>JAHLSL010000062.1:13904783-13968809 GCA_025920805.1 Petroica traversi | reverse complement strand
TATATATATATATATATATATATATATATATATATATATATATATACCTTCTAATCTATAGCATTTTATATACTAAGGAATTTAAACTGAAGATATTTTTCAGTTAGAATTCAGATTGGAGATTACCCAGGAACAAAAAATGTCTAAGTGATGAATAATGAGTAAGTTATGCCTGCATTAATCTGATCCTTTCTATCCTTACGTACTGTAGCGATGGTTCAAGCCCAGAGAGTTACATATCCCCTGAGGAATTTCTGGGGGCCTAGAAAGTGAGGCCCCTCTGAAGGTAGAGTTAAGTTTGGCCTTGGAAAGGGAGTCGAACTCCCCCCTCCTGCCCCTCAGTTAACAATAGTATCTTGTGTCTCACTCTTTCCTCCCTTACTCCTTCCCGACTGGTCCCTGACCTTCTGACCCTTCCCCGTTTCCTCTCCTGTACCATTATGAGATAAGTTGTAACCCTCAGAATAAAAGTCTGAAAGCTGGGCTGTCCAGGGTCTTTTGGCCCTGAACCCAAGCAGAGCAGACCATGGTGTCTTGTGTCTGATTTTGGGCTCCGGGCAAGGGAACACTCTCTCTCTCAACAGCTCTCTGGCTTTTGGGACAGGGGCCACCATCCCAGGGAAGCCTGGCTCGCGGCAAGGGGAAAAGAAGTCCCTAGCTGAAGTTGACTTAACAAAAAGAAAACTCTCAGAACAAGCCGCCGAGCTGCCGGCCGTCCCTGTGGTCAGCTGTCCGGCCCTCGCCAACGACCACAGCATACATTATAGAGTAGCACTGTGTAAGAAAACATGGAAATAAACCCAGTGCAAACATGATTCTTGCAAAGGTCAGTAATGTTTAAAACTTGATCAGCATTTTCTTAAGAGCTTTGTCCTCATTCTACCTAAGGGCAAAATTTAGTTTAATATTGTACTACTTAAGGTATTTTCTAATGTTAATTCATACAAATTCTCTCTAGCAAGTTCTGTTCCACACTCTTTATTACATGTTCCCCTGAACTATCTTTCTAACATGTACATGTTTCTCATTATTCCCCAAGGACATACTGGGGGAAAAAAGATTCAAATATTCTCCTAGAGGAAACATTGCTTACTTGCATTTTCTGCACAACTATATAATCTTAAATACATAAGGTAGGTTAAATCATAATTTCAGTGGTAGAGTGAAGGAAATCATACAGCAGAAACAAAACTCTCAAAAGAAATTTTTTCAGGGGAAAAAAACCCCAAAAAAACAGTGACTTAACACATTAAAAAGAGGGTTAAATTATCCAGAACAGTGGTAGTGCTAGTCCATGAAATAAAAATATTTTTACAAATGATCCTGAGTGTCTAGAATAGCTGGATTTTGAAGCAAAGATAACCTTGGGAGCTCAGAGTCAGATAATCAAAATTGTTTGAAACTTCAGAAACTGAAAGAATATAACTTAGAAGAGAAGATCAGATGGCAGGGTTGCTGAAAGAAGACAGTCAAAAAATCCAATATTGTTACAGGAGCAGTGGAAGAAGACCACTGGGGAGAGTTGTCATAGATAAGAATATTCTTAGAATATATTAACAAAATGCGCTTTTAGACAGATTTTTAGATATAGACTAATAACTTACACACCAGACTGTGACTATTCCTATTTGCTCGGGCATGATGTTTCATGACTTGTAACTCTGTCCTAAAGAGATTGATGGGGATTTGCTTGGTAGGAAGATCACTGTCACCTTTTTCATTCCCGATTCTCATGTCCTTGACTGGAAGGGCACTTTAATTTATTCAACCAGTATAATGCTTCCTAGGTGTTTTTGCAATCCAGTTTGATTAACAGCACCAGTGTGCTAATTTAAATTATGGTATGGATCAAGGCAGCTTCCAGATACCCAGCATCCAGCAACTTCAGTGATAGTTTTATATTTATTGTTAAATTTTCCAATTTTCCAATTTTTCAGGATTTCTAGAAGCCAAGAAAGGAAGATTATGGCTACTGATGTCCATGGGGGATCTGAGATATTGACTATTACCCTCTGGATACTTCTGTCCAACCAATTTCTTATCCACCTGACAGTCCACTCACCAAATCCATCTCCCTCCAATCTAGACAGGAGGATATTGTGGAGGACTGTGTCAATGACTTTACAGAAATCCAGATAAATGACATCTGTAGCCCTTCCCTTGTCCACCCATTTACTCACTCTGTCACAGAAGGCAATTTACCCTTTTTTTCATGTTTCTGGGGGTACTCCTAGCTATATTCTTTATGTTACAATATCTTTGACATATTGAATGGAATTATGAAATTAAATAAATTGATTCAGACCACAAAAGTGCTTGAAAAAAGTGAAACTTTAAAAAGTTGTAAGCCAAGTTATTTAAATAAAATAGCTTTAAAGGGAAACGTTAATTAGAGATACCTTAGTTTATTAGGAATGGGATTACCTTCCAACACTTATGCAGAGGTGCATATTATAGGTATCCCTAGGAAGCTCCAGTGTCTAAATGGCAAAACTATGAAAATCTGGGGAAATTTGTTGGCTAAACATAGGTATGCAGTGTAATCTGGGATGCTCTGGCTTCTACCAAAATATCTGTGCAGGGCTGACACATATGACACTATATACCCAAGAGATACATCTCCTTCAGGGTACACTTTGGAGGGATCCAAAATGGTGCTGGATTCCTGTGTCTAGGTAATAAAATCCTATGCCTTGGCAAGAAAGTCAACAAAATGCCTGAGGAGTTATTCAACACAACCAATATAGGAGTCTGTACTACATGAGAGTGATTTGAACAGATTTCTTGACCTCACGGAATATAATCTAACCCCCTAAATATGGGCAGTTAGTGCTATTTGAGTTGCTATAGGGAAGTTTTTCTGACTGCTGAGCCAGAGTCGTCTGATTGCCATGTTTTATGCACCAATCCTGAGAGGATGCCTCAGACAGCCAAGGATTTTCCACACAATGATGTCAAGTCTGTAGTCAAGAAATAAGGCTTTATTTGTTAAAATAGACTTAAATTCAAGTTAGTTTAGAGTATAATTGAAACAGAACAGAAGGACTTTTTTTGGAAGGTAATGTCATAATGCATGATGCCTGCAACTTGAAATCAGACAAAGTCAAATTAAGGTTTTTCACCCACTTTCTGGCATGAGTAATCACAAGTTACATTGGAATATTATGTCAGTAAATAATCTTAATTCACTGTAAGTTCCTTTAAGATTTTATATATTTTTTATTTATATTGAAGTGTGCTCTAATTCAGGGCCAGATACTGGACTTGAAGAGCAAATAAATCCATTAGATTTGATTAGATAATGAAATTATTATGCAAATAATCTGAGTAGATCATAGAACACATACTTGGATTGTGACCCTGGGCCCTATAATATTTTTGGGGTTCAAGACTTCTAGGAATGGAGTTAAAAGAGCTTGAGGATGTCTAAGAGCAAAGACACATCAGGGAAAACACTGTCAGCTTTGAAGTGAGATCAAGAATTGCATGTTTACAAGGAATAAAACAGCATTTGTTGGATTAACAATTTACAAAGAGAAAGAAAGGAATTTGTGTTTGTTCATTTTTGTTGATGTCTGGAAGATGCTGCCACTTTCACTACTTTGTGTATCAGAGCTCCTATTTTAATTATGAATATCCCTAGAGTAAAAGTGACAGTTCAGGAGTAATGGGGTATTTTTTACCAAAATATAGAGGGAGACATCTGCAAGAATGCTATCAATAGCCTGCATGAACCACATGAATTGCTCACTATACATCATTTGTGAAATTCTTCAGAAAAAGGCAGTTCCACTTTTATGGAGGATTTCATTGACAAGAGACAACCAAAAGACATTGTGGAACTTTGAAAATACTTTCTCTCCAGTGGAGGTGTGGAAAGGTAGAGGTAGAAGGCCATGCTTGCCTTTTTTGTCTGTCCCTGGTGTTTATTATTTCTGGTAAGAAAAAGTTGGTAAAGACTTACAGGAGAGTTTGTGTAAAGGCCATCTTATGTTTACTCTTTGACTTTAACAGTCTCTGATTTCCTAGACATACAATAGGAAATGTAGGAGGAAAGTTAGCTATTACTCACAGTCTGCTGTCAGCTTAAGCATTCACAACCTGCCACATCATGTGAAAACTGAAGATGCAAATCAGTCTTTCTCTGCTCAAAAAACTGTGCCAGGTGGAATGTATTCCTTTATATGCTTGAGTTGCTTGAAAAACAACATAAATCTATTCATAAATGTTCATTAATAATACTAATGATCTCTCTACCACAGAGAAAATGTAGAATACACAATATCTAGAAATCTGCCTTCACCTTAAGGAGACCTTTAAAACAGAGCCCAGTGAAATCATAGAACTTTCCTACAAATTTACTTTTTTCTAAGTCAAAATTATATGAAATTTACCTTGTCCCTTTTATTTTCTCACCACTGGTTTTGCTCACTTTTTCAGCAGTGATTCAAAGATAACTTCAGTACTGTACCTTTGGTTTTATATTCCAAGGACATTTTTGAGTTAAAATTTTCTAAATAAATTGTCATTAATATGTGTAAAAAGATGTTTGTATCTTTATATATCTGTTGACCTATCCCCACTTATTCATACGAATGTTCAGGTTTCTTTAGACCACAGGGTTTTAATCTTTCTTTAATTTAATTTAAGTACCAAGCACCTAACATAAAGTGCTATCATTGATCTAAGAGAAGTCTTTTAGCAAAATATAACATCTAAATAAATTTTCTAATTTAAAATATAGAGTTCATGCAGTTTAATATTTATTTTTAACATAAAGACATTTGTTTATACGTATAAAATATTTATCATTATTTTGATATATAGATTTACAAGATACTCTTTTTGGTTTTATGAGGTGTTAATCCACTAACAATGGCCACAACAATGCCCTAAACTTTAAGTGTGAAAAGTTTGGGGTTTTTTCTTTTAT
This sequence comes from Petroica traversi, assembly GCA_025920805.1. Classification (NCBI taxonomy): domain Eukaryota; kingdom Metazoa; phylum Chordata; class Aves; order Passeriformes; family Petroicidae; genus Petroica; species Petroica traversi. The sequence continues at coordinate 13,963,876 of JAHLSL010000062.1, read as the reverse complement.
TTTTGTCACCTAGGGTCTGTATGACCCTATGCCATTCAATGTATGAGTTATTAATGAAGAGGAAGTAATAGATGTTTTAAAAAGTCTATGACAAAAGAACAATAGTTTATTTTCTCCCATACTACTTCCAAATCCCACACTAAAGACTGTCCTTTTATTTTTCATTATCTGTCTTCCAAATTCATCATTTACAACTTGATTTGAGCTGTTTTCATTTAATCCTCTGAACACCAGGCTTCCTCACTAGCTCTGTGAAGCATAACTCTGAACTTCATCTATGGACCTACATTCTGTATTATGTGATTTGTACATTTTTGCTATCAGGATTGTTACATATTCATTTTACAGCAAAAGAGAATAAGTTAGATTTTATGATGGATAGGATTTAACATAAGTGCAGAAAAATGTTTCAGACCCATCTGTTTTAAAATAATTTAAATCGTCACTTTAAAAAAATTTCAATACTAACACTTGCCATGATGTTCCCAGACATGATAGTGAGCTCCATAGGTTATGGACAAGAAAGCACTATATGTAAGTAGGCCTACCTCTAAATTTAAGCAGGATTAGCATGTAAATGTGATAGTTAAAAAATATTATGAAATTTTTGCTAGTACTAACTGAAGTTTATTTTCTTTCAACATAAATGTTTAGATTTAAAAAAAACTAAGGAAATGAAAATATTACTTTTTGAATATAAAAAAACAGTTTTCTATCTTTGCAAACATTTTTTGACAAAGTTCTCGTCACACCAAATGTGAGTGGGACTAAATTTCAGTGCCTTAATTAAAATATTTTGAGTTAATTGGTATCCAAACTATAATTTATTTTTACTATCTAAATTTATTTTTTTAATGTTGGGAACTGTCAAGTACTTTCTGAAAGCATTTTGCAGACATATGGTGCAGTATGCTTGTACCATTGAATGCCATCTGCTGTCTAGGCTTCAAGGTACACTAATTTTACTTTTAATTCATAATGAACATGAAGAATGAATGTGACCCATGTACTGCAATTTGGCTAAGTCACTGGCAGGTGTACTTTCAAAGCATAAAACATATTTGTAATTATAAAATGGCTATTTACAAGTTCCCAGGTGGGAAAGTAGCTATTAGTAATGAATAATTGCTTGCCAGCCCTTTATGCTCCCAACCACTCCACTGGGATGTGGCCGGTGGCGTGGGCCGGACAGCTGACCACAGGGACGGCCGGCGGCTCGGCGGCTTGTTCTGAGAGCTTCCTCTTCGTTAAGTCAGCTTCAGCTAGGGACTTCTTTTCCCCTCGCCGTGAGCCGGGCTTCCCTGGGATGGTGGCCGCTGTCCTAAAAACCAGAGAGCTGCTGAGAGAGTGAGTGTTCCTTAGCCCGGAGCCCCAAATCAGACACAAGACACGAGGGTCTGCTCTGCTTGGGCTCAGGGGCAAAAGACCCGGAATCGCCCAACATTTAGACTTTTATTCTGAGGGTTACAACTTATCTCATAATGGTACAGGGGAGGACACGGAGAAGGGTCGAAGGTCAGGATGCAGTCAGGAAGGAGAAAGGGAGGAAAGAGTGAGACACAAGATACTATTGTTAATTGAGGGGTAGGCGGGGGGAGTTCGACTCCCTTTCCAAGGCCAAACTTAACTCTACCTTCCGAGGGGCCTCACTTTCTAGGCCCCCAGAAATTCTTCAGGGGATATGTCATTCTCTGAGCTTGAACCACCGCTACACTGGGACAAAAACTGGAAAGATGAAAGTATGAGGCATTCCCTTACTAATAAGCACAATAAAATTGTTTAATTTGCATTGTCAAATTTAAACATAAGAAAGACTTTAAAGCATTTGTTTAGCATGTAAATGGAGATCAGAGTTGGGAACATAAAGGATGTCCAAGAAAAATTAAGGTGTGCGCATGCTCTAATTTATCATCCTTTACACCATAAGATGACAAATTATCCAGAAAAAGTCATGCTGACAGCTTTGACCCTCATCCAGAAAAAAAAAAACAACTTAATGATGTAGTAAATGCATCAATTGTGAACAATTCATCAAGAATTTGATGGAGAATCATAAAGGTGAATTGGGTTAAGATGTATGGTTGTGTCTTCACTGAAAACTGTGACAGACCAAATCTTACCTGGAGGAGCTGAGAGACCTGGAGTTGTTTAGTTTGGAGAAAGGGAAACTCAAGGTACCTCTTCTTGCTCTGCAACTACATGAAAGGAATCCAAAGCAAGGGGGGGCTCCTTCTCTTTTCGCTGGTAACATTGTTGGGACAAGATGGGACAGCCTCAAGTTACAACAGGAGAGGTTTAGATTAGATATTAGGAAAAAAATCTTCACCAAAAGAGCTTCCAAGCATAAGAACAGTCTGGGCAGGGAAGTGGTGAATTCACAATCCCTTGAGGTATTTAAAGGGTGTGTAAATGTGGCACTCTATGGACGTGGTTTGGTCCTGGACTTGGCAGTGTCAGGTTTACAGCTTAATTCATGGACTTAAAGTTCTTTTTCAGCCTAAATGATTGATTAAAAATACATAATAATAGTTTAAAAAACCTCCCAAATTTAACTGGACAAAAATCTTAGAATGTTTAACATCTTAGCCATGTCTGGTAAAATTGCAATGTATTTAATAAGGAAGAAATATCACTGTTCACATAACTAATGGAATTTGCATAGAAATATAAGTTTTCTGTCTTTAATGTCTTTCTTCTTCCATTGAAAAGTAGACTAACTTAGTCATTCTGTTATTGTTGTATTTCTGGCTGGCTTTCTGCTTTCTCCTAGCAATTTATTCAGTCATTAGTGGCTGTGAAATTTAACAGAAGGATATAACTTTTGAGGCTGTGCCTATGCTGCTTTTTTTTAGGAGAAAATCCCATATCTAGGAAATGATCCATTTCAGGGGAATTTCTATATTGTGGGCTCATGGTTTGTTATATACTTCACTTGTAGCATCCCCTCATGTCAGAAGCTTAGTAAAGAGGAGAGAAAAGACTGGATACTTAACAGCTGATGTGCAGCATCTGTAACCCTCCTTATATATGTTATCACAGAGGTTCTGCCAACATCACTGAAGGGCTTGGCTTTGGCCAGCAGAGAATCGCTCTTGGAGTAATCTGGAACCATCTCTTATGGACACGGGGAAAGCTTCTGATGTCTTCCTAGTGAAGACACCCCTACTGCAGTCCAGCTGCTGGCAAAACCTTGCCACCTAAACCTAATACATGTATACTGATACACCACATGCTAATACTCTGCAGATTCACACTTCTTGTCTAGGTAGGAGTGTCCTTATTCTCTGCCTGTTCTGCAGAATTATGCTGCTGACAGAATTGCTGCATGTGGGTCCTGCAGTTAAAATTAAATTTTTCTATTCCCATTATATATGCAAACTTCTGTTTTCAGTGGGGAAAAATATAACAGCCATTTCATCATCACCTAGATCTCTTCCTCAGCTTTTTGCAACAGATATGTGTTACACTTCTCATGTATGATTCACAGTGAATAGATCTCATATTTACACCTTACTGTTGAGAAATTATCATCCATTTTAGACAGTATCAATGACAACAGCTACTATTATGATGATGATTATTATGTATATCTGTATAAGCAGCAATACCATTCCTTAGATGAACATAAGCCTGAGTTTCACCAGACATGGATATCTTTGATTTCAGTAAGTTCTATGAGAACAAAGCTATAATGTAGAAGAACGTCTATGCATACATGCTTTCTATTTTGTGTTTGAGGCAATTACTTTCCTTAAATAAATTTGATATATATTTTGTGGAAATGTGTAGAGAAGTCTTAATCCTGAGCTCAGTTCTGCCTTGATCAGAATAAAAATGCCTCAGAAGCACAAATATGAGCTGGTTTGAATTAAAAATTATAAAAAAAAATTACTGAAATATTTATTAAAAGTAGATATAACTAATATTTCAAGAGATGAAGTAGCTAAATGTGCATTTATTCAGATCTTCTAATTTATTATTTTTCTATATTGTAGGAGTCTAAGAACCATCTAAGAACCATGTTTTATTTTTTTTTTTCTCCATTTAGATTTATGTCTTAGAAGTCTAATAAATTAATGGTATTCCAGGCTCACTTTACTGCCAGAAGAAGGAAATAAAGAATCTCCAGGGGGACACTCCTTATAAGATCCAAATTGCTTTCTGGAGACGCTTCAGTCTTTTTATTGATTACATAAAGAGCCTTGACACTTCTCTAATGGGAAGGATGACTCTGAACTACAATAACTAGTGGTGTTCTTTAAGCTGAATTAGCTGTGCTTCCAGTTTTTTCTTAATTTCCTTTTTTTTTGATGACTATCTTGCCTTGTTTGATTACTATTTTCAAGAAAGTTTTGTAGGGAAAGCAAAAGCCTCATACACAAGCAAAGCTAAACAAGGAATTGATTCACTACTTCCCATGGGCAGGCAGTGTTCAGCCATCTCCAGAACAGCAGGGCCACATCACTCACAATGGTGATTTGAGAAGACAAACACCATAAATCCTCCTTCTTCCCCCCAGATTTATACACTGAGCATGATGCCATAGAGTCTGGAACACCCCTGGGTCAGTTTGGGTCACCTGTCCTGGTTGTGTCTCCTCCCAACCTTCCGTGGATCCCCAAATTCTTTGCCAGCATATCAGTATGAAATGCAGAAAAGGCTTTGGCTATGTGTAAGCCCTGCTCAGTGATTAAAAAAAACCAACACAAAACTGTATTTTATCAACCCTGTGTTCAGCACATAACCAAAACACAGTCCCATATAGCCACTGTGAAGCAAATTAAACCTGCCTCAACCAAAACCAGCACAGATACCTTTCCAGTAAGTGGAAGATGTAGGTTCAAACTTCCTCAAGAAAAAGCCTAATTCACTTCCATTAATCTACTGTCTACAAAGTCACAAACTTGGCTGTAGCCCTAACCACATCTAGCATCTGTCTCTGCAGAATAGTCATGTGTGACTACAGTTAAATATCTAAGGAACTTTCTGGCTAAATAAGAAAATGTCCAATGAAATTAGAAGAGTACAGGGTGGTCTTGAAAAGAAGACAGACCAAATCATTATTTGGACTCAGTCATCTAAAACCCACACTAAATTGGATGGGGTTTAAGCAGTTTGAAACCTCAAGTTATTAAATGATTGAATTACTATATGTCATAAACACTGGCAGCTGGCCAAATTGAAAAATATGATGATAACTAGCTTTGTTCCACTTCTAACAGCTCATTACAGCAAGAGAAATGAAACTGCCTTATTATTCCCTGTCACAGATGGTATGCACAGGTTGAAATTAGTATTTATTAAAGTAATATAATTCCTTTTATCCATACTTTCCTTTCATCTTACGGAAAGAGGCAGGTGATTGACAATTTTAAAAGAAAAATGGCCTAAACCTTCTCACCCTCTTTAAATGGCTATATTCATAATAGAATATTCAGACTTAAAGATGATATTTCAGAAATGTTTCTTAGAACAAAGCATGGAGAAACCAAAAGATTGTCATTTTTAGGTAATTTCAGTTTGAAAATAGTTGAAAGCAGCTGTCATATTGTACAAATCATAGGACTGCTGCTGAACAGTTAGAGAGCAGCCATATAATTTCCTGAAAATAGTTCTTAAAGGATGTGCTGTCAATCAATGTTCTAATTTCTTTATTTTACAAAAAAAAAAAAAATCAGATTATAACTCATACTTTTTCTCCTAATTTTCTCGTTATTCCTTCCCAAGGAAGAGTAAGTTTGTACCAGATTCCTTGTTCCTCCTACCTTCTAAAGGATGTGGAGGATATCCTGTAAAAAGAGAGGAAAGGATGTTTGCAAATCAGGGAAATTTACGTATGGTCATTAATTCCCTTCATCTATCAGTTCCCTCTTCTTTTTTTCTCAGATGATATTGCATAATTTTACTGTAGTTTAATAGTTTAGCCTAACTGTAGATTGAAAGTTTGTCTTACAGAAATCAGCATCGTAGGCAAATACATTGAAAGGCAATTTCCATTTCATTTGCTTTTGCAGGAGTGCTTCATCCCATGAGTGGTTCTCTTGGGCTGGATTCTGGCCAGCTAGCTTTGGCCAACAACCAGCTTAACATCTATTCAATCCTTTAACCTAAACTTTGGGGAGAAGAACAATTGGTAGAATTAAGGCTTTTAGGGAAAGAATTGCTATAATTTAAGATGAACAAAATGCTGGAGGAGTGGATTCATCTGCACCAATTCTGAACCTCTGAAATGTGGATGTGCAATCCAAGCTAGCATGTCAAATCTTTATTATTGCTAGTGGAGAGAAAAACTGCAACTGCTGTGCGTAAAAATAGGTGACTACTGTCACTTGAGGTACTGAAGCATATGTTGGCCTCAAAGAATCTACTTCAACAGGCTGCAGATCTCATTTAAGTGCTGTGCCATACGGCTTGGTCCTATTCAGGTGTATTGCACAGCCTAGAGAATCACAAGCCACATTAGGCACTTCCCTGGGAGCAGCGGAATCCCTTCTGAGCAGACCAGCTGGTTTACACTCCAAATCTGATTTTGGTCTAGCAACAAAGATTTCTACCTGTAGATGCATTTCTAGATATAAAATATAAATGTAAATATATATAAATCTTATACCCATAGCCTATGGGTATAACATTATAGCTATTTTATGTAGAATATTATGTTACACTTAAATTATTTTGTGGACAGACAAAATTAAATACGTAATGCTGTGGATAAAACAGGTAGATTTTTAAATGTATTCATTGAACATTGTGATTAAATATTTCATTGGACTTACATGGCAAGATTTTTGGAGCAGGGAGCTTTGTGAGAAGAGATCAGGAACTGTCCCCTTGTCAGACAGCCTCTTCCATGTAGCTCCAGAGCCGACTGGTTACTGGCCAAAGATGATCAAACCAGCGATTCTACTGGTGTCTCTGCAATAATAATATTCAAGAAATGGTGAGAAAACTCTGAGCAGCAGCTGTGAGAACGTTAGATGTGTAAATGTGAGAGAAACAACCTCTTCAGATACCAAGGCAGGGAAGGACATGATCCAGGTAGGAAAAGCAAAGATTCTTTTGCAGCCCATAGAAAAGACTATGGCAATATAAATTGTCCATCAGCAGCCCATGAGGACTGTGATGGAGCAGATATCCACCTGCATCCTGTGTAGGACTCCATACTGGAGCAGGTGGATACACCCTGAAATAAACTGCAAGCCACAGACCCGTGGTGCCAGAGCAGGCTCCTTAGGGAAGAAGACAGAAGCATCAGGTATAAAGTGAGTTTGGGAAGAAGGAAAGGGTAGAAGGAAGGTAGTATTGGCTTTGTTTAATCTTTCACTATCCTATTCTGTAAAAATTAATTGCCACTATTGGCAATTAATTAGATTAATTTCCCCAGGTGAAGATGATTTTGCCCGTGACAGCAATTGGTGAGTGAGCCCCCTGTTGCTTTTAATCACATTTTTTCAAAGTGTCTGGATGAGAAGAGGGAAAAATGAAGAGTCTTAGTGGGCACCTGGCAGGTAGCAAAGGACAACCCCTTCCATATTTTTTCAAATAAAAAAAATCTGTTCTATCTGAGATGGAGTTCAAATCTAACTGTGAAGTTAAAATCTGACTTACTATTATATGCACTAATATGTGGAATCTTCCTTAACCTGTGGTGTTAATCCTGTAATAGCTTGTGTTATCGGAGAAAAAAAAAAAGTCCCCAAATAAAGTAAACTAAGAGTTCCTCCTCTAATAATTCTGGGCTTTTTATTGGTTTTGTTTCTGTTGTTTTTTGGTTTTTTATTTTTTCAGGGCTGGAAGAAGGTAGAGAATATTTTCCTTGTATTTTTTAGAAATTATACATAGACAACATGAGATTAGTATTTGAGCTACACTTAAGGCCATGAGTTAGATGGCACCTTTTCTCATGAATTAATGCAAACTCTGCTTGTTATAAGCAGGATGAAAACAATCAGTATAGCTGAAGCATAAAGCTGCTGGTTTTGAAGATAATAATAATAATAATAGTTTATACCGTATATTTCTTTTATTCATGAAGATTGTTCCTACTGAAATGGAATTGTTATCTAAAATTGCAGAGGAGCTTTTAGTCTACTGTATTTTCAGATAGTTCTGTTTTTGAGACTGATGATTTCTCCTCTCAACAGAGACTGATTTTTTTCTCCTCTCTGCTGATGGATGTTGGGGTCAATTGATGTCCAGACTGGTGCCAGCAATGCTGCAGGGGTACCTGTGCCTGGTCCCATCCCCAGTGCCATGGGGAGTCTGTCTCCTGGATGGACTCCTTGAACCTGCATTACAACTGGCATCAGCTCTGGGCCCATCTCTACCCCACTCTTCTGTCAGGCCACCCCCACCTCACTTGTGCCCTGGTTCATCCCTTTATCCAGGTGCTGTGGGACTTCACTCTGATCAGTGCCTGTGCTGGGTCAAGCTCAGCTCCCATCTAATTATTCCTCTTGGAGCAGCCGTGCTTTGCACCACTTGACAAAAGGATAGAAAGAATGTGTATCTTTGTGATGGGTTATGAAGAACCCCATCAAAAACCAGGCCACAAAGTGTCAGTTCATGCTGAAGAGTTTCTGGATTTTACCAGAGCTGTGTATAAGTTTCCTGTGGAAAAACGGCTCAAGAAACTAGAAAGTTGTTAAATAAATATATGAATGCAGTTTATTTTCCAGGTAGGTGTAATGTGTTGAAATGCTTACAAATTTTTGTACTGTACTGTATTCTCCCTGCAGCAAAATAAGGTGAATCCAAGTAAATAGGTTACATCCTTTGATACAACAAATTCACTCTTGAGACCAGGGTGGCTTACTCAGAGGAGCTCAAGAAATAATAGAGGGAGATCAGCAATGCCCCAAAAGATGTGTTTGAACAGACCACTATTTAGAATAGTATCAGTGTTACTGAGAAAGGAACAAGAGGGATGCAGAGAATCTTAAAGAAATGTTCAGAGAACAGAACAGTCTTGTCTTCAGGCTAACACATTCAACTTCATGTAAAAAGAACGTAAAGAAAAGTCTCTCAAAGGACTAGAAATTGTGGTTTCTGTGTTCTCCTCTGGAAAGTGGTAACATATGCCTTTGCATTGTGATATCTGCCCAAAGGCAGAAACAATTTTGTTTTGGTCATCAAGCTTATATATATTTAGCTTAGAAATGCAAGCAAGCTACATCAACTACATTCAAAAGCAAGCAGCCTTTAACAACACCTGAACATTCTGCCAGTAAATAACAGAGCTGCATTTCGTGATGCCTAGTTTGCAGTTAATGACTTCATAGTAATAACAATAGAAACTGTTGAAAAAAAATATATAGGACAATATCTGTAGGACACTGGATACAAAATATTTGCTGGCAAGAGCTTCCTTTGGTTGGGAAAGAATATTTCTATTTATAAAAATAAATGAACTGAAGGATATTCCATGTGTCGACAGCACTGAAATTCATTTGCTGATTAGGAAAAAGGTAATGCTAACACCATTTTATTAATTAGTTTTATGAGTTTAATGAGAATTGCAACATAAATTTTGACATATTGAATCTGAATGAAATTATCAATACCATAGAGAAAGAAAATGCAGATGTTGATGAGCATCATGGGAAAATTACTAACTAAAAACTAGGAAAGGAAAATTAGCCTGACTTTTTAGACAGTTCAAGAATGGAGCAGATAGACACCTGAAAATATAAATACATGTTTCTGTCTGTGTGTGTCTATTTGGACCTGGTCCTGGTCAGTGCCACAGATTTATAATATTACTTTCCAAATCTGATCCATAGCACAATGCACTTAGAATCAAGGCCTTTCCAGGATTACCAAAAGCCAGAAACACTTAAGTTGTGTTTATTATTGAAGAAAAATATGTGAATTATAGGAATATTATGAAGCTCTCGAAGAAGATGATAAAGAAAGTGTAAGAAATGGAAAAACATTTTCAAATGTCAGGAGCTTTCAAAAGATACTTTCAAAAGATACTGGTGGTTCAAAAGCAATTTATACTTCTTCAGCATAAAGCCTAAAAATGTGTTGAGGAAAACATTCTTGCTAAATAGCAGGGAAGGAAAGTTAATAAATTCAAGTTTAAAAAATAAAAAAGTGAAAGTTCTTGAAATCTGACAGGTTAAATTTGAAAACACACTAAGTCAGTAAAAAAAGAAGTGTTGAGCAAATGCTAGGAGAATGCATTAAAACATAATGGTAAGTCATTCTTCAAGTAGATCAGGTGAACAATGCTTGATGGGAACTTTATAAGGTCAGTAGATGATCAAAACCTGAGATGAGTGTTCAGAGAAGATAATGTCAGAGCTGGAAAGTATAAGGATTTCTCTTCCATATTTATTCACAATATACTTAGAAAGACTTAGAAAGTTTCACCACTTTGGCAAGCTTTTTTTAATTTCTTGAGTTGGGGGAAGAGGGCTGCATCCCAGCTTTTTCTGGTTAGAAAATTATCAGGAAAAGGGAAGTGAAAAAAACCAGCTTTCTGTAAACATATGGCAATTGCTACTCCAAATGCTGTAAGATGTGAAGGATTAAATACCTGAATAATTAATTGCATTTTAAATTAGGAAATGTGATAAAAACTCATCTGCACACCATAAAAGAAGCATGGAGAAAGAATGGCAGATGGAAGAGGCCAAATAATTCATTGTTCTGGCTACTTCTAAGCTAATTGCAGAAGCCATAAGCCTATCAAAGACCACTCTTAATAAACCCAGATAAATACGGGGGAAAAAGGTAGGTGGGAATCCAAATTCCCCAGACTGCCAGGGAAAGGAAGGAATCAAGAGCAGAGATACAGAGAAGGATTTAATGATACTGCTGGATGAAAAATTGGACATTGGAGCCCAGAAAGGCAACCACCCTGGGCATTATAAATAGCAGTGTGGCAAGCAGGTCGAGGGAGGTGATTCTACCCCTCTTCTCCTCTCCTGTGAGAACCCACTTGGAATATTGTATCCAGCTCTGGGATTTCCAACAAAAAAAGGACATGAGCATATTTGAGTAGGTCAAAAAGAGGGTCACAAAAGTGATCAGGAGGCTGCAGCAACTTGCCTGTGAAGAAAGGCTGAGAAAACTGGGATTTTTTAGCCTGGAGAAAAGAAAGCTCTGAAGAGACCTCACTGAAGGATAACTGAAGCCTTTCAATACTTAAAGAACACTTATAAGAAAGAAGAAGAAAGATTTTTTTCCTGTGCTCACAGAATAAGAGGCAATGGCTTTAAAATGGATATGGTTAAGTTTAAATTTGACATAAGAAATAAATTGTTTACAATGAAGGTGGTGAAATACTGGAACAAGTTGCCCAGTGAAGTTACAGATGTCACATCGTTGGAATTGTTTGAGGTCAGTTTGTGTGGGGCTTTGAGCAATTGGACAGTGCAGGATGCCCCTGCTTTTGATTGGGAGTTTGCACTCGATCTTTCAAGGTCCTCTGCAACCGAAACAATGACTCTGTGATTCTAGGATTCTTGTGTCTGACCGTTCAGTATAACTCCAAAAGTTACAAAAACTGGTAGATACTGAAGTGAAAAAAAAAAAAAAAGCTGCTATTGAAGTAGCAGAGATGAAGCCAAGTATGAAGAACTGCAGAATAACTTCAGAATATGAACTGGGTACTAAAAGAATAGCAGATGAAAAGAAGTTAAGGTAAGTGTGAAGTGATGTAGAATATCCCACATTTTTATGCATGGTCATTGGTTCTAATTAGATGAATGTGTACTAAATGAGGTCTTGACATTTTAATTATTAGTAGTACACAAAATATAAGTACAGTAGTTTTTAAAAGATTTACATGGTAGGAATTATTAGCTAATTAATTCAGAAGAAAAAAATTAAGTATTTTATGTTATTTTAAAGTCCATAGCAAAACTGAAGACCCATATCTATGGAAGCATGAAAAGGGTGATGATACAAAATATCTTCCATATGAAAAATGAGTAAGCTCATATTTAAATGTAGATTTAAATTTAATCTGAAAGACATCCAAAGAGAGTGCATAGAGGAGGGAGAATCTGCAATAATTTCAGAAAATTAGTGGCATGGCTATTGCATTTTAGAGTATGATGGTTTATTAAATTTTCTGTTACAAGAACTGTGAGATTTCCAGTGAAACTAGAACTCTCATCCTTAAAAAAGACAAGCAGAACTATAAGCTAAGAAGATGAGATAAACTAAAAAAATATAATAGGTCACATATATCTATCAAATAAAAATTGAAGTTAAAAATAAAAATTAGTTCCTCTCAGAGGATAGTGTGGATGCCAAAAAATGATAGTTTTTTAAATTTATAATCAGGACCACTGAACTCTGATCAAAAATAGTAAATTTAACATAATTTAGTGTTATTTATCAACACCATAAATTATCGATAAAAAAATATTTGCTGATGCTGTTAAGTACAGAAGGAAGTTTATCCTTCAGAAGCCTAGATATTCTAGATAGAAATCTGTCTTTAAGTAATAGAGAGAGAAGAGAGACACTTCTAAAGGATTTCTCCTAATCTAAGAAAGATACTCACTACAGGTAAGTTAGACTCTGTCTTAGATGAATAGTTTTGTTATAGCTAAAAATGACCTAAACTAATGTATGTCTAAATAGCTGAAAGTTACTGAATACTCCAATTTCTTTTAATAATAAGATGCAAACTCTAAAACTGTTTTTGTGTCTTTAAAATCTTATCTACTTTTAATTTTACAAGATGTGAAACATTTCAAAGGAAAATAGAAGTCTGTAAAACGTGGTTTGGTTGATGAGTTGCCCTATTGGAGTTAAAACCAAAAAATCTCTAGTTTCTTTCACAAGATACTAAATGAGTTTAAATTGTAGAACTCAATAATTCCTATTGAGAAAATAATGAATTGAAATTGTACCTGCAATGTTTTTCCATGTAATAAAAAACAAACAAACAAAAAAAAACCCCAACAACATAGACTGGGACGTCTATGCAATCCTGAAATATAATTCTGTTCAGACATTGAAACCCATTTCAGTGAATTTGGACATTTAATTGCCAGCTTGTTAGTTACTACCTTAAGGCAGAAGCTGTTTTATTAAGCAGACAGTGAAGGAAGCAATAGTTTATTAGTTGTTACTTAACCTGAGCAGTGTTATTACTTAAAAGGCTAGGAAAACAATGCCTTAAGTAGGATTAATTGGAACATGTTATTTCCCTTGGGCTCATATTAATGCCACCAAGCAACTTTTGAACTAGTAAAAAGGAATCTTTCTATTCAAAACAGAATAGAGGTACATGTTCATTAAGTTTATACTATAAATTCATTTATTGATACCTATTAATATAAATGTTAATGTGTCAGCATCTCAGTGTGTGTACTGTATATGTGAGTGTACAGGAATCAAAATAATTTACTGGTTCACAGCATCACAGAGTGGGTCAGGTCAGAAGGAAACAAAATGTGTCAAGTAGGGCCATCCCAGAGCACATTGAGCAGGATTCTATCCAGTAAGGCAGACTCCACAGCCTCTCTAGACAATCCATTCCAGTGAGTGGTCACTCATGCAGAAAGTAAGTTCTTCCTCATATTCAGGTGGAATTTTGTGTACATCAGTTTTTGCCCATTGTCTCTTGTATGATTGCTTGGAGCCAGTGGGAGGAGTCTGGCTCCATTCTCTTCAGTTGGCAAACGTCTAACCAGGTTAGGGGTATAAGAAAGGGAATTCAGCAGAAGAGATTTTCTGGCTACCATAGGTTCCCTGTATATGTTTGTGCATGTATTCAGTATTATCAATCCACATATGAAAGTTGTGGCTTAACCCAGTCAAAAACTCAGTCCTACATAGTTCCTTGTTCAGTCTCATGCAGTGATACAGTGAAGAGTCAGAAGTGTTAAAGTGCAAACACTCATGGTTTGAGATAAAGACAATTTGATAAAGCAAAAGCTGTTTATCCAAGAAAAACAAAATAAGACATTCATTCACGGCAGGTAGATATTCAGCCACCCTGAGGAATGATTTGTTTTAACATGAGTTAATAGCTGCTTGGATAGACAAATGCCATAACTACAAAAGTTAGCCCCTTTCTTTTTCTTTCCCCTAACTTTTATTGTTGAAAAAAGGGTATCCCTTTGATCTGTAGGGATCAGTTGTCCAGACTGTGTTCCTTCCTTGTGCAGCTCTAGCCTACTAAGGGAAAAACTGAGAAGCAGAAGAATCCCTAACTGAGTGCAAGCGCTGCTCAGCAATAGTTAAAAGACTGGTATGTTATCAACACTGTTTTGGACACAAATCTTAAACATTGCACCACACTGGACTCTAGGAAGAAAATTAAAGCTACCTCAGCCAAAACCAGTGCAGAAGTGACAGGATGTACCTTTGATACACCTTCAAGAGACCAGATCTGTTGACACTAGTGCACCCATTGTCTCTGCACCCAAGCACTGGTGCACCCGGCCAAATAGGGTACAAGTGTTATGGGAAGCAAGCGGTCTGCACTTACTAGCAAAATTTTAAACTATATCTGGCAGAAAAATGGAGTGATAGAGAAGAACCAAGAAATGTCAACACTTTAGGAAGTATCAGGAAAATAGCTGTAACTTGTCCCAAGGGAATAAGAGAGTGCTGGTCCCAAAAGGTGAAGAGGCCAATAGCCCAGCTGAAGTGCTCCTACACCAACGCACACACACTGCCTGGGAAACAAGCAAGAGAAGGAGACCATGGAACGATGGCAAAATTATGACCTAATTGCTATTACAGAAACATGGTGGGAAGGATGAGTCATACAACTGGAACACTCAACTGAAGGCTCTAAGTTTTTTAGAAAAAAGTTGTCTGGGAAGAAGGGGTGGATGTGTTTCGCATCATGCTAAAGTAGGAATAGACTGTGAAGAGCTGCCTGTAAGAAACAGCCACAGACAGGCTGAGGGCCTGTGAGAGAAAATCAGGGATGAAACCAATGGATACCTTGTGGCTGGGGTCTACTACTGATCGGTGGGAACCTCTTGATGAGGCCTTCTCATCCAGATGTCTGGTGGGAAAGCAATCCTGGAGGCTTTTGGAGTGTGTTGGAATAACTTCCTGGTCCAGGTACTGGACAAATCAATCAGAGGAGAAATATTATTGGACCTGGTGCTCACCAACACAGATGAGTTCATTAAAGAATATAAGATTGGAGGTTGCCTGGGCTGTAGTGAATATGCCCTGGTTGAGCTTTTGATCTCAAGAAATATGGGCCTGGAAAAGAGCAAAGTCAGGACCATGAACTTCAGAAAAGTAAACTTCCTGCTGTTTAAAGAAACAATAGATGATGTCCATATGGCTTCTGAGTATCTCCCAGGATGAAGATTCTACAAACAACTTCTGCATTTAATTGTCTCTCAGTAACTAAAAAGAGAGACAATTATTATCACTTTTGAAGTCCTCCAAAATGAGAAAAATGTCAGGCACACCCATCCAGAGTTTGTGTGGAGAAGTGATTGAGAGCAGCCCTATGAAGAAGAACTTGGGTATGATGCTTGATGAAAATATCAGCATGAGCTGGCAATGTGCACTTGCAGCCTATAAAACCAAAAAATCCTGGGCTTCATCAAAAGCAGTGTGGCCAGCAGGGTCAGGGACATGGTTAGATCCTACCTAGAGTACTGCATCTAGCTCTGGAGTTCCCAGTATAAGGACGTGGAACTCTTTCAGTCCAGAGGAGCACCACAAAACTGATAAAAAATCTGGACCATCTTCTCTGTGAAGACAGGCTGAGGGAGTTGGGACTGTTCAGCCTGGAGAAGAGAAGGTTGCATAGAGACATCATAGGAGCCTTCCTGTGTTTGAAGGGGGCCTACAGAAAAGCTGGAGAGAGACTCTACTTTGGGGACCTTAGGGGTAAGACAAGGGTATAAACGGAAAGACAGGAAATTTAGGCTAGATATTGAGAAGAAATTCTTTCATCAGTAAGGGTGATGAGGCACTGGGACAGTTTGTCCAGGGAAGCTGGTGATGCCCCAGCCCTGATGGTGTTCAAAGCCAGGTTGAGTAAGGCCTTGAGCAATTGGGTCAAGTGTCCCTGGCCATGGTGGGGACACTGGGACTGAGTCATCTCTAACATTTTATAATTCTATGATTTTAGTTGTTATTTTGGAGGGAAGAGGTAAATTCCTTTTAGAAATTATGGAACTAATTCCTGTTTTTATATTTTGAACCTAATTGGATTCAATTTGGAAGTAATTTCTTTCTCAAACAATATGAGAAATAAGAGACAGAGTTGAAATGATCGGCTGGTTTATCTGTAGAGCCCATCGGTACAACTTCCTCCTGATGCTGAAGGTAATTGTATGAGAATGTTTGAATTCCCTTGCAATTAGTTCCAAACATATGGAAGACAGTCTTAATTTGAGCTTTGTTAATTTGTTGTTTAACCTACAGGTCATTTGTTGTCATTTGTTATCATTTGGAACTTAGAAATAAATAAATGCCAAATGATCCATCATCCTTTGGGTCCCAATAGGCAGTCTGCCTGGAGACAGGATTTTCTACCAGGATATAATTTTCTCAAGTGTTGTAAGAAAGCAGTAGAGAAATGTTATGAAAGAGATTCAATGATGCATTCCATATGGTTTTAAAAATTCTTCTAGTGGGATTCCCACAGCACTTTGCTTACAGCTTTCCCCAGCCACTCACATTTCATGTATATAAATGCCATGTGATCAAGGCTGAAATATATAATCCTAACACAAAGAAGAGAGTGATGGTTGAGTGTTCATACCCAGATAAGAGATCCGAGATAAAGGTGCTGTTCTAAACTGCATATATATTTCATAATTGTACAATCAGGAATAATTCTATCAAGGTATTTATTTACTTACTGGCTTAAAATATTCTTTCAGTAAAAACTTCATTTTCATTGAAAAATTTATATAGTTTGCTTATTTCCTTGAAATGAAACACTGGATTAAATACTGAATGTAGCAAAAAGGTATTTGTAAGTATTTTGTATTTCATTTTAGTTTTAGGTATTATTTAAAAAAACTGCATTTTCATGAGTTGTAGTAAAGAGCAGAAGGAAAGAAGAAGAGGGAGTAGCTCATAAATTGAGACTTCTGTTTTAAGGAATACCAACAGATGTGTGGAAGAGATTTGCAAATGTGTAGAACAGGAACTTATGTATGAAAGCTCTAATTGTTCATACAGTAGAATATTTAGTATTTCCAGAAAACATGAGAGACATCCAAAACTACACTGATAGAGTAAGAGTGCATTTTCCAAAAATGTTATTCTTTTAATTTGGAGCTTTTCTGATAAAAGGAAAAGAGTAATATCTTGGCATCTTTTTTTTTTTTTTTTTTTTTTTTAACATGTTGTGACAGACAAATATTTCTTTTCTGAATCCTGGATCTTGCTGTGCTTTTGAATTCTGAAAGTTAAAACAAACTAACAAAATAAATAATGTAAACAATCCTGCCAATATATTTCTGTCCAAGACTTAGGATTTTTTAAATCAGAATTGGAAGAGAAATTCCCAAGAAATATACTTTATTGACAAAGGAGTCCAATCAGATATATGAAAAGAAGAGGAATTGATAGCTTCAATACCTTTCAAAAAACAAACCCAGCATAAGGGCAACTGTGTTTCACAAGTGAAAAAAAAGCTAATTAAAAAATAGGATAATATTTTCTGTTATTGATGATCAAAGAAAGAAGACAGAATAAGAGACAATAATGAACTAATATAAAATGTTTCTGCATACTGGAAAGAAATATCTGAATTTATTATGATATACTGTCAGATATTTTGAACTGTAAATAGAGCGATTTAGAAGACAGTTTCCAGATAAATTTTTGCAACCTCTTCAAGAGCCAATATATCATAAGTTTAAAAATAATTTCTTGTAATGTACTATGTGATCTTGATGATGTATATTAGTTTAAGAGATGTATGTGTTCAGGCTAAATATGGTTGCTTTTTTACATTTGTATTCAGCACTAGATGGCACTCTGAATTTGAACTGTAGCATTTTTCTCTTTAGAATACAGGGAACATGTTACCTTCATTCTATAAGTAAAATCCGTCATACAGATTAATCAAATAATTTCACTTTTTCCTAGTAGGAAGTCTCCTAAGGCCTATTACCATGCTATCAAGTAATAAAGAACATAAAAGAAAGAATCAGTCAACATATAATGTATTGAGATACTCCCACTGAATTTCAAAAGCTTCTTTAACCTAAAAAAAAGAATTATTTTATGCTATTAAATGCTTATTACAATAATCTAGGCTACTTAATGTAGAAAATTTTAAATCTTTATGACTTAAATTTAAATGTAACCAGTATCTTGTGCTCTAAAATAGTGGGAAGTTTGTAGAACTCTCAGTGCTGCAAATCTGTAATTCAGGTTCAAAATACTAAGTCATCTACAATCTATTAAACATGGGAATCAGAGGCATGATTTCCATAAAGATAGTGAAATGGTTATAATAATTATAAAAAATGAATAAAGAATAACATAAAGTCTTTAAACTTACTACATTTTATAAAAGGATCATCTCTCATTGTCTTGTATTTCTTAGAAGGAGATTTTTTTTTTTTTTAATATGATACTATATGTCTAACTTTTATGTTGACTGCAGCAGATTTTGTAAAAAATGCCTATTTTTCAGATGCTTACCTTTTGGTATATTAATTTATCTCTGTGTACTGCTATGGGGGTTTCAAATGAATAAAATAATTTTAATAGAATTTTAAAAGACAAATAATTTCAAATCAAAAGTTACATATAAAATTTTGGTTTTTTTGAATACCATGAAACGAGCTTGTAAGGACCACAAAGAGCAGTACATATCTCAGAGTACAGAAAAATACATGGTAAGGCAAAAAATTCAACTGTCAGAATTAGATGGAAATAAACTTTGAAACCCCTATGCTGTTTTTAGATCTCTTGTTATGTCCCATGATTACTATGAACTGTCTATTAACTCAGCTTCTACTCACTATTACTTATTTTGGTCTTTCAGTGTTCATCTTAGGACATGTAGTTTCCAAGTATCAACAGGGTTGTACTATTATTATGCTTCTGTTTCACTCTGTGTATAGATTACTGATCCTGGTACAACCTGATATGAACTCTGTTATCCATTACTTGATACTAAATTAAGATCTTACATTGTCTGTATATTTTGTATTAGTCTAAGACCACCTTTCATAGCATAATATCTAAATCAAGTACATCAGTTTAAATACCTCAAAAGCAAAGCTTAATGAAATCTAAGACAATTAGGAGCCAACATCCATTAGATATTTCTTTATATTAGTATTACAAGACTTTTTCTGTAAGGCATGGGGAAAATGCCCTGTTGCTAGGTATCAGAGTATGTATTTATTTCTATATGGTCATAGAGTAATTTGTGTGTGAAGGGAACCTTTAAAGAACATCTAGTCCAATTCCACGGCCATGGGAAGGGGATCTCTTTTGCTAGGTCTGTTCCATCCTGTCTGTTATTCAAGGACTGGGCATCCACACAATGCCACTAGGAATTGATCTTATTTCAATTCACTCTTATTGTAAAAAAAATCTTCCTGATGTCCAAGCTGAACCTTTTTTTTTTTTTTCAGTTTAAAATCACTGCCCTTCATTCTGTCACTACATGCTCTTGCAAAAATCTTCCTGTGTCATTTACAAGAGATCCCACTAGTATTGAAAGGCCAGTAGGAGGCATCCCCAGCTGCTTGAATAGAACTAATGCCAGGAGGCTGAGGGAGGTAATTCTGCACTTCTGTTTTAGTGAGACACCCACCTGGAGTACTGTTTCCTGTTCAGGGCCATGAGTACAAGAAAGACATGGACCTGCTAAAACAGAAAAAGAGAACAGGCACAGAAATAACCAGGTTGGATAGGGCTTTGGTAACCTGCTCTAGGGGCAAGTGTTCCTGACCATTGCTGGAGGGCTTGAGCTGCATGATCTTAAGCATCTCTCCAACTCAAAGCATTCTATGATTCTGTGATTGTTATTCTTTATATCCCTTGACATATTCAGCTCTAACTGTGCCTTATCTGTCCTGATCCAATCCCT
Source organism: Petroica traversi (assembly GCA_025920805.1). Classification (NCBI taxonomy): domain Eukaryota; kingdom Metazoa; phylum Chordata; class Aves; order Passeriformes; family Petroicidae; genus Petroica; species Petroica traversi. Next base: position 13,943,856 of record JAHLSL010000062.1, on the reverse strand, counting down.
ACATATCCAGGCATCTTCCCATTATACTTGATGCTTGTTCCACTGCTTGTGCATTCCTTTCTTACACCTTAGTCTCACCAGGACATCCTTACACAGTCAAGCTGGTCTCCTTTCTTCTGTGCCTGATTTCTTACATGCAAAAATCAAGTAATCTTGTGGCATAAGAAAAACATCCATGAAGAACTCCTAGCCCAGTTCAGCACCTTTGCCTCTGAGAGCAATTACTCAGGGAATTCATCCAGTAATTCATTAAGAAAATCCAGTTTGCTTCCGTAAAATTCAAGTTATCACCTAGTTTAAGAAGGAACACTCCAAGGGTCTCCTAGACCACTTACAGCTTACAGCAGCTGTGCTGCTTTTCTGGCAGATGTCAGGGTAATTGAAGTCTCCCAGCAGGATCAGGGCCTGAGAGTTTGATGCTTCCTGTAGCTAAAGTAAGAATGCTTCATCTACAGACACCCCTTGGTTGGGTAGCCTGTGGTGAATATCAACCACAAGGCTTCCTTTGATGGCTTAACCTTTTATTTTCACCCATTGTAGGGACTTAGAGAGCACAGTTGCCTGTCTCAAACACTGGCAAGGCCACAGAGGCTCTTAACACCTATAATTTCTCGACCTGTTATCACTGTTTTTCCAAGTTCTGTGTAGTCAACTCGTTTTCTTATAGAGGTGAAAATCCACCTGCACTTGTCCTTTATTGCCTGTCCCTTCTGAACAGTTTGCAGCTGTCAACTGCAGTGCTCCAGTTGTGTGAGTCATCTCACCACATTTCAGCAACTGCAATTAGAGGGTAACTTTCTACCCACACAGTGGTTTCCAGATCCTTCTGTTTGTTACTTGGTAAATTGCATTGAAATAGAGGCACATTCCTCTAAACACATTTTCAGAGAAGCAATGAACATTATTTATTATTTGGAGGTAAAAAATCAAAAGAAATATCTATTAGCCTATAAGAACATATACAGAACATATAGTTAGCATAGTGCAATAAAACTAAAGAGACTCTTCAGAATAAAGAATTTATTTTCAGATAATGATTATTAAAAAATAAAAAATATGTTTGTTGACAATATATGAAATTTGCATATTGATTATAAAAAAATTAAAAAATTTCCTTTTCCTTTTCCTTTTTCTTCTCCTGCAGTCAGACTTTGGTCTGTCTATATTCTGTTGTCAGTCAGTCAAGTTTCTGCCAGTACTGTATTCTGTGCTCTACGTGGAAAGCACCTATAAAAGCTTAAGTAGTATAAAAAGGATATACCAGTCAGTCAAGCAATTGGTACCACTTACTGCTGCCAGTTAATTCTGCAAGCCATATCTGTGCTATCCACCTAATGGAAGATTATAGAAAAATGGTCACACGGGTCTATCTACTTTTTTTTTGTTTGTTTCTACTCTCCTTCTTCCCCAGAGAACAGTTCAACTATATGTCTAACCTGTTACTATACTGAGTGAGGACCTTGACTCCCCATGCAGTAATAGGCTTTTGAAAAAAACATGAAAACTGAGGTATTTCCTTTTCTCCATTTACTGCATAAGAGGTTTATGTGCTTTCATAAAACACGTCAGTGCTCACCCAAATGGCAATTCTTTGTTAAGACAGGAAATAAAAAGGTGCCAAGGTGTATCCTATTTGTATGCTAGTCACTAGCTGACAACTGAAAACATAGAGAGCTCTAGGGACACTAGTGTGTCTTGCTGAGTTAGGAGAACCACACCCCAAAAATCTGACTTTGGTGTTCTAACAACCAGAATATCACACATCTTATAGTGAGTTGTGGTGAAGCTCTACTTTTTATGCCTCTGGTTATGTTTTGAGCTGAAGTTAATATCTGTGTGAATTAAGAGTTTTTAGATCAAGCCCACAATGTCAAGACCCCCAAGTGTATTATAGATAACTTTAATACTTCTGTACTTATCCCTGAATCATATTAAAGTGTAGGCAGCAAGTATCTGAGTACATGTTTGCAAAAAGAAAACAACATGTCAATTAAATGTGAGTATCTTCAGGACCTGGCAGCCTTGTTTAGTAGGTTGGTTGAATCATGTTCTTAAGCCTACAGGTAAATTCTCTCTATTTTAGGAAATCTGACAGCCAGCCTGAACAAACACAGCGTATTTAAAGACTTGCTTTTAGCTCTTAAGAATTACCCTAGGATTCATAAATTGACATCTGATTTATCTAGTTCAGCAAGCATACTCTTAGTTTGCCTAGCGGCTCAAACTGTGATTAGTTTCAGTGGCTAATTAAAGAGAATATTTTTGAGGAATATATTCAGTAGCTCAGGGTGCAGCTGCAGTTTGAGCTGCAGGTTGAGCCCTGAGGAGGAGGACCCCAAACCCCAGGCAAGAATCTGCCACCCTTTCCAGAACAGATGGCACAGGGAGCAGTGGCCCAGTAAGGTGACCAGGCACTCAGAGACATAGCTGGAGTCAATGACCCCAGGCTTACCATGACTAAGAGGGTATGGAACCCCAGAGTTTCCTTTCCCTCCTTGGAGGCCCCAGCTCAAGCTGTTACTGTATTTATTGCACCAAAGTTAAACTATTTGAAGGATAGGGACATTTGAGCCTCTGCTTTGGGAAAAGTTGTCAAGCTGGTGAGGAAACCTGATCAGACCTGTGTGAATGGCGTGTGTAGATGTACAGGGGCTTCTGACCCAGCTCTGGTGCTGTCATTTTTGAAAGAGAAGATGAAGGATTATTTTATGCAACATTTATTCATAGTTTCTATTGGGACCCTTAAAAACATGACCTTAAATCATACTTTTCCTTAGGATGATCCTAAGTCTTCTTTTTTATTCTGAGTTTACTATGTTTCTCAGCTTTTTTTTTTTTTACATCAAACAACCCATACAGATGCACCTGTAGCAGGTTTTGGTACCCAAATTAGTTCTTCTTTATGATGGGCAGCCAAATCCAAACTAAAATATTTTAAGGGCCCCCTTAATCTTATACATAGAAAATGCAGAAGCTTCAAAATAATGTCTCCCTCTTCTATTTATAACATAATAGTGCCACGATAATTTATTCTTTTATTTGTATCAGTCTAAGAAACTGCCTAGTTATGTGCTTTTTCATCATCATTGGTTTCATAAAAGTTATTGTTTGTTACATTGAGTTAGTTAAGAGTTTTCAACAAAACATCTTTTTACAGGTTGACGAGGAGCCAAAACTTTAAATTAATGTCAATGGACTCACTCAAAAAAAAAAAAAAAAAAAAAAAAAAGAAAAAAAGCAGTGAAAAAATATGCAAAGCTTATAATAAAAACGAAACAATTTCATAACCAGGCATAAGGAATAAATTCATTTTCAGCCTAATTGATACAATTTGAATTCAATTAAAATAATGCAAACTAGTCTATCTATTCTGACATTGCAGTTAGTTCATGGAAAAAATGGCAAATACTATATTATTAAGACAATCTGCTTGAAAAACAGGGGAAAAAGAGAAGCTGATTGATTGAATATCAAACTTATATAGGTGATGTTTTAATTAAACCTCCAGTACCTTGTTCTGATAAATATTGCAGGACACAAAGTCCAAAAATTTTCTGGAGCATGATAGAAAAAACTTGTTCCTTGGTTTATAAACCACTAGTTCCCAGAGGTGCATCTGGTTTAGAATTACTCCAGTTGCAAGCAACAAACCAATTGGAAATCTGAAGTGTAATTTTGTAAAAGTAAAAACAAAGAAATACCTCACTATTCTGAGAGAAGGATGGAATAAAAGTAATTGAAGATTATGGAATTCAAATAACAGTTCTCAGCAGTCAGAGGGAGAAAAAAAACGAGGTTCTGGTAAAATGTTGCCCAATCAACTTTAATATTTACACAGATATTGAACAAACTATCCAATTTATTATACACATTTAAAAGGATAAAGATACAAAATTAATTTATCAAGACAAAATGTGGTGAAGAGCCTCTTGAGAAATAGAGATGAAAGATCTACTTCTTTGAAAACAGATATTAAAATTACTTATCAATGTCTTGTCATCAGACTGGTAGAGCATTTCAACTAAAATCCTACAGAGCATGTATTGAGATGGTTTTACTAAATATTTTCTCTAACAAGGTGAACGATGGAATAGAGAAATGGTTGATGAAATTTTTGGATTGCATCATACTGGCAGAGGTGAAAGCAGTCAGAAACAATGATCAAAATTATAAATTATTTGGGGCATAGTTAAAAACAATAAAAAATTTTTACAAATGTTAAAAGAGAAAGGAAAAGAAAATTACTTCACTATGGAGGAGAAAAAATACAGTTTAAATGGGCGATGACGCAAATTATCAGTATGTGTGAAAAAAGCAATGGCAAACACAGGAAATCTGGGATTTGCTAAGGAGAATTCTACATATATGTCATAACAGCCTATTTAATTACCTCCGGTTTTTTTGTTTGCCTTTTTTTTTTAAATCTGGTGCAAATACAGTTGCTTCTGGGCACTAAATAATAATTTTGAAGTCTTGAATAATGTTAAAAAATGTGGGAAAATTGGAAAAAATCCAGAGGAGGGAACTAACAGTGCACAAAAATTAAAAATGAGCCCTCAGCTATGGATTAAGATAGGATTTAATCTAGGAACTGGAAGACTAAATGCAGGGTGGAAAGAGAAATGGAATGGGATTTGATAACATAATCAAAAAAAGCACGTAAGTGGTAGTTAGAAAACAGCTCACTGCTTTGTTGTGCTTCATAACCAATGGGGTAGAGCTAGTAGAAAATATGCAATTCACCTTTCCCTTTATCCCTATACATCAGGCTTGTGACTTTGCTCAAGTGATATCCTGAGGGAAAGACACTTGCTCGTATATTTGCAGTTTTAGTAGGAAACAGCTCCCCACAGGTTCTTATCATCACCCTCAGATACACTGACAAAACAACCAGCTCTTCAACCATCCTTCATTAAAGGATGACAGTTATGTAGCAGAATGGATGAAAATTTTTAAAACAAGCTAATTAGTTTGTTTAACTGTCTAGCTCCTAACATTAGAAACATGTTATATACCTAATTAAAGGACCACTTATAATCGGCAAGCTTCTTAAAAAAAAAAAAGGAAAATAGAAAAAGGAAATTAATGTCAGAGTATTTTTTCTCTATTTTCTTTCCTTATAGATGGAGGAAAATGTGTACATGCTGAAATGCTTGGTTTGCTCTCTGAAGACTGCCGTCTCACGTATGTCTGTTTCATTATTTCTGCTTGCTTTAAGGAAGAATTCTGCTATTCATTGACACTCTTTGCATCTGCTAACTGTGCTCAAAGCAGTGATAAAGGGTAGAACCCTAGCACACTCATTCTATGAGAAAATAGGTAGCCATGGCACAGTCCATACCTTGCTGTGCCAAAGTTTGTGCATAGTAGGATGTACTGTAAATCATAGTCTACACTAATTTTCTTTCTTGTCTAGTACTCATGATTACCAAGCTCTAAGTTCTGGAAAGAAAGTTAGAACAAAACCAACATTCATATTCTCAGTTTTCCCTAGGTTTTTCAACTTTCTTATTACCATAGCAAATTGTTACATTTTCTGCACTGTCAGATGTCAATAATCCCTTCTGAGAATGGGAAATTAATATATATGCATTTGTGAAAGAATAATTTGATTAATATTCAGTGGTAAAACTGGTAAATAAATAATCATATGGAAGAAAAAATAATTGCAGTTTTGTGTATTTTTCAACACCTTCAGCATGAATTCAACCAGAACGTCCTAATGCTGAAATTATCTAAATAACTAAAATATAATAATTTTGTTCCAGAACTTAGAATATTTATTTATTTATTTTGGTTTTTTTCTGTTTACATTATCTTCCATTTTTTAATTAAAATAGAAAGTCAGGACTTTCTATTTTATGGGATATGCTGTAGTACATAAGATAACTGATCTAAATAAATAGTAGAAATTGAGGGCTTTCGAGACATTTTTAGTAAATGAAGATTTATTAATAAATACTCAATTACATAGTTATTAATACTCAACAGAAATTACAACAGAATATTTATTAATGACAGTAATATGTGTTAGTAAAAAGCAGTAAGAATGATTTTGTCTATACAGCTGCAAACCTTCTGTCAGAATTCAACATATATACTGCTGGGGAAAAAAAAAAAAAGGTAACAAAGATGAACCTTTATATTACTCCAGCCAATTAAATAAAAGTAAACTTTATTTAAAAAAAAATGCTTGCAGTGCATCTCAGCTTGTGTTTGGGGACAGAGGTTTTCTCTGAGTCGGGAGACCGTTCATATGAGTTTGGAGTGCTCTAGGTCTTGACCTTAACATAAACCAAACTAATTACCTAAACCAAATGTTATTCCTAAGAATCCATAGGTGTAAACTGAACTGCAGAGCTTAACAACAGAGGTTTATGTATGAATTTGCTCTAACGTGGTCCAGCGACCAACTTCTTCTACAGAAAAACAAAAGTTTGAATCATATAATCATTCAATTTGGAAAAGATCCCTAAGATTATTAAGTCTGATGTCTGACTGCTACCTTGACAATGTCGTGATCACTAAATCCTGTCTCTAAGAGCAACATCCACACAACCTTTGAACACTTCTGGGGAAAGTGGTTCCAACACTTCTCTTGGCAGTCTCTTCCAATGCCTGATCACCCTATCTTTTTAATATGCAGTCTCATCCTCCTCTGGCAAAACTGGAGGGTATTTCCTCTTGTCCTATCACTTGCAACCTGGAAGAAAACATCCATCTTGCTACAATGTCCTTTCAGGTAGTTATAGAGAGCAAAAAGGTCCATTCTTGAGACTCTTTTTCTTCGTAATAAACAATGCCATCTCTCACAATTGCTCCTCATCAGACTTGTGGCTCCAGGCCTTCACCAGCTCTGTTGTCCTCCTCTGAAAATGCTTCATCACCTCAATGTCTTGTAGAGAGGGGTCCAAAATTGAACACAGGAGCTGAGGTGCAGAGTACAGGGGAAGAATCACTTCCCTGGTCCTGCTGGCCACACAATGTCTGATAAGGCCAGGATGTCATTTGCCTTCTTGGACACCTGAGCACACTGACAGCTCATGTGCAGCTGACTGTTGACCAACACACACAATTCCTTTTCTGCTGGGCAGCTTTCCAGCTTGTCTTCCCCAAGCCTGTAGTGATGCATGGGATTGTTGAGACCCAAGTGCAAAACACAGCACTCGTCCTGGATGAATCTCCTAAAACTGTCCTTTACCCACCTATCCAGACTGTCCAAATAACTCTGTAAATCCTTCCTATCCTCAATACCTAGTTTAGTCATTGACTATTTCCATTCTTATTTCTGAGAAATCAGTTTCCAACAAGAAAACAAGACAAAAAATCTCCATGCTATACTGAGATAAAACCTCAAAAAACAACCTAAACTGGGTAACAGCTTCTGAAAACAGTAAATTGAAAATCTATTTTATCATTATAACACAGCCTACTAAAAATAATGAAATCTTGAAATGGCTGTCTTTGTATAGAAAAATTCAGAGTGGGTTTTTCATTAAAGAGATAGTTTTGATTAATTCAACATAAATTAGGATAGTTTTTATATAAATGCCTTGGGGGACAGTGGGGACAACTTACATTTACGATAGATTATTATACTATTTAAAACATATGTAAGATAATACATTTAATAAACAGCTTCAAAATCACTCATAAAGTGATTACGCCTTCCATCTTTGTCTATTAAATTTACAAAAATATTTTAAAAACCCAAATTCTGTGATCAGGTCTATTACAGATACATTTTTGTTTGAAAAGTGGAAAACTGAGAGTTTAAGAGAAATTAAATTTGTCATCTCTAATGGTTCAGTCTAGACAAAATTCATGTCAATTAGATTTTCTATATCTAAATTGCATCATGAAAATATACTTCTCTGTTCTTCCCAAGCCTTATGGCAGCAAAGAGGTCATTTTATGGGTTTGTCCCTTTGAAGTGGAAATTGCAGTCAGCACTGGCATTTAAGAAAATTCTTGTAAGAGCTCAAAAGTCATATTTAACTGAGCCCTTTCTAGATTATTATGTTGAAGCATCTACTTAATCTATTTTATGAATCTTTTCTGAACCGTGAACAAAGATAGAATAAAACTCATATTTTAACGCAGCATTTTAGGGTGGTTCTTCAATCTCTAGCCTGTTTTAGTGCTGATGGACTTTAATGCTTGATGAATCAATACTTCAGATGCAAGCTATTTCATCAAAGCTTCTTTTTTCCCTTCCTCTGGCTCAACATTACCTGTGTTGAATGGTGACCAGCAGTTTCAGATGGGTGCTTTGAAACTGATTTCATCATCCTGTAACAGAGAGAGTGTAGTACTAATTAATGGCATTTTAAAATTTGGGTTAATTATAACCCAAATCTGCTTTTTACTTTTTTTTCTTGTGTTTCTTCTCATCTCAAAATGCTGGATTTTTTTTCAGGAAGCTCAAGTATAGCACAAGTTCAAAGCTGAGAGATCAAACCCATTTATCCATGTTCAGTACCACTTTGTTTAACAGACTTGAGTTAGATGACAGATCCTCAGCTCCTCCTTCCTAGGCCAGGAAAGATTTTATTATAATCATCCCATCTAATTTAGAATCTTTGACAATTTCCAGAGGGCACCATGTCCAATATACCACATAAAGAATGACAGTTTCCTTGTCAAGCAAATGAAGTTTAAAGTAGAATGAAATAGGTAATACCAAAAGATAAAACCAATGCATTATTATTTCCTGTTATCAGGATCTAAAACGGATAGTTCTCATACCCTGAGACAGTTGTACTAGAACAGGAATTAGAAAGCTAACAAACTCATGCTTTAAAACATTTCAATGACACTTAACTCAATGTCACTTTAGCTTGAATTAGACTAAAACAATAGCGCATTTACAGTGGAGATTAGTTGGCTATTACATCAACATCTTAACTAATCCAGGGACTAATGTATAAATATTAGCACTGACTGTCTTATAACATAAATTATAAAACAACTGGTCGTTGTAGATACAACCAGGATAAAACTATTCATAATTAAGTGTAAAACTTTATTTGCCACTTATGCTTTTTTGCTCATTGTGTTGCTTTAGTCCTTACATAAGTACATATTTTTCAGTCATATTTATATACCAAAGTAACTTATTTTCATGGATGTAAATCTTTGGTTTTTTTAAATTCCACTTGACAGCATGGCAGATCTTGTTTTATCTCATAAAATTAATTTCATTTTTATTGGAATAAGAAACCCTAGATTTATCTCAATTTTATCTAGACCATAATATGATCTGTGGTTTCATATTTATTTAATGTCATAATTTGGTTTTAGTTTTACTTTCTAACAAAACTGATGATTTTTTAAGATTTAATTTTATTTCATCCCTTTGAAAACTTCAGAAAATATTCTAAATTGTCTTCTATTGCTTTTGGATTGCAACAAATCTACTGACCATGAGGTTCACAAATCTTTATTCAGCGTTACATGTGGATATTATTGCAGAAAATGAAAGTGTTATGCTAAAGATAGAACTAAGGATAGCAAATTATTTCCTTTCTGCATAATGATTTACAGAGGAGGAAATTTGATGAAAGATCTTTTACAAGGACAAGATAATGGAAAGCAAGCTGATGATAACCTTGGTAACTGATCTTAAAATACCTTGCATGAGTGATGTATCAAGTCTGAAGCAATGGAATATTGGAAGAGGCCACAGGGAAAAAACCTCAGGGAAGTATAGTTAAAATAAAATAATTAGGACATTTTTTATATTGGAGTTTGACCTGAAATGTGCAGTTCAAAGATCATACAGTCTAAATACCTCTCTGTGGTCTAAATAACATCATCTCATTAAAAATGTCGTATGGCCTCCTTAAGATTATATGTTAGGAATTTACACAGAATGAAACAAAAAGCAATTCCTTACTTGTTTTGAAGAGTTTTGTCTTGCAAAATATTATAGAGGCAGTAGAGAGGGTTGTTTTTTTCTGGTTTTCATTTTGTTTGGTTGATCCCTGGTTTATTCATTTGTTTGGGGTTCTTTTGAAAAGGAAAATCTCATTGCTGTTCAGAATTCTGAAATACCAAATATTGAGATTGTACCACACTGATGTAAAAATCATGAAGAGGAAAATAAAAAACAGATGGGAATTATGACTGCCACAAACTGAAAAGCACTAAGTGTTTCTCTGTCCATTTTAGGGAGAAGGTGTCACGTTACTGATAGGAATTCTGATGATGGGTATAGAGGAACATTATTGTATATAATATTACTATAAGTTTTCAGAATATTGCCTGGGACAATCATGTGAATGAGACATTGCATAACTGAGAATATTTAGAGTCTATTCCTGGCTCTTCGAAGTATTTCTTGCCTGACTTGCATTAAATCTCTTAGGCTATAACTCCAAAAGTCAGTCTTGTATACTACATAAAACACATAAAGTGTGAAATTATGCATACCTTATACTGTATTGCTAGACTAAGGCTTGGTTTCTTATATTATCTGTGCCCTCATTTACAAAATATTGTCAGGAATATTTTCCACAGCTAAACTTTGAACTATGTTCAAATATTGTGAAAGAGTGAAAAGGTAGGTGCAATACCTAGACAGATGTAATGGAATATATGAACGATGTATCAGGGACTAAAATATAACCCAGATAAGAGGCTAGCTACAGCAGAGGTCTCTCGCACCCATAACAATAGAAACCCATTTAGCATACCACAATTAGTTCTGTTTGATTCCAGAAATAAATATGCTGATGTTGTAGAAATGGAGAAGCATATTTTAATCAGCTGGCCCCATAAAAAAAATAGGATAGCCATTGCTAATAAATAGCCATAAGATTTTCTCTGAGTGTGCCTTAGGCTGATGATACAAGGCCCCTCTCCTGGTATGAATTTATTATGGGAACTGGATGTGTGATCTTGATACCATATGTCTGTCAATATAATGCATAGTTTAAGAATGGGACAATGGAAAAGGTTTGGAAAATATGACACAGATCAAAAGCAGAGGTCCCAGAACCATAAAGAGCTTACAAGCGGTCAAATGCTGATCACTGAAGAAGCTCACACTCAAGAGATGGGAAAAGTCAGCTTTTGCTTTAAGGGAAGGGGCAGCAGCTACGTAAGGGAAAATAAAAAACAAAACAAAATTAGGAAACCCAACCAAATTAAAGGAAAAAGAAACAAAAAACTTTAAAGAAGAGGTTAAGACAAAGACACCTGGACTTGCCTCTCAAGCCTTGTGCAACATGGAGCCCAGGGGCAGAGGAGAGAAATTGTACTTTCTGGAAACCTGAAGGTCTAAAGTCCAGAATTAGGGATGGGGAAAAGAAATCATTTCTCTTTGTGGCTGCCCCTTGAGGGGCTCTTGAGACTCTTCACCTTGATGTCCATAACTGAAACCATCAAGGGCTGTAGCAGCCAATAACAGCAATAAAATATCAAGTTGGTGGTACATTGAATTAACTGCTAATGTAGCCTATGATTATTAAAGAGCAATTGATTTGTGCACATAGTGATAATTATTGATCATGTATGATAATGGATTGAATTATCCAATAGTAGTATGTGTTAATGAATTTCAGACCACTAAAATTTTGTTTTGATGATTCAGACTTACCCTGTTTATCAGTCTTCTAAACATGTCCATCATAGTGGTTTCTAAATCCATAACTATACTTCCATATTTCTGATATTGGAAATATAGACAGTGTAAAAGAATTTTAAACAGGTGTGGGGTTTTTGTTATTTTTAGCTTGTTGAAATAGCTGTTTTTAAATTTAGGTTGAGAAATCTGAGTCATTCTCAGAAATGGCATTGGAAACTTTGAAATCTGAAAAGAAGGGCTGCTTACAAGAAACGTATGTTTCTTTGAGATATATAGTCAACAGTTCCAGCCTTGAAGAGTCTGTAAGTCTCACTCTACAGTATAAGCAAAGAATCCATTATTTATAAATGATGGACCCTGGCCTCTGATCCCGTTCCTCACACATCTTGCTCACTGTGAAGCCTGTAGAATGGAACACATCCATCACAGTTCTTCTTATGGCAAAGTCACAGCTGAAAGAGATTGACAAAAAGAAGAAGGTCTAGTGGAATGCAAGTGTACATGTCAATATAAATTCATACAGGACAGCATTTAAAGGTAAGTCAACTTGCTTCTTCAAGTCTCTTCACATGTCTATTCTAACAGTGGATAACTCAGACCAGTAGCAAGGTTATCAAGTCTTCTGAAGGATTTCAAATCTCCATCTCTGAAATTCGCTGAAAGCATAGAGCCATTATACACATTAAACAACCTGTATCAAGAAATAAAGTGCAGTAGTGGGCTATGCTTATCTAGTGGGTTGATGTTTTCTGGCTGATGGCCCTGGTCCTGGGTAGGGAAATTCATGGTATTTATTCAGTTCCCCTCTCTGCTGCCAGGGTTTTGGCTAGACCATACAGATGTACGTTTTTGATCTGAGATCTATCATTGATTCTGTCTCAATTTGACAGAAGTCTGCCTGTCACCTCTATACACTGTCAACTATGACTCTCAATGAATCACTTTCACGATTCACAGTGTATCATTTAGAGACTTCACCCCACAGCATTCAATTTCAGTAATTTCAATGGCTGCTAGAGTGTAAGAGAAGAGTGCATAGATAGTAAAAGATTTTACATTAATATGCTCATCATGAATGTTTTTGAAGTGAATATCTGATCACTTCAGTGGTAGTGAAGTGATCTAACTGTATGAAACTAAAGTAAAAAGTAACTTTCAAAGAGCATTCCTTGCATCCTAGAGAGTACTGGGCATTTAGTTTATGGAAGCAGACTAGAAATGCTTTGAAGAAAAGTCCCTGAAATAAGCAGCGCAGGCATCGTATCCTTCAGCTGTTTTGTTTTTCGTATTTGCTCATGTTAGATTGATATCATTATTTAGACATAGCCCTTGTTTGCCTTTACATTTACATGGTTTCATGGTGCCTAACTTCGTCATATCTTATTGTTTATCATGGACAATGGTGAACGGTGAGAGTCCCTTTTACTGGGAATTCTGAAAAATATTGACACATTTGAGCATTGCTGTATATTTGCATAAATACTCACATGAATATTCAGACACAGAATTTTGGATAAAAAGCAACCTTTTTTTTTTTTTTTTTTAAGAAAGAAATGGTTAAACAGAATTTCTAAATTTTCTCTGTAGTAAAAGTGATCTGACATTTCAGATTTTTCCAAAATGGCTTGCTTCTCTTTCCTTTCACTCCATATAGTTCAGAGGTTCTCAGGCCAGAACAATGACATCTATTGTTTTTAAACTAAAAGACAGACTAGATCCCATCTGGATGTAATCTACAAGGTACTGCTAGGCTGCTACATGAGCATTTTGGGAAAGGAAATTAAGAAATCTTCCATATCTTTGTTCCTGGCACTTGTTAGATCATCACAAAAGAAAATAAATCAAAATGCTATTTCTTAATGGAAAACCGTTTTACTGGCAAACTGTCATCAATTCTGTTCTCAGTGCTCTATTTCTGTTTCTGCCCAGATGTATTTGTGAAATTCATCTCCCTTGTGTATATTGACATGACAGGGCATCGGGGCTCCAATGAAGCAGTAACAGAGTATCATGTCAGTAATTTGACAGATCAAGGACTCTCCAAGGACTCTTAAATGAAGAGTGTGCCATTCATTTTTCTCTCACGTATGCATACTCATATTAGCTTGTTCAGACTTTCTATGTAGTTTCTCTTAGTAATGATGATAGGGAAATTCAGTTAATTCTGCTTAGATTTCAAGTTTTCATTTTAACTAAGTCAAGATTTGTCTGCATCAGGTACAATTTCAGACAAAAAAAAAACAAACTTGTGTTAGAGATTAAAATACTTTTTCTAAGCAATGTTTATTTAAAAATAAACCAAATTATTAATATAGCAAGTTGTGATTACATATAATAAATGATTTAATCTATGTCAATGAAAACCTGCACCTTTAGAACAAAAGGCCTAACATTCAGCTTAACTCTGCCCTTGCTTCTCAGTTGACAAACTTACTTAAATAGAAATTGCTTTCAAAGATTATTGCTTCAGGGGGTTTCCCACAATCAAAGGCAGAATTTATCCCTCAGTTCATAACTCTGATGCACCTAGTGCTGCAGAGAGCATTCAAGAGCATGTGTTGTTGAACTGGCAGTACCTCTGTGGGTGCAGGAGTTTGCATTTCTAAGCAATCACACAGCACATGCAGTATGAGACACAACCAGTGCCATAACTTGGTCCTGCAGGTCAATTCCCAAAAATAGGTTTCCATCCTTCATAGGTTTGTGCTTTTCATAGTTACTCACTTGAAAGTTCCAGCTCATAGGATTCAGGCCTTGCAGTAAAATTGTTAGCCCAAGTTCATTGCAAGTTATTTTATGTCACACATTTTAGGGCAATCGCACTGAAGTGAGTATCTGCTTCCTTGCTCTTAATGTATGAGGAAGAATGGCTGTTGGTTTCCAGACATTCTAACACCTGCATTAGCTTAGTTTTGCAATAAAAATTATGGATATTCTCCTAAGACTTTTAAATATTGTGAAAGATGCAATTCAAAAATATGGCTATAATGCTGTTTCCCTAAAATATATAGTAATATGTAAAATAAAAAAGTAAGACATTGTTAGATGAATTCTATGCAGTGTTCTTACTGAATTAGTTTGTTTTAAATACCACATTCTTTTAAGTATAACAATGATTCTGTGAATCTAACATTTACTATACAAGGAAACTGAGCTGTTTATATATATATATATATATATATATATATATAAAAAAATTTCCACAAACAAATGACCTTTCATAATATTCTGTTGTTTCAGAGATTTTGTTTTTTCCCTAGATGAGTTTGATCCATTTGAGCTTGGATAATATGACCATGAATACAAAAATGAAGGATTGGAATTCTCTTAGAGATGTTTGTGGGAGTTAATAAATAATTTGGTGTGTTTGGGAATTAAGAATTCACACTGGTTTATTTGTCTTAATCCATTTGTACGATTTTGATCTGTCTTAAAAAATGATGTAAGTGATATTAATTTTCTGTGCTATGTGTTAAGTACTGTCCACAATCTGAAACTCTTACATAAATAACAACTTGTACACAGCATATTTCTCTATCATATAAAAATAGCGTTAATTTTTTTCTACCTTCAAACCATATACCTATGCCCACTACTGTTTAATTTTCTATACTATATTAGCTCTGAGAATTTAACTGTGAAGCAGAGCTATTTTCCTTCAACCTCCTTATTCAGTTATGTGCAGTAACTGAAAATACTTGCATGACTTCGTTTTTATTTGTATCTATTGTTTTTATTTGTATATCTTCCCTTGCAAAAAAAAAAAAAAAAAAGAATCCCTCCCCCAAAAAGACTACAGAATGCATCTAATTCTGCCTTGCTTAGTATTAGTATGAATGACCACTAATTTTTGTAGTGCTGGAACTGAAGGGAGATATTAGTCATTATTAACTGCAAGTATGGTGTCTCACCTTATTATTAGTAGAATACTTAATCTGATCCATCTCTAGGGGATGGGGCTCTCCTCATCTTGATTTAGATGTCAACCATATAGGTAGTTAAGTGTAAACTAAATAACCTACCACATGTTGGATAATTTCCATGAAGCATCTGTGCAAAAAACTTGTCGTTTCAATAACATTTGAATGTATTTGAATTTATATGTTGTCCATTTACAGTAATGCTAACAATTGTATTCTAAATTATCGAATTCAAAAACTTCTTTACTAACAGCATTTGTTATCCTTTTTCCAGTATAACTTACAAGATCATAATTAATATCCTTTTCCCTGCTGTTATGGTCACCATTTCAATGGTCTCTTTGGTGTCTTGAAGTTGATAGTGCATCTCATCTTCATGAATAACGGAGGGGTTTACAATCGGCATGCTTTACTGACAGGAACATGAACTTTATGGTGGAGGGCTCTTTTTTTGGACCTGGAGCCACCTGAGGCTACTTTTATTTGTTCTTAAACAGTCTATTAAGAATTTCTTTTAAACCTCATTAGCCAAAAAGTTGATTAATTTTTTATATTGGAATTTTACTCTGTCTGATTAAATCACATGATTGCAGAATTAACACCAACCCTTAAGTCTGGTAATTCAACCTGTAAGAAAATAGAACACCACACAGTCCAATTTTGGCTTTATAAAATAGTCTTCTTGATCATTCTATAGCCCCTATCAAATTTTGCAGGTTTAGTTAAACCAGACCTACAGACACTCAGGACAAATTCTTGACTGAGTGCAGAAGTCTGAATAAAGTTAATACAAAGCATGTGTCTTACTGATAACTGTAGCAATAAGGTATATTCCAGTCTGTAAAAAATATATGTTGGAGTTCTGTTTAATGCAGAGTTTACCAGGAATTCAGAGAACCATTGAGCACACTGTAAGCAAACATCTATATTTTGTCAGGTGAATACCTCTCTACACTGGATGTATATACTTTTCTCCCCTGCATGCACCTATATTGCAAATAAATGAAGCAGGCTTATCTCATTCCAAGGCTTGATGCAGCCTACATGAAAAGAATATGAATGACTCCCTGAGTCATTTGAAGGGTCAAATACTGGTACCTCAGTAGTTGAGCCTTTGCATCCAAAACTCAATTGAGTTGCCTGCAAGTACATGCCTTTTGGCATCCCTTCAGGTATGTATCTTGATTTCCAGCTGGCACTCCAAAATTACGCAGACCAACCACAAGGGGAATATCATGTCTGTTTTTAAAAAGAACTGTGAACTTTTACAAGGTATCCTGCTAGAATCTGCCAAAGCATATGAAAGACAGGAGGTCAGCTGAGACACCCATCCTGTATTCACCAAGGGTAAATGATGCCTAACCTGGTGAACTTCTACAATGGAGTGGCTGTGATGCTTAATGGTAGAGTGAATGATGTGATCCACCTTGATATCTATATGGCCTTTGGCATGGTCTCACATGATATCCTTGTCCCTAAATTGGAGATATATGGGTTTGATGGATGGACTGTTAGATGAAGAAGGAATTTGCTTGGTTGCTGCACTGAAAGGACATTAGTCAATTCCTAGGTGTTCAAAGGGAAATCAGGAACAACTGGTGGTGTTCAAGGGTCCATACCAGGCCCTCTGGTACTCTTTAAAACCTTCAGAAATGACATAGTTGGATTGGGTGCAGCTTTAGCCAATTTGCAGGTGACACCAAACTGATTGTTACAACTTGTACACCTGAGGGAAGGGATGATGGAGAGGGAGACCTTGACAAGCTTAAAAAAGGCCCATGTGGTCCTCATTAAATTCAACAAGGCCTGGTGTGATCCCCAAGGTCACTACATTCTGGTGGATGAATAGGTTTATAGCAGCCTGGAAGAGAAGGAACTGAGAGTAGGGGTAAATTAAAAATTCAACAGGTGTGGGCAGGATGTGCTTGCAATCCAAAAAGTTACCTGTATCCAAGACTGCTTAAAAAGCAGTATGAACAACAGGTTGATGGAGGTGGTTTTCTTCTTCTTTCTGTGATGTCATCAGCACTTTATCCAGTTCAGAAACCTCCTGCACAAGAGAGATATGAACCTCTTGGAGGGTCCTGAGGGGAGCTGTGAAAATATTGAGAGGGCTGAAATACACCTATGAAGAAAGACAGAGAAAGTTTGGGTTTTTTGGGCTGAAGGAGAGAACACTTCAGGGACACTGTGTTGTGGACTTTCAGTACTTAAAAGAGGCTTCTAAGACTAGTGGAGAGGGATTTTTTTCCAGGGATTGTAATGAATAGTCCACGGGCAACAATTTTAACCTGAAAGAGTATGTGTTCAGATGGGACATAAGAGAGAATTTTTTGACTCTGAGGGTTATGAGACACTGGAATGGATTCAAGTGTCTGGAAATGTTCAAACTCATGCAAGACAGAGCTTTGAGGAACTCGATATAATGGATTGTGTTCCTGCCCATGGCAGGCACATTGGACTAGATAATATTTAAAGGTCTCATCTTCCCCAAACCATTCTACAGTTCTATGCTAAAATTAATTAGATTTCAAGCTTTTCAGAATAATTAAATTATATATGTGCAAACGTTTTCTCTCCTTTTAACACTTCATTACTGAACTAATGCAAATCTTTTCTTGATTTTAAGTTAATCTCTGATAACTACAGACATGATTTTGGGGAATTAATTTATCAGCAGTCAGATCAAAATAGAATAATGAGAAGTAAAATGATATCTTAAAACATTTTCCTTCACCCCTCTCCCCTAGACTTAGTTTCACTTCTGAATTTTCTATCACCTCCTCCCCACTGCAGCTCAGGGAGATTGGGAGTGGGGGCTGCCGTCAGTTCATCACACATTGTTTCTGCCACACCTTCTTCCTTGAGGGAAAGACTCCTCGCACTCTTCCTTCTTTTCCAGCATGAGGTCCCTCCAGTGAGAGACAGTTCTCCATGAGCTTCTTCCCATGGGCTGATTTCATGAACTGCTCTAGCATGGAGCCTTTCCACTGCTTCATGAAGACTGCAGTCCTTCAGGAGCAGACTGCTTCAACATGGGTCCCTCATGGAGTCACAAGTCCTGCCAGCAAACCCTCTCCAGCATGGATTTCTTTATCTACAAGCCCCCAGGCCCTGCCAGGAACCTGCTCCACCAGAGTCTTCCCATGAACTCAAAGCCTCCTTTGAGTGCATCCCCTTGCACCCATGGCGGGCGAGGTCCTCATCATGGATCTCCTGAGTTACAGGACAGCTGCTTCACCATGGGCTTTGATATAGGCTGCAGGGGAATATCTGCTGCGGCACCTGGAGCATGTCCTACCCCTCTTTCTTCACTGAACTTGGTATCATCAGAGTCGTTTCTCTGAAATATTCTCAATCGTCTCTGGTTGATGCTGCTGTCAAGCAGCAACTTTTGACCCTTCTTAAATTTGTTGCCACAGAAGTGCTACCACTGCTGCTGATGGAGTCATCCATGGCCAGCAGCAAGTCTGTATTGGAGCTGGCTAGTGTTGGCACTATTGGGCATGGGGGAAGCTCCTACTGGCTTCTCACAGAAATAATTCCAACAGCCCCCTGCTACCAACAGCTTGCCATAATAATTGAAGATAATCTGATAAATTATCTAGGTATATAGTATTCTTTTCTCATTTTTGAAAGGTTTATGGCAAGACAATATTTGCGCAGTCAGGAAAATTGTACTGATTTGTATGAGAATCTAGAGAAGTATAAAATTAATTGAGAATGTACCAGTTATCAAAAAAAAAAATCAGAAAAAGAATCAGTGTGTCTTACTGTGAACCTGTTAAGTTAGGAAAAAAAATTTAAAATTTATATGCCCAACATAATACAGAACACTCTTCTTCCTCTTTTATTCAGAAGATATTCAACATATTTTTTTTTTGGTGTGTTACCCAGCTGCTCTCTCACTCTCTTTCCTCAACTGAACCATGAGGAGAAAATAAGGTGAAAAAATTCCCCTCGCCAGGGGGGGTAAAGGTAAAGACAAGAAGTCAACTAATTGCCATTAAAATTAATTCTAATTGTTGTCAATTAAACATATATTAGGATGATGAGAAACAAAGAAAAAAATAAAATCACCTTCCTTCCCCTTTACCTCTTCTTCCCAAGCTCAATGTCATTCCTTCATTCCTTACTCTTCTACCTCCCTCAAATCCCTCAGGTAGGTCAGGGAAGATGCGACTTGGGTGTTATGGCAGTTCATAACACCTACACTCTGCCACTCCTTCTTTCTAACAATTCCTGTTCTCCAGCCTGAGCCGTTTACATGGACCCAGTTCCTGTCAGGACAGCCTGGTCCTGTGTGGCTCCCTACAGGTCCCATGATTTAGGACATAACCAACTGATCCATTATGGAGTCCTCCACAGGCCGGTGTGGATATCTGCACATGAGCAGCAAAGAAATCTCTGTTCTAGAAACTGGAGCCTCACTTTCCACTTCTTATTCATGGCCCTTGGTGCTCACAGGATTGTTTTACATGTTGTTTTCTCACTCCTGTCTCATAACTGCTGCACAGAGGATCTTATTCTTTATTTCTGATACTTTATTTTTTAATGAGCGATGCTTCTGACAATGTCAGCATCCTGTTATTGTGCCCAACTGAGCCCATGACATCTGTTTCAGAGAATTTCCAGGTTTTTTTCCTGTAAATCACATTGTATGGAAACAAAGAAAAAAAAACTAAATTAATGGACTGTCCTTGAAAGCCCACCACAGAGCTGGCTTCCACCTTCTCTGACTGAGAGAAAGTATCAATGATCTGACCCTAAGAGGATGTTGCATTTGCTTCTCTCAGACTGATCGGCTCTTGTTCTGTCACAGGCAAGCTCAAAACTGCTGGCCTCTCTCTTTTTATTTAAAAGAAAGGGGTGATGTTACTAGCTCCAGAAGTGACACCTACACTGTCACACATAACAAGGGCAGGAACCTGCCTTTAGCACTTGTCAATCAGACACTTGCTGATTACCTCATACCCCAACATAAATCTCATTTCTCTGTGGTACACTGTGTAAGGTTCATAAGCCCAACACCATCATGGGCTCATTCATCTTCAGGATTTCATTTGAAAATTCAGTAGTTACACCAGTTTTCTCCTTGGAAGCAATAAAAATTCTGATATAGTCTCAGATTCTCCTCTAGTATAGTTGTATGTTCTTCACAGTGTCCCTGGGTCTCCTCTCTCTTGCATAAATGGTATGTTCCTAATATTTTCTGACATTGTGCAATGAATCTATAATGTCAAGGAGACTAAGCAATTTTAGAGTGAGGAGATTTAATGTGAAAGCTTCTTGGAAAAGTGACTACATGCATCCAAGGGCAGAATGATTGATGAGAAGAGGTATTAGATTGTCTAATATTTTTAAATGTGTGATATGCTATTAGTAAGGACTTGGCATATCAACAGCAAAGAGGGTTACATGGATTTGAAGATCTATTAGCCAGATTTGGATCTTCTTCTCCAAAAAGAAAGTAATGAGAAGAGAAACTATGCACAAAACTATCTTATAGGATTGCTGGGTCTCTCTGTATATGGAATGAATTGTCTTGTAAAAAATATACCTGTATTGGGTTTGCCTAGATTTTGATAGCTGGAGGAGCTGAATGGGTGACTGCTGTAATGACCTGGCTTTGAACTCTTCCACAGATGAGGCATCCACAACTTTTCTGGGCAACCTGTTCTAGTGTCTCACTAACCTCACAGAATATTAATAGAAGTCCAGAATTACTGATTATTGTTGGTCACAATTGTTTGACTACTTCATGGCAAATACAGAGCCTTGTCAATTTTTTGACAAGAACCGAACAGAGCTTGATGAAGACTAGCCTTCATAGTCTCTCTATGACTCTACATCTATATCTATATGAATCTAATGTCTGTGAGAGAAATTACTTTAATTAAAAAACACAGTAAAAGGCACAATCTAAGAATTTGTATACTGTAGTAAACACCATCTATGTACAAAAATGTTCTGAGTATAGATCAAATTAAGTAACTAAGAGATGTCAGTTTTTTGCTTATTTTTAGTACATTTGTTAAAGATTAGCTTCTTCCTAAGGCCAGTTGATAGATTAAAAATTATTGAGGCTTTTATATCATTTACAATACTAATACCTCACAAAATTTAATTTATTAAATTATTTTTTCCTTGAGTTGTCAACATATGTACTTAAACTGTCTGAAACTTGCAAAGGATAAAATGAATTGTTTAAAATAGATATGAAATTGTGCCCACTGAGGTTCTACAACAACACAATTATTAGACTTAGCTTTAGTTAACTTGTTATTCAGGCAGAACAGGAAATAAAACCACATACTGTTAAATTGGTTGAGTCTTACAAGGTCATTGATGCAAATTTAAGGGGCTTAGAGGTATTGTAAATATGAGTAGTAAAAGCAAAATGCGAATAAACCTTGGGGGGGGCAGGATAATATTTTCAGAGGAAAAATTAAAAAAAGGACAAATTGTTCTGTTGACATTTTATGGGTGCTGGTCAACAGCAGCTGAACATGAGCCAGCAGAGTGCCCAGGTGCTCGGAAGGCAAATGGAATCCTGGCCTGCATCAGAAATATTGTGGATAGCAGGACCATGGCAGTGATTGTCCCCATACACTCAGCACTGATGAGAGCACATCTCAAATCCTGTGTTCAGGTCTGGGCCTTTCTCTGCAAGAAAGACACTGAGGTTCTGGAGCAAGCCCAGGGACAGGCAAGGGAGCTGGTGAAGGGTCTGAGCTCAAGTCCTATGAGGAGGGGCTGAGAGAACTGCAAATGGTTAGCCTGGGGAAAAGGAGGCTCAGGGTGGACTTTATAGCTCTCTACAGATACCTGAAAGGAGGGTGTAGAAAGGTTGGGGTGGCCTCTTCTCCCATGTAAAAAGTGATATGAAGAGAGGAAATGGCCTCAAGTTGTGCCGAGGAGGTTTAGATAGGATATTAAGATAGAATTCTTAACTGATAGGGTGGTCAGGCATTGAAACAGGGAAATGGTTTATTCACCATATATGGAAGAGTTCAAAAAACATGTGAATGTGGTACTCAGAGATGTGGGTTAGTGATGAACCTTGTAGTGCTGGGTTACTGGGTAGCCTTCATGCTCTTAAGGGTATTTTCCAACCCTAATGATTCTATGATTTTTTATTGATATATTGGCCAATTTTGGGCGTTACACTCCTTGGGATGTTCAGAAAACTTGAAAAATAAACCAAGGGTCTAAAGAAACTAACTTATTACAGGATTATAAGAATTAATAATGTGTATTCCCAACCAAGCCTGAATATCAGCCCTTAACTTTTTTGGATATATTTGCTGTACTTTGTTTATTGGCGTAGTTGTTTTACAGGAAGTGAAAAGCAAAGGACATGTCTTGATGACAATTACCTTCTTATTATGCAGTATATCTTTTTATATATCATTAAATATATGTTTTGGGCTAGCAGCATTAACTGAATGACCATGAATGATTAAACAGTGACAACAGAATGAGATTATCTAAGGAATTTTATGTGCAAGTTATGGTTAAGATAGCTGCTTATCACATGATATATAGGGCAGCATTTATTACCAACATGGAAATATTGGTACTATATTTTTTATCATAGGTCATGTCAGAAAGAACTTCAGGAACTTGAGGAGATGGTCTCAAGGAAGGATTAGATTAGATATTAGGGGGAAAAGCAATCATGAACAGGGTTGCAAAGCTTTGGAACAGACTGCTCCGGAAAATGGTGGAGTCACCATCCCTGGAAGCGTTGAAAAAACATGCGGTTATGGTATGTGAAAATAGGGTTTAATGGTGAACAAGGTGATAATGCTAGTTTGATGGTTGGACTTGATGATTGTAAAGATCTTTTACAACCTTAATGATTACATAAGCCTACGAATATTACTACTCTTTTTCACAACAAGACGCTGCTCCAAATCACAGCTATACATGTGATTTTGAGTAAAAATCTATATGCAAATACATTTGAAAAAAAATTTAAAAATATAACCTATTGGATTAGGTAGGGTGGGGTTGAGAAAGAATTACATGTAGAAGTATGTTAAAGAGTTAAATTCCAGTCATACATCATGCGCACCTCATCTATATGTGATTCAGGAAAAAGCTGGACCCATCGACATACTATAACCCTTTATTTCTATGAAAAGAAATCTGGGCATGGGTCACAAACTGGAATAGTCTTCAAGAGGTGCCCATTAATAAAAATGAGGTTCCACTGTCCCTGCACTGTCCCTGCACACTGTCCAAGCAGACGAATACAAAAGTAGTCTGAAACTACTGGGCAGTGGAAAAAACAAAACATGTGAGAGAAATCAAGGTATTAAAAGTTTACTCCTCTTGGCCTCTTCACTTCCAGCTGGAGAAACTGTTAGGTTATACCTGAAGGTATTTTTTATTTGATTTTTATCTTCTTTTTTTAATGTTTTTCAGAAAGTCTGAAGCAGCAGGTAAAACAGAGCATCGTACAAAAGAAGCTATTGAACAAAATTTAAGAGCTTGCCAAATGCAGCTATTCAGTCTGTTCCCAGCAATACATTGAGACTGTAGGCAGACAGTCTACAGTTTTATATTCTTTCTTTCACATGAACTTCCCCATTTTCTCCAAGGAGTGCTAAGACTCAGATTAGGCTTTAACGACAGCCTTCAATTTCAAGAAGGCATTTTTGACAAGCAGAGTGGTGAAAGAGAGTTATACTATGTCATTTCTAAAATAAACCTCTTAAGAGAGGAACAAATGCAGCATACCACTGGTGTGGATCCTGATCTTAGTGGTACAAATGGGCAGCTGGTGTCAGAGAGTGCCTCTGACTGACAGTGTCTGACTTTTCTGCCATATTTTTTTCCTTTATGGCAACAGCGTAAAGCCATAATGACTACTGTTCCAGAGTTTGCAATGGGAAGCTGAACAAAAGAGAGGAGAGTTACAACAAGGAACTGGAGCTGGCAGATCCCATGGTGATAGAGAAATTTCTGAAAGGAACAGTGAACAGATAAGTCAAACCTCAGAGATCATAGGAGAGAGGCTTCTGACATAGTAAAGAAAACAGTGTCTGCTGCAACAGTAAATCTTGGCTGAAACTGAGGCAAGAAGTAGGATGTGTCTTCAACGATGCAGTCAACAGGGGCAGATTGCTTATAATGCTTTTTATAGTCTTACATAGTCACTTCCACAGTCCTTCATTTTAGAAAATAAAGTCTAGTGCTGAAAATTCAGCTTAAGAAGTATAGGCAGGTGTAACAGTGAGTTGTCAAGGTTACTGGATTTGTTGCTAGGAGTTTGATGTTAGAGCTGGGCTTTCCACTCTCTTAAGTTCTGGAGCTATTTGTGTGTTTCTCTCTCCAGCCAGTTGTTTTCATGGCTGTCCTCACCCTGGCACACAAAACAAAGGGCAATGATTTTGTCCAGCAGGGAAGTCCTTGGTCTGTCAGTCTGTTGTCACAGGCAGCAGTCACAGAGCTGCAAATGCAAAAAGACACTTGGTGTCTTTTTGCATTTGCAAAATGCAAAAAGACACTCACTTGACCAGGAGACAAATATCACAAATTGTGGTCTTTTAATAGCAAAAATTATATTTTTCAGGCTATACTTTGGAGGAAAAAATACTTTCAAATTAATCCTAATTAGTAGCACAATCACCTAGGAAAAGCCTGAAAGTTCATCTGACAGAGGTTGAACATCCTTTTAATAGAAGCTACAAGAGAGAAATAATTCATCTTTGTAATCTGCCTTCAGCAACTCAACTGGAGTGGTAAATGTTTGCACTAGAATAATACTGTGGCAAATTGAAACCCTGCTTTTATGAATTTTGATGTATTTCCAGAGACACTCAAAATTATACTCCTGTCATTGGAGCTCAGATTTTAGAAAGCTTTTTTTCAAAGACTTTCTTTTTTTTCTCTTTTGTTTTTTCTTTTATCTTTTCTTTATTTTTTCTTCCACCTACACTTCCCCCCCCCCACACCCTTGAAGTCTTCTTTCAGCTTTAACATAAAATGAAATTGAGTAAAGGAACTCAATGCAAAGCCTTTCTTTCATCTCTTTGCAGCTGTTAAAACTGTTACAAGTTTAAAGTGAAAAATTCAAATCTATGGTGAAAGACTGGGAAAGAACTTCTTACATTAACAGAATACATCAAAATCTGTCATTGGTTCCCATCGTCATCATCAATCTGTGTTACTTAACATATGATCTCTGTTGTTCACAAGGCTTTAATTATGCACTAGTTTTGGGTAATGAACAAAATCAACTGGTATTCTTCACATATATTCCTCACATTTTGTTGTAACTATTTGAAAGAATGTGTATGCTTAGCTGTTACCTCCCCTACCATCACCAGCAAAACTGATCATGCTGCCAGTCCCTTATTTCTGACCTCAGATATTCAACAGATCTTGTGTCTTGTAGTCAAGTAAATTTAACAGGGACATCTCTTAATCATTCCTGTTAACTCACACTGCCTGGCTGCTGCAGTCTTGAATCATACTGTGAGGAGCTGCAAGAAGCTTCTTCCCCCATGTCTGGCAGAGCCAAACCAACCAGCTCCAGGACAGTGCTGTCCAAGGCTAAGCCAATCAGAAATGATAGTAGCACCTCTGTGATGACATGTTTAAGAAGGAGAAAAAGATATTGTGCAGTTATAATTGTGGTTGGAGAAGAGCACATGTGAGAGGAACAGCTCTGCAGACACCAAGGTCAGTGAAGAAGGAGGAGAAGCAGATGCTCTAGGCACTAGAGATGAGATTCCTCTGAAGGCTGTGGTGAAGACCATGATGAAGAATCTGTGCTTCTGCAGATCATGGAGAAGACCCATGCTGTAGCAGTTGGATGCCCAAAGGAGGCAGTGAACCTGGGGGAAACTTGTGCTGGAGAAGGCTCCTGTTCGGGACATGAAGACCTGTGAAGAGAGGAGCTCACACTAGAACAAATTTCCTGGTAGGATTTGTGACCCTGTGTGGGACTCATCCTGCAGCAGGCTGTGCATGAAAAACTGCACCCCGTGGACAAATTAACTATGCTGGCAGTTTGTGGAGAGCTGCTGCCCATGGGATGGACCCACATTGGAGAAGTTTGTGGAGGGCTATCTGTCATGGAAGGAACCCCACATGGGAGCAGGGGAAGGACTTCTCCCTGAACAGTGTCAGGACTAATGTGTGATGAAATGATTATAGTCCCCATTGTGGGGGAAGAAGATAGAGCCTGGTTAGGAGGGAAGGGTAACGGAAAGGTGTTTTTAAGATTTGTTTTAGATCTTATTATCCTGCTCTGCTTTTGGTTAGTAATAAATTAACTTAATTTTTTCATTTGGGATCTGTTTTACCAGTGGTGTGTGACCTTTCTTGGTCTTTATCTCAGCTTATGAAGTTTGTTATAATTTTCCTTCCTGTCCAGCTGAGAAGGGGAATGATAGAGATGCTTTCATGGGTGCCTGGCTTGTAGGGTCAACCTACTACAGCAATATCGTGAGGGAATGACGGATTTCAAGTTTACTTCTAGCTAACAAGATTTCCTTTCATAAAGAGTAATTGGTTTTTTCTACTTCCAGGTGTGTAAGGCTTCGATTGATGCCTTAGTTATTTCAGTCATTAGAAGAGAAGAAGCAAAATTATGTACGTTGGAAGGGGCATATGAAGGTGTCCAATTCCATAGAAATATTTTTCAAGTTAGTTCAAGTTCCAGGCTTAGATCAAGTTTCTTACTATGCTGTCCACACAAGTTTTGAATCAATGCAACTGAGTGTAGATATTCCACAACTTCTGTGAAACTCTTTTACAATACTTGGCTAACTACCATAATTTAAAAAACCAACAAAACTTGTATCATAATATCTGACTTCAGTTTCTCTTTCTAGAACTTGTATCTGTTGGCTTTTGCTCTTTTATGTATACTTCTCATCAGACATTTGTAGGCAGTATAAGATCCCACAGTAACTTTCTCCTCTTAAGCCTGAAGAAATCTATTTGTGTCAGCTTCTCATTGTAATTGGAGACCTGCAGCTGCCTAAAGATCTGAGCCAATTCCTCTAGTTTGCTGATATCTTTCTCATACAGCCTAGGCCCTGAATATGACACAGTGCTCCATATGGGTTCTCAAAAGTGCTGCATTTATTAGAAGAACCACTTCACTCAATCTGTTACATTCTTGCTAGTTCAGCCTGGTATGCAATTGGCCTTTGCTGCATGGGCACATCCATACCTCTGTTCAGCTGGTTGTCCAGCAGGATCCCAATGCTATTTTCTGCAGAGTGGTTTTCTGTGCATCTCCCACTGCAGCTGTACTATTGCATAGGTTTATTCTGTTAATCCTGAGGGCACTGCAAGTGACTGACTACCAGCTATACTTCACACCATTGACCCTGCCCTTTGAGCCTGGGCCGTTCAGTGAATTTTCCACATAGTTTATGGTTTTGCTCTGTGTCTTACAGTACTTCCATGCTGTTGCTAGCTGAACAATTCATGGTTGCTAAGGAATGTGCCTCGCTCTGCAGGAAAGTGCATAATCACTTTTCTTTATTCTCTTTTATTACAGCAGCCTATTTGGTCATGCTGTTTTTCTCTTGACATCCTCTGAGCTGTACTTGTCCTTGCCTGCTTACCTTTAACACAGGATTTGGGACTTCATAAGGAAGAAGATGTGATTATTTTTCGCTCTCATCTTTTGTCACTATATTAAAAAAATAGTATTTTTTTCCCTAAAACTGAAGATCCCCATCTCTAGTTCTTCACTGTGTGGGATGAAGTTGGTGATCAGAGGGTCTATTGCCTACTGAGTTGAGTGACGTGGGTTGTTCTTTAAGTGAAAATAAAGCCCAGGGTTATTGGTCAGAGCTACTGCCCTAGACAAAAGGCCATGATGGTCAATTGTAGCTGAATATAACCTAATTCAGTGAGGAAGTGTGGTTCATGATTGTGACAGTGTTCCTGCAAACCTGTGGCCCCAAACTTGTACAGAAAGAGGTGTGTCAAGAAAAATCAATGATGCTTTGGACATACTGCAAGTAACATTATTGTTGGGTGATACTTAGTCAGTATCACTCCAAATAAGTTAAATTATTTCTTCATTTAAATTAAGCAGAGTCCGATGAATCTGTCTTGATAGTGAAAGTACTTGAGGAGTAACTCTATTTTTATGAGAAATAAAATCTTTACTAGGTCAACTCCCAGTCTGTTAGGAATGATAACCAGCCATTTTGAATGCATGTTCTATTTAGTTAAAATTCACCAAATGCATTTTTGATTCTCATTCAGGAATTTGTTCTAGGTCCTTGCCTACTTGCAATTTCCACGAGTTTTTTTACGCTGCTGAAGAGATATCAAAAGAGAATTTTCATGTAGTATGGAACTACCCAAAGTCCCTATGATGAGATAATTAGGAAGAGGGTATTCCTAAACTTGAAGGGATTTATTAATTTTACGAGACCTAGCCATGGCCTCAGGGTAGGCATACTGGGACATGGCAGGGGATTGATGTAACTAGAGTGTGGCATGAACTCATTTTCAAGGTGTAGGATGCACCTACATTCTCAGAGAAAAATAAAAAACCCATAAGCAGCAGTGAGATCTCAAAGAAGCTTCCTTGTTTGTTTTAAACACACTATTTGCTTAGTTTGCCAAAGCCTTTCAAAGTGGGGAGTCTTCACAGAGAGGAACTAGAAGAGGTTCTAGTTTTTTTCTCTTGCTAGAATTTAGGCATTGTTCTTGAAATCCCTGTTAAGGAAAGGATTAAATTCCATTTTATAAATCTGAAAGTCTAATCTACTCTGCCTGAAACTGTATCCTTGAGATTAAAGTGCTGGTAGATTTCCTTGGTGTATGGACAGCTCTAGGTTTCATTAGAATCTATTTTCCTAAAAGAAGGATGAATTTTCCTGAAATTGAGTAATGACACAGTCAAGAGCAAAAGACTGATACTCTTTCTTTCTTACAGAACTACATAGCTCAGAGAATTCCATTATGATTTTGGTAGCTTTATGAAACTTTTTGAATTCTGCTATTAATTATAAAATGGCAGAGGGTTTGGAGGTAAGATATCCAACTTCAAAAAGGCATAAAGGGAAGTTTGGTTCAAATTTTATACTCATGGTGGTTCTAAATGAAAGAAAAAGAAAAACAGAAAAAGAAAAAGAAAAAACAAGGGAACCTTCACAAATAAACAGAAACCTGAATCACCAAACCCAACATACTAATAATGGTGAGAATGAGAGGAAATCTAACTAAAGGGGGATATAAATATGAAAATGGAAACATGAAGCTTTCATCTGCTAGTTATTCAGAAATTGTTCAGTTGACTCCCCCCAAAAAGAATATTTTTAACAGACCGAAGAAAAATCTGATCTGAAGTTAATGGTGGCCATATTTTGAGTAGGAGGATGGACTAGATAGAACCTTTCAATCTGAATGATTCTTAAACTCCCATGACCTGTGGTATTTGTACATATTCTAACAAAAGATGAATGCCAGTTATATGGGAAATCATTAACTTGAAAGATGAAGAAATATCATAATCAGAAAATATTTCATAGCAAGAAGGCAAATGACATTAGAGAGGGACAGGAACGATGCAATTTCATATATTTTTGCCTTTGGGAGGGGTCTGTACTTTACCTTCTTATCTCACCAAAAAGTTCATTGCGTTCCAGGCATGATGTAAAGATCTCTTCTATCTGCTTAGTCAAATGAGTAATAAACAAAGTTGAAACATCAAGATGCATTGTTGAAACAGGAGATATAAAATCCATTTTAATAAAAATGCAGAAAAGACACGTACACTGCTGTCATTGACAATGTTGACAGATGGCATAAAATTACCACCTTATATGTTCTTGATGCATAAAATAATGCCAAAGGAACGGCTGCCTACTGGAATAGTTGTTAAGTGTCAAAAGCAGGATGAGTATCTACAAATTCAGTGAAGGATTCCCTGAATGTTGTTTGGAGTAGGATATATCTGCTACTATGAAAAACAGGAATGCTGGTGCTAGAAGCATTCAGAGATTATCTACTATCAGCAGTGAAGATTGCTGCTAGACAAAGGAATTCTGATCTTGTCACACTAGGAGGATGCTAGAGCTACAAATACTTTTTACAATAGACCATTCAGTTTTTATAGTGGGTTCTGGCATGAAGTCACGCTTTAACCCCTTCAAGGGGCAAAGCACAAAGAGCCTTGTGCCAAATAGTTTTGGTATTGGATTAAAAGGAAGAGATAAGGCAAAGTTATAGCAAAAGAGGTTAAGAAATGCTATTTTTAAAATCCCATAGATGGAACTGAAGATAACTTTTATGAATTAGAAGAAGGAATAGAGAATGATGAAGATGTTGGAATTGACAAAAAAATTTGAAGATTATAATCACAACATGGGGGATAATGAAGAGATGTGGTAAGTAAAACCTGGAAAGCTATAGTAATAAAATACAAGAGAAGAAATAGACTGACTTCATGGCCAGTCATTAATGAAAAGTTGCTTTCTATTAGTTCGGGGTAGCAAATAGCTAATAAAACCTTTTTGTTCGTTACCTCTTTTTTTTCAGGAGCTGATAGAGCTTGCACGGTGCTATTCATGTAGTACTACACAATAGCAGTGTTCTGTGCCATTAGAATGCAACATGACAAATTACATATTAGCATTTCTACAAACAAATTGTTTCTACAAACTTTGTTTCTGTGTAAACTAATGTACCGTGTAAACCAATGGATTCCTGCTGAAAGGTTGGAGTTCTGTGATAGTAACATAAAATATACATTGTGTGGCACTGTGGAAATAAGCTCTTCATATATATCTTCATTTTTTTTCTTTTTTTTCCCTTTTCTTATATTCTTATTATATAATCAGACTCTAATGACAATTAACAAATACAGTTTAAATTGTTCTTAATTTGAAAAAATAAATCTACAGAATAATGTAATCATAGAATGGCTTGGGTTTGAAGAAACCTTAAAGATTGCCTAATTTCATTCCCCCTGTCATGAACAGGAATATCTTCCACTAGTCCAGGTAGGTCAGAGTTGTATCCAACCTGGTCTTGACCTCTCTCAGGGTCAAGGAATTCACAACTTCTCTTGGAAACCTATTCCAGTGTCTCACCACCTTCACAGCAAAGAATTTATGTATAATGTCTAATTAAAACTGACTCTCCTTCAGTTTAAAACCATTGTCCAGCCACTTCATGCCATTGTAAAAAGTCCCACTCTCTTATTACTGGAAGATGCTGCAAGGTCTTGCTAGAGCCTTCACTTGTATAGGCTGAACACCCCTAACTCTCTCAGCCTGTCTGCATATAAGAGGTGTTTCAGCCCTCTGACCATGTCTGCCAGCCTCCTCTCTCCAACAACTCTGTGTTTTGCTTATGTTGGGAACTTTAGAGCTTGATATAATCCAGGTAAGTTGTCACAAGAGTGGAGTAGAGGGAGAGCATCACTTCCCTTAAATTAAAATCAACCCCCCAACAGTAAAATACATTTTTTATTTCTGTAATTATGAGCCAATTGAATGACAGTTTTGATTTATCTGTTGGTTATTTGCAGGATTTCAGCATTTGTATTTTTTTCGATAAATAGTTTTCTCAAGTTCCTTTCATGTGAATTTTCTCAGTGCTAGTTTTGAGACTCTGTATGCACCTTTTTGTTTCATCTTCCAAATTAAATGTTTACTTGAGATACTTCGCTTAAACTATTTTGAGTTTCTCTTTATTCTCTGTTGTTTCAGTTAAAAAGTTAATCATGCAGTCATAACTAGGATGTCTTCTCTGGCAGTTCAGTTCTCATTTGTGGTTGAGTGTGGTGATGGAGGGTAGATTAATTTAAAATGAAAAAGGCAAACAAGCAAATTTCTGTTTTCAAATGCACAGCAGAGGCATTTTGTAATAGATAGATGAGAAAAAGAGAGAATGTTTAAGAGAAACCTGAAGCTGTAATCATTATGTTTATAGAATTTTTTTCTCTGTCAAGGAAGAGCATAACATTCAGTGAAATGAAAGACCTTGTTTTTTAGTATAGGTGATATATTTATTTCATCTGCAGTTGTTTTTCAAATAATATATATATTTACCCAAAAATAGGGAAAGAGAGAAGAATTTTGTCAAAAGAGAAAACTGTTTTGATTATAAAGACTTGCTACTTCTGCTGTAATGGCTATGATTAAAGTTCAATATGTTCTAAACAGCCTGGGAAGCTCTGGCTTCCTCACATTCATTTAATGTGGTTTGATTTGTGGTTATTTTTGTTGTTTTGTTGAGGGATGTTTTCATGCTGTATTAAAAACCCAGGGAGAAGGAAAAAAATTAACTTAGAGAGCAGCTTTTGAATTGGATTAATTTGTCAGTTGTCATAATTTTCTCCTATGTTCATCTCCCCTTGTTCTAGCAGACAATCTTTATTTGATTAAAACCAGCATCCCTCCAGCTATATTTTCGTTTTGTGTTGTATCCTTCCCCTTGTTTATGTAAAACAGCTTTTGTTTCACTTTATTTAAATAAGAACCTGATTATGTTCTGAGAGATGTGGGCTCATTTTTTTCCATACTGATTGACCTGTCTGTAAGACAAGAACATAATAATCCTATCAGATGTGTTATCACTTCTTTAATTCAGATGGAGAAGCACATATTAAAAGTACTAGCTCATATACTCAGAGGTATCCGTGAGAACTGTGGTCAGCATTTGCAGGAACTCAGTTCTATTTTTACTGAGTATTATTTCACAGACTGAAGTCAGGCGTAAGATTTGGTGACAGTTGTTATTTGGATGAGTACAGGCTTGATATTTGGGCAGACACTTTTCCTCTGTAGATGGCAAAGGTTCTTCAAGGCAGCAAAAAAAGCTCAATTAATTTTGGGCTTTTGTATTTTGTCTTCATTCATGCTTCAAATTATTGCAGTAATTTTATCTTAACTACTGAAAAGCTACTTCCTTGAGAGTTTGACTGAAATATTGTCTTCTAGGGCCATACTAGTTGTGTTTACACTAAATGGTTGGAATGTCAGAATGTCCAGTTGGTCTTCTCTAGGTATTTTCTCACTAAATTTAGCATTCCAAAGTCCCCATATCTGAAAAGAAAAGAAAAAAAATTAAGACGTACATATTATTGGATCAAGAGTTTTTTTGTTCTGCACCAAATAGCAGCAATCATGTGCAAGACTGCAAGACTACTTGAGAGGGGCTGCAAGCAGCCCTGATGATTGATGTGATATGATATGGTAAGATATATGATACGATTTATATGATATGATAGGATGTGAGATGAGGTCCTCCAACTGATAGAGGAGCCAGTAAGGAGAGGTGTTATATGGGAATTTGTTCGCACCAAGAGGGGCTGGTGAGCAATATTCAACCTTGGTAGCAGTAACCATGAAATGATGGAGCTCAAGGTCCTTAGGGCACACAGAAGTTTACTATTCTGATGTCAGGAGACAAGATTTTATTGACTTCAGGGATCAGCTTGATACAGTGCCATTTGATAAAGCCCTAGAGGGTCCAGAAAGTCTGGCTTCAGGTGTTCAAGGATACTTCCTTCAGGGTAGGGAGTGATCATTCCACAGAAGAGGAAGCTGGGTAAAAATGCCAGGAGGCATACATGGATGAACAAAAAGTTCCTTGACAAGGAGGAGGAGCACAAAAACACAAACAAAAAAGAAGCCTAAATGAAGGTAGAAGCAGAAGTACTGAGAAATTGTCTGAGCAGTCAGGGATCAAGAGAGGAAAGCTTAAGCCCTGACAGAATTTGATCTGTAAGGGATGTTAACGGCAACAAGAAAAGTTTCTGTAGATATGTTGGTGATAAAGGAAAGACTAGGGAAAATTTAGCCCCTCTCCAGAAAGAAACCTGAGACCTGATTACCTGAAATATGGAGAATGTTGAAGTACTTGAATGAGATTTTTGCCTGTCATCGCCAGAAAGTGCTCCAGCCACACTGTCTGAGTGGCAGAAGGCAAAGGAATAGACTCGGAGAATCATGTAGAAGATCAGGTTCAAGAATATATATGGGACCTGAAGTTACACAGGTCTGCAGGACCTGTTGATATACATCTGCAGGTCCTAAGGGAACTGGCAGAGGAAGTGACTAAGCCAAAATCCATCATGTTTGAGAAGTCATTACGGTCCAGTGAAGTTTTCACTAATTAGAAAAGGGAAAACATAAACCAAATTCTTAAAAGGGAAATAAAAAACACCTGGGGAACCACAGGTTTTCTCATCTCTGTGACTGTAAAGGTAACAGAGCAGATCCTCCTGGAAGCTGTTCTAAGGCACATGGAGAAGAATGAGCTGTTTGGTGACATGGTTTCCTTTAGAATAAATAATGCCTTGTGGTCTTCTATGACAGTGTTATAGAGTTGGTGGATAGGAAAGAGCCACTGATGTAATCTCTCTGGAATTTGGCAAAGCACAATACTGGTTGTATTCCAAAAACATTGCTATATCAAGGAATGGATCCATTTTAGAGACTGAGATAAGCACCAACAATTTCACAAGAGACTAACAATGCCTTTTAATTCAGCAATAGTTCTTAATTTGGAGAGAATATAGTAGAAATCTCAGTGTCCAAAAGTATTCAAAATCAGTTACTTGTTGAAGCACTGTATACTTTTATTTATAATAATTTTGTTTTCTTGAGGACCGATGGTCTAATTCTTCCATGAATATTGGCCATACTGATAGAGAGGAAATTGAAACTTATTTTCCACCAACTTTTTGTCTCTGAAATTTTGTAAAGAGTAACACCTGAATTATGTTCCAAATGTGTTTTTTTGTATAGCTTTATTTTTTATATTGTCTTAAAAATTTCTGCAGCTTAAATTCAAGAGGGACAAAGCTTTTATTGCAGTTTTCTGAATGCACTTTAGCTTGAATTTCTTTTTGTTATTTAGAACGTGATTTATTAGGTATTTGTATTATCACCTTCAAATAACATCTTTGACCCTGTTTCATGACTCCACATTGATCATTTGTCAGCAGAACTGCAGCTGTGTACAGCACTGTATTTTTTTGTCCTTAATATTGAAACATATTGTGGTTCATGGTTTGCTACTGAAGTACAATAATAAATAAAAACATATCAGCATACATACTAATTTTAATTTCAGCAGATGAAGTACTAATCTCCAGACTGATGTATACAAAGTATACTTCTTGCTGGTTGATTTCTGGTGATTCACAGATAATTGATACCAAAATAAGTGTAGAATAAATTAACTTCAGTATCGTTCTCAATTGATGTTAGTTCACACCATTGCTGTAAGAATTCACAGAAAACACAGTATCTGGAAAAGGTTAGTTTATGTTTTTATAATGATATTTTAAGTCCATGTGTTATCATTTTGACAAAAAAAAAAACAGGAAAAAGATGGTGTGCAAAAGCTTCAAAATGACCATATTGCTACTGTTAAACTTGCAAAGTTATTTTCTTTAACAAATAAAATGCGACAAGTAATTTTTTAAAAAAAATATTTTATTTTTTACATTTTAAAATAATTAATTTTCAAACTGTTTGCTCAGAATTCTCTTACAAGGCAAGCCTGTGCAAATGTACCTCATGCAATTATTCCTCCATCTTTAGGATAAATAGCACTTCAGCTAAATCTTTACATCTCTGCCACTCATAAAACAATTTTCTTTTAATCTGTGCTTTATATAGCAAAATTATCTGAAAATTATGACAAGTTTATGCTAGTTTTTACATATTTACAGGATTGAATTTTAAACCATCAAACTCTAGGAGAAAAAAAAAGAAAACAACAGAATCAAATTATTCAGACTTAACATTGAGAAGAAATAACTACAACTCATTTAGATTTGCAACAGAAATGACAGAGAGTGTACTCAAACATCCTTACCCACCTTTTTCTCACACATTCCTAATATTATGATAAATCTGTTCATTCAGGACACCTTTTCAAATATTTCTGAAAAACATAATAGTTTATATAAATTATTATTTCATTGTTTTCTTCAGTTTCAATAGAAGAAACTCCCAATTTCTCAACTGAAAAAAGTTTTAAAGTTTTTCTTCTGTGTTTCTGTAAATGATAACATTTTTTGTCACAAATCCATATTACATGACACAGTCTCAGGATGTCCAGGATAGAACCAAATGGTAAAAGCACCAGAAATTTTAACTAAATAATTAAATTAAAGACAAAACTTTACATAACAGGTAGAAAGATGTCAAGGCTTTTGTATAAGAATTGAACAAACCCTATACCTTTCATAAGACAAAAAATGTGCATGAATTGATACTTTGTGAACAAAATTGAAAAAAGGGTTATTTTTCGGTCTCAACTGTAAACAAATAAGGCTAAATATGTGTGTAAATCAGCATTCAGAATTTCATCCATAACAAAACCTGGGAAATTAACTAGTCCAAATACTAGTTAAAATTTTCCACTCAAATTGGGTTCTTCTTCATTACCTACTTGCTACCTTATCAAATTCTACATTAAATTTTGAGACCAAATATTGTAAAAATACAGCTTGGCTTAAAGTCATAAGAACTTTTTAGAAAACTGCTTTATTTGAAAGCATTTAGGAGATTTTCAGTTGAAAAGGCATTTAACTACTATAATGCAATGAATTGGGAGGTTATTGTGTAATATCTGTGCCTTTTTATGTTGCTTGAAAATGAGGACAGGTCTGAGAAAAATTCCAATCTATTATATATATATCAAATACAGTAAGTTTTCAAATGAATATGTGGTTTTTAATTTTTTTTTTTCTTTTCCATCTGTAAGATCACATAAGCCTACCTACATCTTAATTATACAGAGAAATAAACAATGTCACAGCAGGAACTTGATATTAGATTGCAAGATTTTAAAATACATCAGAGAATTTGTTTACCTTAAAACACATTTCTGTTATAAGTCTTGCTTCCTAAATCTCAGCTGCATTAGAAATTCATAAAATCTTTTATCTACTTAACATTCTGCTTCAGTTTATCTAAAATTATGCTGCAATTTCTGAAACTTTCACTTTTTTCATAAATCATGTAGTTTAAACAAATAATTTACATCTGTAAATATACAACCGTAAAACATTTTGAGTAATTTTCTGGGTATATAAATAATATTTACAAAGTTCAAGTCAACAAAATGTTAGCTATAGCATGAGATACAGAAATCTTGTTCTCAGTGGAGTAAAGTTTTCTGTGTAAAATCATCTCCATTGCAAGGCACCTGCTTTCCTCATCATTCTCATTATTTCCTCTCTCTGGTAATACCATATTTGTCCTCTGAGTCTTTCCCCACCTACCACCACATGGAAAGGTCTGACAATGGCTGGACAGAAGGTTAAAGATTGTAGAGCTGTATATTTAATGGTCAAGAGAAAAACCACAGCTGATTTCAAACCAAAACATTCCCTCAGTGGTACCATTAACTTGGATGTATTACATCTACTCGGCTGATAGTTTTGAAAAACCTGAAGAAGCTTGCTAGCTTCTTTGACATATCTACCAGTTTTGAAACATGACTGGACTAGATCCTGTAAAACTTACTCAGTGGAATTCATCTGAAAAGAATTAATTATTTGATATAGAATAGCTTGATTATGATTAAAATTATGATTAAAAGGAAGTCAACTAATAATAAACATTTTTGGTTTTTAGGCTACCCGTACTGAGAAATACTACTTTACAAGAAATTTAATAATATCTATTCAGAGAGGTCATCTGAAGGGACAAATAGGAACATTTTTTCTCCTGTTTGTGCTATCGATTGATGACTACAAGATTCCCAGTACAAGTATACCTCATTCCTATAACAGAATTGTGTGAACTACAAATAAGTCATCTTTTTACATAGCAAGATTTACTTGCACATCCACACAAAAATTCCTGGAATTTCTAAAATGATTTTACATGCTTTATGGGAGGTCTTTACATGGGCAATTGTGGCCGGTGGCGTGGGCCAGACAGCTGACCACAGGGACGGCCGGCGGCTCGGCGGCTTGTTCTGAGAGCTTCCTCTTCGTGAAGTCAGCTTCAGCTAGGGACTTCTTTTCCCCTCGCTGCGAGCCGGACTTCCCTGGGATGGTGGCCGCTGTCCTAAAAACCGGAGAGGTGCTGAGAGAGTGAGTGTTCCTTTGCCCGGAGCCCCAAATCAGACACAAGACACAAGGGTCTGCTCTGCTTGGGCTCAGGGGCAAAAGACCCGGAATCGCCCAACATTCAGACTTTTATTCTGAGGGTTACAACTTATCTCATAACGGTACAGGGGAGGACACGGAGAAGGGTCGAAGGTCAGGATGCAGTCAGGAAGGAGTAAGGGAGGAAAGAGTGAGACACAAGATACTATTGTTCACTGAGGGCAGGCGGGGGGAGTTCGACTCCCTTTCCAAGGCCAAACTTAACTCTACCTTCCGAGGGGCCTCACTTTCTAGGCCCCTAGAAATTCTTCAGGGGATATGTCATTCTCTGAGCTTGAACCACCGCTACAGGCAATGGCCCACAGTGAATGAATTGAGAAACTTGATGAATGCTTTCACAGATTTAATACCTGGTTAAATTTCATGTCTTAGAATTTCAGTGTGTCCTGGTTTAGGGCAAATATTTAGGAGGAAACCTCTGGGAGG
>JAHLSL010000062.1:13763027-13889783 GCA_025920805.1 Petroica traversi | reverse complement strand
GGGACGATTGGGGATACAAACAGGCCATATGGCTAACCCAGGACAAGTGTTCTGGGTTCATATTGCTAAATAAAGTATTTCTATATTTGGTGTGAAGAATTCACTTGTGGAATAGGTAAAAAAATAGTATTTGTAACCGGGTCTGATGTGTTTGAAGAAATATAAAATGTGACAATACAAGATATTTCTTCTCCCAAAAATTCTTCTAAATAACTTCTGCAGTGGACACATATTAATGAATTTAGCTGAGTGTTAAGGAGACAGTAAATTCCAGGGTAAATTCTGGTACCTGATTTTATTTATTTGTTTTGCCAGATAGTATTTCATAAATAAGATACAATTTTGTTGATCTGACATTTTCTAATAAATTTACTTTACAGAAAACAAACAAAGAATCAAAAACTAAATAAAAATTACCTTTTTCCAAGAATATCTCTTTTCTTTGTAAAACCAGAGCAGCTTCAAATTTCACATATCCCACATGCATGTGCATATTTTAAGATATACAGGTTGGGATGTAGCAGGTTTTTTCCTAGAAGTAAAATATTTGAGTTTTGCTATTACTAAGAGTAGCAGCCTCACCCAGCTACAGGAGAGAAAGGTCTGTTTTTCATAATGTTACTTTGAAGTTTAAATTTAAAATCATAATCATCTCAACAGCATTTGTATTTTTTACCAGGTGTTTGCATTCAGCATACTTTACAGGAAATACTGTTTTCTGTTAAATGGGGGAGGTGGGAAAGAGAAAAAAACACTGATAGTCTCAGTCAAACATACACTGCTGAAGAATTTTCTTAAGGAAAATCCCTTTGAATGTACAGTGCCTTGGTAGCTCCTAATTTACCAACATTTCTGCCCTTTTCCTATTTTTTTGTACTAACTTAACTTCAAGGGACCAAGTAACACATATGAAGAAAGTTTAATAACAAACAGCAAGTATCATATGTCCCTGTTCAACACATGCTGCAACTAGTACTGGCACATCATAAGCAAAAACAAGCACAGACAGTTTGAACACTTCCTGATGAAAGTGATACACTTACTATATGAAAAAAATGTTTTGATTTGCTGCCATGGAGAAGACACCCAGGGGAGGATGTTCATCTGGAAACCACATCTCTTCTATTGGCAGCTGGCTGATGGGGTAAGTTTTCCTTTCCTCTTGCTCTCTCTCCCTTATGTACTCTCTCCCTCTGCCTACAGCTCTGTCTTTTGTTTTTTAAATGTTGAAAAGTAACTTTTGGTGCTGGAGTGGATATGTGACATCAGTTATCAAACGCTCTAATGATTTGTGAATTATTCTTAACATAATTAGTGAAATGTTTCTCTCTGTTACCGGTCAATAGAATTGTAAAATACACTGAACTGGAAGGGATGCACAAAGATTATTGAGGCCAAATTCTGGCTCCAGAAATCCCACCATATTCCTGAGACCATTGTCCAAACCCTTCTTGAGATCTGTCAGGCAGGTGGTGTGACCATTTCCCTGGAAAACTTCTCCCAGTGCACAACCACTCTCTGTGTGAAAAACCTGATATCCAACCTAAGCCTCCCCTGACACATCTTCACACTATTCCCCTAGGTCCTGTCACTGGTCACCAGGGAGAAGAGATCAGTGTCTGCCCCTTCTCTTCACCTCAGGAGGAAGCTGTAACTGCAATGTGGTCTCTCCTCAGTCTCCTCTTCTCCAGGCTGAACAAACCAAGTGACCTCAGCCACTCCTCATATGGCTTCCTCCCACAGCCCTTCACCATCATAACCCTCCTCTGGATGCTCTTTAAGAGCTTAATACCCTCTTTCTCCCATAGCATGAGAACAAGACTGAGCCATTTCATTTACCTGGTAGTCCAGGCTGATAGGACAGGATTATGTTTGACAGAAAGTTGGTATATCTCACATGTCACAGAAGAATCCAACCACAAATATTCCATGTCCACTAATCAGAGCCAGAATCTCATTTATTCCTACAGTAATGCACGAAGGTTTACTTGACTGGAACATTCCGTATATATCTTCCTATCACAATCTCTCTTCAGGATTGAAGAAGATTGGTTCTTCACAATCCTCAGCAACACCATGTGGGCTTGCTACAGCTTTCATATTTTATCTATAAGGACCACTATTTTGGTTGGAGGAGTAGTAGGAAAAAAGCTGTATGTATCACTCCAGGACATAAGATTCAGAGAGATGGAGAGATAATAGTCGCATGCAGGAATTCCCAGCCTCTCAACTATCATAAGTTGTCAAAATATTTGCAAAACCTAAGCTAAAAACAACCATGATTAACTCTCCCAGGAAATTCAGAAGAGATTTTTATTAGCAATTCTTATCTAAAGTAGTTCTTTAAAAGGCCAGCTACCAGGAATGAATTATATCAGTCTAAAGGTGGGAATAATTATTTTCTATTTATGACCAAATATCATCACATTTTCTTACATCCCCCTGTCTTTACATAACTAAGAAATGAGAAGGTTTATTGAGATCAGCTGCACTTGACCATAAAGAAGATAACAAGCAGAGTGCTCTCTCCCCAAGTGAAGTGCTTAATTAGTCTTAGATGAAAGCCAAAAATAATAATTAAAAAAAAAGGTTGGGAATTTTCACATCATAATAGGAAAAGTTAATGTACAGTAAGCTTGGTATAATCAAAACTGTCATTTAGCAATTGCTGATGTTAAAAAAAAGATTTAATATTCCTGAGTTTCACTTAAAAACTAAAGGCATAATATTAAATAAAACAAGGAATGTCCTTTAGATCAAAATAAAGAAATAAAAATACAACTACTTTAACTCAGACATTTGTTACTAGCAACCATGAGAAATACAGTATTGCAAATTATCACATTTGGCCTGCCTCACTAAAAATACTAATGGAAATTCAAGTGTAAGAATTCAAAATTTCTTAGCAGTTCAAAATAAATATGACAGATTGGAAAAAGGAATTACAATGTCTTGTTCCCTGCAAAAGACAAGAGTGTGTTAGACAGAAGGGAGTATTCACTGTCACAGATTATACATACCTTTAGCTGAGAAGAAAACAAATTCTGTCTTTTTACAGAGCCATCCATTAAAAATAAATCATAAATATAGTGTTATTGAAAGAAAATTCTGTCATGAATAGAATATGT
Source organism: Petroica traversi (assembly GCA_025920805.1). NCBI lineage: Eukaryota > Metazoa > Chordata > Aves > Passeriformes > Petroicidae > Petroica > Petroica traversi. The sequence goes on along the minus strand of JAHLSL010000062.1, from coordinate 13,886,655 downwards.
ACAATAGTGGGATAATAGAAAAGAGGAAATTGCATAATTTTACTGCAATAAAATTTCTCAGCAATTTTATAAATGTAGGACATTTATGTAAATTGTAAACAATGATTCTTTGCAGATTCATGGTACCATTTACAAAATATTGAACAAAATAATTCCATGTTTCCCTAGCTACGGCATGTGAGTTGTGGTTAGAGTGCAATTAATACACTATTTCAAACTTGATGCATGTAATTCAATTTACTTTCATTAGCAAAAAAAGCAAACAACCGCCAAAACAAACTCAAGCCAAACCCAAAGCAAAACAGCACAAACAAATAAAAATCCCACCCCTCCAAACGCAGGCTTCTTTCCAGGAAGCTGTGACAGACCAGAACTATCATTAAACATACTATTAGTAACCTGGGGAAAAAAAACAAACAACAAATCAATCAATCAAACAGATAAACAAAACAGCCTAATTTGTTTTCCTTTCAAAGGAAAATGAGCAAACAAGGACAATGTCAAGCTCAAAAACTGTCTCAACATTTTAGTCCTATGCTTAGTTTAATCTACTGTCACTACATTTGCACAAATGTTTGTCCACCAAATATGTATTTGTTGTTTCCCCATGTTGATAAATATTTATTTTGCTCTTTCTCTATTGATACTTCCAGCTGTATAGCTGCTATAAAGTGTTATAAAATCTTACAGAGAGGTTCTAAAACAGATCGATTGTACTTCAAGGTTTCATCTAAATATACCTTGTCATCTTTAGTGAGATTTCCTTGGATTTTTTGCTGTTATCATGATGCCTCTGACTTGCATTTTGGATATAAAGCCAAAAATGAAAAACTGTAGTAAACAAAATTGCTATTCACTATGGAGCAACCAATTTTTAAAATTAAGTAAACTGTAAAATTACATGTACAGAATAACTACTATAATTTATTTATTAATGAAAGCTGTTGTCTCATCAGAAAACTGACCTTAAACTTCTATTTTGCCAAAATGTGCTAAAGTCTGCTGAAGCCCCAAAGAGGAACACATAATATTGCCTGGACCAAAAAGGCTGGAACATGTTGAAACCCAAACAAATGAATTAAGACTAGAAGGCATTAATTGGATGCTTGTAAAGTGACAGATTTTTGAAAATATAGAAGTTGCTTTTTATTTGTAAGTTTTGGATGTGCCTTATGCTTTTTTGCAACTCCTCCCACACACCCCTGATCCCTTCACTTATTCTATGTGCATTAAACACAAAGAAATGGCTTCCCTGTCATAAAACAGTAATTTCTTAACAGTGCAATGATGCTGTTAAAATTTACATAGCACCAAACAAGCAATGGAGAACTAAATGTTTAATCTACCGAGATAGAAAGCTTGTTTAAAAGATGGAATGAAATATGGAAATAGCTGAGGTTAACTTTTATGTCATGAAAAATCACTGGATCTTTAAATATTTTGATTACTCTGGAAGCTGTTCTTTACTCTGCATTGAAACCAGACCTCTTAGCTTGCAGTTCTTCCTCTCTCTTTTCCCCAATGGAGCGGCATTTCTATAGTAAGAAATTAGAACACCAAAGCTAATGTTTGCATATTCAGGGATTTCCTTCCAAAGTACCTCATCCTGACAACACTTAACTTTTTAAATTTAACAAATGCATAGACAAACACTCTGACTCCAGTCACAGTATTGCTGTTGAAGCTGACTCGCGGTTTTATGCAAGGAAAATATTCAATCATAAATCCTGTCAGGCATTCTTCTTAAAATAAAAAATAATGCTTTCTATCTCTGCTGCAATCACAGAATAAAGAGCAACTAATCCTGATGTCTAATTCTGAACAAAATGATCCTTCTTCCAGTTAATCCACCATCTGATGAGTCACTTTTTGTTTTCTGATGGTTAGATAGACAAATCTCATACAAGAAGGAAATGTTTCTCACTCCAAGGTGAAAAACATTGACATTTCAAGACTACTTAGGATGCATATTTTCCGTAATCATGAATCACCTTCTGTTCTCAGTACATCCCTGTTCCCTCTTAAGGACTGTTCTTGTGACAGAAAGCAGCAGTATGGCTTTGCCACTATTTAAAGCTGGGTTATATCACAAAATTAGACTGATGTGTTGTCACTAGTTTTACCTGCTGTGACACTATCAACCAAGCAAGCACTGCTAATTTAATGGTACCGAGACTTAATGTCAAAGGCTTAGCCATAAAGACCTCTCTATCTTTTTAATCGAAGGAGACATAATATTTATAAACAAAATAATGGTGACATTTACATTAATTAGTGCAAACAATGCAGTAAAAATTAAATCTAACTACATGATTCAATAGGGCAGCTACTGATTGCAGTTTTCCAGAAACTAATTTAGCTTAGAAGGAAAAAAACTGAGCAGAACTAAATTAACTGAATATCATCTATACCTTCAAATCCCCTAAAATGTGCACAGATCAAACAAAGCACCATTGAGGTCAATAAGCAAGAGCTTGAGCAGTAGCCTAACCAAAAGGAACCTGAGATGTAAATCCAGATGACTCCCAGAAATGTCAGCTAATTCCTTAACTTTGCACAGAAGAGGCACCCTGTGTGCCTTGTCCCAGATTCACAATATCTAAATCATGTGTATAACACAGCATTTAAAGCACAAATTGCCTGTTCACACACCGAGTACTAGGGTAAATTTCTGAAGGATAAAGAAGGAAAGCTAGGATCTTCTCTTGTGGGTGTTTTGTTTCTCTGCTGCCATCTTCCTCTTTCTTTTTAATTTGGGTTTAATAATACTCCAGCTTAGCTAATGAGATTATTCTCTGACACACTACTGAGAACTGCTGAGGAGAGGAGCAGCTAAAAGCAGTGTTTTACACAGTTGGATGCTTCTAAAAGTTTGCTAGGCTCATAAGAGGGAGACTTTGCGTGTGTGAGACTGTGGACATCTCTGTATGTGTGTACTTCTCTAACAAAAAAATTGCCAGTTAAATGTCATTACTAGCAAGAATTACTACAGTTTAAACTTTGTGCTTCTTTTCTTTTATCAACTTCTCTTTTGTTTTGGAAAAGTGGACTGCAATTTACAGTAGCAAAAATGTCTCCAAGCGATCTTGCCTGCCTTATATTTTTTTCTTCAAAAATATTTTTTTTTGTATTTTAAGATAAAACTGGACAATGGATCATACTTTATATCAAAAGATTATTAGAGTATATAGCTGAGGGAAAAAAATTATATTGTTGATATTTAAACATATTTGACATTTGTTGTTGTTACCACATGCTCGCTTTCTGCTCTTTTTTATAGTGCTGGTAGCAGTTTTGAAGTAGCTACTAATGAAACCACGTGATGCAGAAGCACAAATATTTGTTGAAACCATGAATATATAAAAGATAATTTTGTTCAGTAAGACAACAGGATACTACAGGTTCCGTAATGGTTTTATCTTGGTATAAAGCTATATGAGACTATGAATAGGATTCAGCTCACAAATTAGACATCCTAGCATAGGTGTTTCCTTGATTATCTAGATGATGGTTTTTTGCCTTTTTTTTTTTTTTGGCATTTTTCCCGGTTTAACAAAATGTCTGTGGCATAAAATAATCGTGTGAAAGAAAGAATGAGGTTTGTTTGGCTTGGTATTTTGTTTTGTTTGGTTTTTTTTTTTTTTTAGTGTAGGTAAAGATCATATGAGAGATGAACTTTGGGCTTTTGTAGATATAAGGCTTCTTTGAAGTTTCCCTCTCAGCTCACCATCTGTAAAAGAAGATAATGCTGTTTTTTCCCTCACATAATAGTGGTTACACTGTTATCTGGTGTTCTTAGCTCCAAAAGTATAGAATGATATCTAGAAGCAAATATGGTTTATTAAATATATTTTATTGAAAAAAGCAAAGTGTCACACATGGGTATAGGTTTACTCTTGGTCAATAAATCTTGTCAGCTCTTCCTTATGTATAATACTTGTAAGGATTAGCTTCTGCTAATGCTGCATATGTCTTTAAACCAGTCTCAGAGAGCTTGGAAGGGAACTAATCAAAATACAAACAGCTGTTGACATCTAAAAGTGCTGGGTAATGTAAGCTTTAAACATTGTAGGTTTTTCAGAAGTACCCTTTCTTGCAAATTTTGACTGTGTTTTAGGCTTTTTGGTACTTTAAAACACCCTTTCTTGCAAAAATTAACTTCAAACAGATGTCTTGTCCTACTCATGGGTAGTAGACAAATTTAAAACATAAGATCTTTCAAGGATCTCATAGAAATATGAGCCTACAATTTCTGAAAAGCAGGTAAATATTAAGTGCCAAGTTTTTTATGGCTGTTATTGCATTGTCTGACACAGCACTTCACAGACAAAACTCTTTCAGCTTTGACATTTAGCTAAGTCCCAGATGAGAAAGGAAGGTCTATTGCTAAAAAAAAATGGAGGTTGGGGAGAGCTGCCTGGTACTGAGAATGTAGTTTGGAATGACCTTCCCTCACACCGCCTCACACTGAGTCAAGATCAGGAGGAAACAATCCTAGGGATGTTGTGAAAGAATTAAATTAGGGTCAGTTCTAGACTACTTGCCTAAGAAGCACATTCAACTTAGAGAAAAGTAGACTGAGTTGTGTCAATGCTTTTTCCTGAAGTGTGTCAGAGATGAAAGTGCTGATATTTCTCGGATTTTTGGTAAAAGAATGTGAGGGGAAAAAAGCTGCCAGGGGGAAGTTCAAATTGGCTATTAGCAAAATGTTCTTCACTGAGAGGGTGGCCAAGCACTAGAACAAGCTCCATGGGAAAGTTGTCATGGCCCCAGGCCTGTTAGTGCTCATGAAGCATTTGAATAAAGGCTCTTACACATATAGTTTTACTTTTAGGTTGCCCCATGTGGAGTCTGGTATTAAACCCCCTGGAACCTTTCCAACTAAGGATATGAAATGATTCTGGAAGAAGGGGTTATGTAAAAGGCTTTCTAGAATTCATTGTTGTAATTGTCCTGGTCACAGACCCTCATCTGACTCTAGAGTGCCTAGATAGCGCTAGTGATATTGGTGCATGTGCTAGAAGGAACTTCTAATCATATGATGTTCTTGACCTGCTGCTCCTGAACTGGTGGTGAATGAAAATATAGACTTCAATCTGGGCTTCAGAAACTGTGAGACAATTAAGCCCATGACAGAATAATCTGGCTTATTTAGGGAATTTCAAGTTCTAATTAGGATTACTCTCTGACAAGTAACCATAAAGAACAAGGCTACCCAGGAAAGCTGATGACATTTTACTGATTTTCTTTTTTTTTTTTAGTAAGACAATATGTTTAGTAAAAGATCTCATCCATGGATTGTCCCAATGTAGACAAAGACTAGGACTTTAAGCAGAAAATTTACTTATATATAAATGATAGAATTGGTCAAGGCAGCTGTGGTTCAGTGCTTCAAATAGAGTTCATTATCCAACGTACCATGTAAGAGAGGGTCAGCCACCCATGGATACAGCATATAATGTATCTCTGGTTCAGGTTACATTCAAAGTCTGTATTTATAAACCAGCATTTGTTTCCATTGTAACTACCTTCATATTCCCAGCTACTTATTCAAAACAAATGTTAAAACCTGCAAAGGACTTGGATACATATAGTCAAAGAGATACTGTAGTGAAGAGCAGGTGAAATGTGTTGCCTATATGTCCACTTATTCCACAATAAAAAATACAGTATTTAGTGAACAAGCAGTAAAATCTGTGGCTTCAGTATGGTTAATGTTTCTGTATGCATTTTCAACTGCCAACCTCTGTAAACTTCTGTATTTTTAAGAAATATCTGTACAAATAGCTATATTTGCATAGATTGCGGGTTTATGTGTTCCTTTGTTAAAGACTCTCTAAGGTATGATTCTACTAGCAGGTGTTATATTTGAACAAGGAGCTGAATGTCACATTTGAACACATGATAAGGTCAAACAAATTATACAGCATTAGTACTTTTTTTTCTCTTTCTCCCTGTAGATCATGTATATGAGGGCTGGAAATACTACAGCCTCTATTACAACACATTAAATTTGGAGTATTTCTGTTGTCTTTTTTTTTTGTTAAAAAGAGCATACAACTTCTTTGTTAAGAAAATTATTTTATCCAGGATTACTAAAAAGAACAAATTGATTTCTTGCAAGCAAACCTACAAGACCTACAAGAGCACAAGCCATCACTCTTCAGGGATGGAAAAAAGTCAAGTCATCTGATATCAGTAACTTACTCATGTTGATTTACCAAAATATGGGTATTGATCTAATATCAGTACCCAACTAGAGACAGACAAAGACTCTCTAACAGAGTTGTTAGAAAGTGTATGTTTATTTCAGTGCCAGGCTGCTGCATGGGATAGCTCCCTAATGCACAGAGCAAAGCACAAAACAATACAAGATCTATTTATTTGCAAGGGTTTTTGAATATTCAAAATATAAACACACATTAATTACATTAATACCTCCCATTCCCCGCTCTGCATGGTAATTTGCTGAATAGTTATTAAGCTTGCGTGGTTTGTTCTTTAAATTGAGTCGGTGGTTGTATAATTTGAGGGGAGGGCAAGAATGATGAAGTAAGACTCGTCTTCCTCCCTTTGACCTTTCTACCTCTCTGGTTTCTGACAATACAAATTGTTTCTGGGAACCTCCCATGTCCACTAGTCAAATGAATCTTCTTGGTAAGATGGTCAGTACTCACTGTTTCTCATTATAAGTACAGTTAAACAAATAGAAAATGATAGGCAACTAATTACCTATACTCTGAGACTTACTCGTAACTTAATTCTTTGGTTAAACATTAATTAGCTCTAGTTGGGTTTGCTTACTGAATCTACTTTAGTTGGTTTTGGTTATATTAACTTTGCTTAAAATCCTAATTTTTAAAATTACATATTTCAATGTGAAATACTTCTTTTATTCTGTAAGCAGCAAAAGTTTTGTCTAAACTGAGTTTGTCAATCACAGGATCTGTGTCTTTCAACTCTTCAAACAAATATTATTTATTTTACTTATGTAATATGAAACACAACTCCATTCCAAAACACTATAAAGAAATGAGGGAGTATTGGTAAGTGCTTGGGTGTTAATTTTGAAAAGAGAATAAGACAAGAGGCATGAGATCCTGGGAGTCTTCCAGGGTTTTCAGGACTCCTCAGGCACCTTTGAATTGTCTGGGAGATGCAATCCACAACTTTCTGCAAGGAGCTGTGTTTAATAAAGTCCTCTAATACTGATTTCAAAGATCAGTTGCAGCCCCAAATCCCTACCTTGCAGTGTGAGATGATTTTCATTGTTCAAATGATGGAGGCTTAGGGAGATTTTTACACATTTAAAAAGCTGTCATAAATCCTTCCTCTTTTACTACTTCTCATAAGGATTCTTGTCTCACATAAAGCAGATTATTGTCTGCAGGAAGGCAGCTGTCACTTGCTCCCAGATGATGCTGAGCTCTGTAGCATCTGATCTCCTCCTGAGCTTGGACCTTATGCCTTTTTTTGCCCCAGTTTTGCACACTGAAGATGCCCAGACATGCTGTGTTTGCCCAGCTTACTCTAACTACTCTGCTTTTACTTCTCTGATGGGCATTCAGGTCTGTGAAAAACGGGAAGGAATATCTCTTACGGAAACAAATATTTTAATAGAACATATTATTTTAATTCTTTTTTAGCTGAATTATTTCATATTCTTTCTTGCAGGATATGTCCAGAACATAAAAATATCACGTTTTATCAGGTTTTATCTTATTCAGTATAAAAATACTTCAAAAAATAACCATTGCAGTGAGCCTGCAGCCTAATTCAGTCTTTACTTTCTGGAGAGTCAGGTATGAAAGTGTCAGGGAATTGCTATGAGAAATGGTATTCTATCAAAAACTAGAACTTTCACAGCCTACTCATTATTAAATCTGAAAGATTGTAAGCCTTCACAAGTGTTGTTTAGGAATAAGGAGATAAGTAAGTTGTTGTTTAAGGTTTACCTAAGTAATATTCTCTTAATAAGACACAGTGCTTATTTTAGGCCAAGTTCTAAATGAACTGTTAAATTAATCCTTCATTTTTATTTATTTCTTTTGTTTTGATACTGTAACACAATTCACATTTGCTAAACCAGATCAATATTTGACCAGTTCAAGGAAGGGATAGACAGGAGAAAATGTCATCCTTCCACATTTCTATTACAGGCAACTACAATACATGATGAATGCACACTTCCCTTTATCAATCAATCCTTGCAAAGCAATTTGCTTACATTCTGAAGTGAGCTGCATTTACAAGGGGGGATCAATTCTTAAGAGGATTATGTGTCAAAATAAGATGTAGTTTAGTAACAAACAGCTTTGGTGAAGCAGCTCAGGATAATAAGTAGATGAGCAGTCTATTGTATGGCGCTTTTTTTTTTTTTGTATACCTGTCTTTTTCCTCTCTCTGTTCTATTTAACATTTTGATAAAATTATTTGTAATTGCCTCCACTTCATACAGTATATGAAGTTGTTTGCTGAAGAGTTATTTTTTTTCCACAACACAAGACTTTACATATTCTAAGGACTTTTACTTTTTGGTAGCAAATATGCTTGCATTTAGAATAATTTGGTGGGTTTTTCAAATACATTAAGTAACTAAACCAATACAAGCAGGCAATATAATATTGTATAATGAGAAATTATACTATTAAAGTACAACTGCTATATTCAAGAGAAAGTAACAGATTATGTTCTCCTATTAACCCTCCCCTCATTTCCATCTTGAAGAGATCAGGAATTTTGCTAATGACTGCTAAAGAAATTAGATCAGTCCCGTGATAAATAAAGAACAGAGACATCTGATAAAATATGACTGCTTGTTTTCTAATATATTTAATAGTTTAATTTCTATTAAAAAAAGACATTGCAATACCAGAAAACATCCAAAAAACCCCCAAACCACTATGGCTTAGTCAATGGCCTATGCACAGAACCAAAAGCCTGGATTCATAAATGGTTTTAATTTATGTAAACTTTGTATATGCAAGATTGCCTGTAGAAAATCTATTACACAATCATAACCTAAATTTTGCTATGGAATTCACCTTTTTATTTTACTTCTGATCTACTGATTAATGCCTTTTTTCTGAATATTGACTTGAATTTCTGGATTGTTAATCTCCTATATTTTTGTCAATGTTTCTGAAAAGTCTTGTTTATCCTTCTGACAAGAATTTTTATCTGCCTGTACTTAATATTGCAGTCCTTGGTTGTTTATTTTTGAAGCTTAATAAAACATCTTTTAATATAAAATTGAGAATAATGCATATAATTACATCAACGAAAACTTATTTTCAAAACTTAGCCAAGCTCTATATTAATACAATGTGCCTTAAGTTCAAAACCATCATAAGTTTTATAAACTAACAATATAATAATATCTCTTTAATTTGTTTTATAAAAATGCTTTATAGAGATGCAATGATGTAAGGTCAGATTCAGCTGATAAAATGTAAAGATTTTCACCTTGATTAGACAAGAGATTTTCCCCACCCTGTCAGTCAAAGAAGCAAGCATCTCTAAAACACCTCAATACAAAGTAAAATGCCTCAAATTTCAGACAAAATTAAAAAGTAAATTTTGTCCACTGTGCATACAATGTAATACCTTGCTAATACATAAACATTAGATTTGCATGATCAATACGTGAAACCAAAATGAAATTAACAGCACATGACACACAAAAAATTAAAATGTCTGCTTATGAATGCAAAGAACTTCATATTTTAACTTATTTTCCCATGGTGATTCTAATATTGAGATCTTAGTTTTTTAACTTGTTTCTTATTAATCATGCAGCTTAAGATTACTCTATACATCTCTGTCCACTAAGATGCATTTTTACAGGCTGAGAGCTGCAAAGACAACCCTGGAGGGCATTACACTTATTCTTGTCCAGCTCTTCTGGCTCCCTGGCAAACTGATAAATGGAAGGATGACAGTAGATGGTGATGCATGCTAAGAACTTCCTCTCCTGATGGCTTTGCTGCTCTGACTGTCCCCTTGACAAGAATTTTTACATGACTATCAATTTAGTAGAAACAAGCAGGATTTGAACTATTTAGAAAGTAATAAAGGAAAACATGATGCCACTCCCCTGAGAGTAATCAATTGATGTGTGCCCCTGTCTCCACCCTTTCTCACAGCAGCCTGTGCTTAGTATCTTCCTCTGAGGACAAGCTCAGAAATTTTATAAAACTTGGGATTTAATTGTAGTTAAATTAAGCAAAGCACAACTGAAAGTCATTTTTTTTGTGTATCAGTGACTTTTTTCACCGTGTTTGTAATTAAGATATCAGCTCCTCAGAAAAACATCCCTCTAAAGGGTTCATCACAGTGATATTCCAATCTGGAGAAAAAGACAGCAATTAGACTGCCAGCAATAAGAGGAGAATTCATGTAACTAAAATATTAGGCTTGAGTTGAAGGAAAAATCAATCAGCTCTGAGGTAGTACACATACACCATTTCTGTGTAAAAATAAACACTGTGCAATTTTTTGTCAGAATGAACCCCATGACTATATTAAGTGACTATTTTTCTTCCACGTGAGGGATGCTGTTTCTCTGCAGATATTATAATACAGGAAAGTAGATCATGCAGGTTCATCTAGTGGGCTGAATTGTGGACAGTTTCAAAATTCAAGGCATAAAGTTCAAGGTAACTTTCAGTACTTTGAAAGTAAAACAGCTACCTCAGTCCTAATGAAGTCAAAGTGCACACACTTGGGAAATGAATCCAGAAAATTTAGCAGCATATTAGCATCCTGGCTTATTAACCATTTTTCATCTTGCTAGTCCATGAATGATTGTGATTCAATGAATTCAGTCAGTGGCTGAATCATCAGTTTAACTACTAAAAGTTGATGAAGATCTTGATCTTGATGAGAGAACTGATGTATTGCTCCTTAGTTTCTCTGGAAATAGAAGCCATAAAAGTGACCTCCTTTAGCTGTGGGGTAGTTTGGCTGTGCTGCTGCTAAGCCAGTCACAGATATGACAGAATATTATATTGATGCAAGGAGGAGAAATTACTCAGTCAAATACATCTGAATTAAAATCCCTGTGCTGCCTTAATGGTTAACAAAATAAATGAGATGGTAGATTTTCAGGACATAATTAATCTTGCTTTAATGTAGATGTCTAAAATGTTTCAGATTAATTTTGCCTGATAAGTGTCCATTTCTCCATTCTTATCTGAAGTAAAATTAGGAAGACAAGCTTGTGTACAACACTGGTGCCTAAGGATATGTAACTGATCTCTAGTATTAATTATAAACCTTACAACATCATATTGTTTTGTTTCTGTCCTCTTAAAAGAAAAATTTCTATGAAGATGTCTCCATAAAACAAATATAATTTACCTATCCTTGAGAAAAAAACACCAATTTTTTCTGCTTTGGATTATGTTCTGAAATGACAAAAGAGCAAAATTTTTTAAATTATTGTTTTGTTTTTCCTGTTAGAGCATTTAATATGCCAATAATACTTCAACTGATTGCCATTTTTCCAGAATAACAGCTTTCAGTTATTTCTAGAAAATATGTGGCTTTCCAGTTAAAACTTCCAAATTTCAGATTCACACCAGAGAAAGAAGAAACATATTTTACTTCCAATTAAGATTTCAGTAGTTCATCACATTAGTTTAAAATAAATATTTTAGAACTAATGGCAAAGCACATACTCAAAATGAAAGCTTAGGACTTCTCTTAAAAAAATTGTTTTCCAAACACTGCTGTAGGCACAACATGTCTGACTACAAGATTTTCCAATAAGAGATGAGGAGATACAGATGATGCCAAATGGATGTCCCTCTTTTCGCCAAGAAAAAGTGGGTTAGTCTAATGCAAACATCAGAATCAGAGAAATGTTAAGGTTGGAAAAGAGCTCTAAGATCACCAGTTTCAACTATTAACTCAGCACCACCTTGGACTCCACTAAACCATGTCCGTGAGTGCCACATCCACACAAACTCTGAACACTTCTAGGGATTGTGATTCCGTCACTTGCCTGGTAAGCCTGCTATAATGCCTGACGCTCTTCCAGTGAAGAATTTTACCTTAATACCCTTCTCTACCACAACTTGAGGCCATTACTCCTTGTCCTATCACTTGCTATTTGGAGAAGAGATCAATCCTAACCTTGTTACAATCCTCTTTCCATTACTTATAGAGAGCAGTAAGATCTCCACTGAGCTTCCTTTCCTCCAGACTGAGCAATCCCAGTTCCCTCAGCTGCTCCTCATCAGACCTGTGCTCAGACCCTTCACCAGCTCTGTTGCCCTTCTCTGGACACATTCCAGCACCTCAGGGTCTTTCTTGCAGAGAGAAGCCCAGAACTGAACACAGGAATTGAGGTGCGCCAGTGCCAAGTACAGGGGGACAATCACTCCCCTGGTCCTCTGGCCACCCTATTTCTGATGCTGGCCAGGATTCCATTGGCCTTCTTGGCCACCTTGGGCCCACTGCTGGCTCATGTTCAGACACTGTCAACTGGCATGCCCACGTCTTTTTCTGCCAGCTTTCCAGCCACTCTTTCATAAGCCTGTAGTGCTCCATGGGGATATTGTAAACCAAGAGTAGGACCCAATACTTCACTTTGTTGTACCTATAGATTTTCTTTTGTACCAAAAATTAGTTTGGTCTTCTATATTTTATTAATGGAAATCTTTACTTCAATGACAGGAATTCTATTGTTGCTCTTCTAAATTTTAAAAATGGTTATGCAATTGGTATAGGGATTCTCAAAGTCGAAAATACATTACTAGGTAAATGTAATTACCCATGATCTAAGTAAAAATAGCAAAGATCTGGTATCACTCTAATTTTTACACTCTGTATGTTTCTAAAACTATATTTTAATGGAATAAATTAAAAGGTTCTTATTTTCAGGCCAACTGCTGAATGAAGTCACTGTATGAAACTACATGAAACAAATGACGTGTTATTATACACATTATTGCCATGCTGAGTTTGCCTTCAGAATGAGGTTTCCTTTCAAATTCAGCATTAAGATTAGGTTAATATTCATTCTCTTCAGAGAAATATTGCAAGCAAACTTAACTGGGGGTGACTTCTAAGATAATTTATGGGATATTTAAGAAGTCTGGTTTCCCATATTTATACAGAGTTTGGGTGAAATTATTAAAGACATCAGAAGTAACTATCAAACATAAACACTGTCATCAACTACTAAAGCCTGACAGTGTTGGGATTTTTTCAAAGCTTTAACAAAGCAGCGTGTCTGAGATCAAATATTGAACAGGTGTGTTTAAAATGATTTCTTTTTAATGAAATGATGATCAAGACTATTCAATTAAAAAGCAATAAAAATTGGAATGATTCTGTAAAGCTTCATTATATCTTGAGTATCATTGACATAAAAATGCTTATGTCTTTTGATCCTGTATTCATTGGTAATGGACATTAATCACACTCATGGAATTTTTGTTTACTTGATTTGGGACAGGATCATGTAACATTTGAACACAATAAAGAATGAAAAAACAAATTTAAAGCTAGCTATGCTGCTACATGTTTTACATGTTAAAACCTATTTTCTGCCATAAATGCATCAATAAAAATTGTGGTTTTACTCAAAAATTTATTAATAGTCTCACAGAATATTCTTATAAATCCACCTCTGATTTTATTAGACTTAACTCTATTTACTGTAACAAATTATAGTTTATTAAACTTCCAAAATATTGTTACCCAGATCTGGTTGTATATACTCCTCAATTGTGGATTTATGTTATATGAGGTTCTATTTTTAGAGCTGGGTGAAATCAAAATGTCTACAGCACAAGAGTTGCAAAATTTAACTCCAGTTTTGCCCTACATCTTTTATTTCCACATTCTCTATTGAGAAGTTTGAACACTTGTAGATATGTTTCATTTTAATACATGAATTTTTTAATGGACTTGTTTAATATTAAACTGTACTGGGAAGAATAGAATTTCTTGCAGAAATTTGGTTTGCATTCTTTGAATTGCTATCACATAACCTCAGACATTTGCATTCTAAATATTTGCCTCTAAGCTTAGTATATGGACTCTAAACCAGTGGTAAGAAATAAATACTTCAGGACATAACACTCCATGCATTTTTAACTTCTGCTTAAGATTATATGTACCATCACTTAGACTTAGATATTCTTCTCCATTGAAGAATGAATACATGTAAATGGGTGTGACAGGGGTGTCTGCACTGCAAATGTTTGCATTCAGCCAGGTGGATCGCCATCATCCCTCTGTCGTTCTTCGTCACTTTGGACTTCATGACATTCTGATCAGTGTTTTTTCTTAAGGGATGTTACATTTCTATAATCCTGAGCAGTCACTCAGGTTACTCAGAGAAAAGAGAGATCAAGGACTCATAAGACATGTGGCAAACATATGTTTTCACTGGAAATCTAGAAAGCTTCCATCTTGATATTTATTTACTACTTCTCTCCAGTGAGTGGCAAATTCAAGTGAAGGATGAAATGGATTATACCAATGAAACAACTCTGAATAATCTCCCAGGACCCAGTTGAGTGAAGAGTTTTTCATTGCCTTGTGTAAAAATTGTGAAATTTTAATTTACAATATTAAAAATACAGTGGTAAAGCCCTGTAATTCTCCTCCTGAGATATAGCCTTTGGGAGAGCATAACTGTAAGCTGTGCTGCTGCAGAAAGCTGGATCAGTCAGCTGTCATTCTCTCCTGTTCTTTGCAAACAGCTGGAATTTTTTCTCCCAAGGCTTATAATGCTGCTTTTTATCTCCCAGAAATGCTCTCAAACCTTGAATAAATTTTAAAACTACTGTAAATTAAATACTAAAGATCACAGTTTTAATGCATTAATTTTTGTGTAGGTTCTCTGGAGATACTCTACACACTATTAAGGAATTATGCAGAGAATTATAGCTCTAGGTCTATTTTTTTTTTGTTCATGATGAAATTTCTTTAAATATTTTTTATTAGACCCAAACATAAACCACGTTATAAAGCAGAAATGATTTTTTTAAAACTCAGATGAATGAATAACAAACATTTCCCTCATGATATTTCTACATCTCCCAGAAAATCATGGGGGGATACAGTTCAAGTGTGACTGCCAGTACATTTAATTCTTACCATGCACATGAGGATTCTGATGTTATAATATCTGTGCGATCATTACAAATAATCTCAAGTCGAAAAGATCCAAACACCAACTTTAAATCATTAGATTAAAGCAGGCAAATAGATGAATAAATAATAAATAAATACTAGGGCATATCTTTTTTTTCCAAGTACATAATTTATCAGAACATAATGTCATGCTGGCTTTCGATATAAAACTATCATCTTCTATTCTACATTTGTAAGAAATTAAATCATTCCTCTCCCAAGAAGTCAAAGTCAGGCTTGTACCACTGTAAAAGCTTTTAACTAGAAAATTCTAACATTGTTGCTCTTAGGATTTTTTAAAAAAACAATAATTTGCTGTTATCTAATTTGTGCATTTTGAAAATTTTCTAAATTAGTTTCCATATCCTCCTTATGTGCAATTCTGATGCGATAAGGTAGATCAAGATGGGTTCAAAGGAACATAGCTTTCCAAAAGAGTTTGGAAAGTGCATTGCCCTAGAGAGAGCAGTGGGGACCCTCACTGAACAATTCTCTATTTGACAGGAAAATGAAACATTCTTTGAAAAAAAGTCATGAAACTATTACCTTTCCAGAAAAGCTGCTAAACAGTGATTTGAAGGTTTCACCAAAACTGATGAGTTTTGCAAAATATTTTGCTTTGAGAGAATTGTTTTTTGAGGGGTGTTTCATATTTTTGTTTGTTTGGGGTTTTTAATCTTGCTGTTTTGATTTTAGTTTTGGTTTTGGTTTTTTTTATGGTGCTTTAAACATCATAAAGGAATTTCTTCATAATCCTGAAATGTATTTTTAGGTATTTGTAAGACTGTCTGGGCACTCTGGTTATAGGAAATCTTTCGTCTGGTGTGACTGATTTACCAGCACAGTTCCCATTCCCCATTAGGCATGCAGAAAACATCCCTAGCTAATTATGCTTCTCCATACCCATGTGTATGTAACAGGGGACCAATATTGAGTTGAGATGCTAGTGGGGACTCTCTGATTAGGTGAATAAGCTACCAAACAGTTTCTGTTAAACTCCTACGCCTGATATTCTTGAATCAATAATCTACAACATAGGAGTAGAGATGGGAGCAACAGAATTACCTTGGTTTGGGTAAAGGAAAAATAATAACTTGGACGCGTCATAAGAGATAACTCGTCTCATTCAGAAAACTTTCAAGAAAAGTGTATTTTCGATCAGTATTTTGTAAAGTGTCATCTAGACATGGATTTATTTTTTCTTTGGTCAACCCTGAATATTGAAAATGAGGGTGCTGTAACTGAGGTATTACACAGGATCTTCACTGAGAGTCTAACCTGGCCTTTTTTTTTTTTTTTTTTTGCTAATAACAAACACTTTTCTTCATTCAGTTTTATATTAGACTATACTGGACACTATTCTCTTCATTTTTTGTTTGTTTTATTTTGGTTGCACATTTAAAGTTCTCCTGCTTACAAATGTTTGTACGATAAGCATTTTTATTTATCAGCGTACTTAATGAGTACTCTGCTGACTATGTCAGTACTATGACTGACTTCCATTCTGCTTCAGATTTCTCACATTTCAACTCAAGTCTAATATTAAAAATCAAACTGGGCCTTGGAAATAGTACACGAAGAGGCAATAGCTTCTTCTGTGTAGAAAACAAATAAAATATTATCATTTGATATAAAATGTTTCATGGTTTTTTGATACATATTCCTTGGTGCATGTGTTTATTTTTTAAAAAGCAAAATTTATCACCTCATAAGAAAGTTTTACTGTGGTTGCAATATCAAGCGGTTATTTAATATATAACTGTTTTCTCACAGAATCTTGTTCTCTGATGAAAGTATCTTGTAAAGCATATTCAGCATATATTTAATAACTTAATGAAGGTTTGGGGTTTTTTGTTTGTTTTTTTTTCACTCTTTCTATTCAGGCACATGTAACTTCATTCTTTTCTATAACATTTACTTATTGAAGGTAAACTTCTCATTTCTCTCTGGAGATAAAGATATTTTGCAGCAGTTGGATGAAATAACAATACAAAAAATAGCTTTACATGCCTATGCATTAATTTGATTTGATTTTTTCTAATTTATTGAGGGATATACATTTGACCTGACAGTTTATGACACACATGAAAAAGCACCAAGCCTTGAAGACTTTCTGAGGTGTGAAAAAATTACTGGTACTTCTGTGGGTACAGTGTTGTGTTGAGTCATGTACATCCACTAGTGCACCATTGTGCTTGCTCATGGAGCTAAGTGTGCAGCCTTTGGTTTTGTTTGTATTATTCTGCATTCTTTCTTTTCCCTTCCATTTTTCTTTCCTCTTCTCTTATTTGAAATCCTGACCTATTTCTATTTTTTAATTCCTCCAGAGAGTACTATTAAATATTTTCCTACATCATAAAGTAACATGAACCGTTCTCTGTAATGTCATTTTCTTGAATATTGCCATTTCAAAGACATTTGAAAAGGCTCTAGTGCTCCCCATTTTTTATGGAATTAAAATTATAAGTGAGGTTTTAGTACTCTATTCTTCATCCCCAAATTGGATATGCTCCAGATTTTGCTTTTAAGTCTGACACTCTATTTGAGTGACTACAGTGTTTGGTGTCTTTCTTCGTGCCCTATATTTTCTTCTTGCAATATGAGAATGATGATGCAGATTTTATCTTGAAATTGCTCATTGCCCTTCAGTGGTCACACAGTCACAGACATGTGAGCATTATAAATAGACTTCAAGCCTTCACAGTTATTTCCTTGTTTTCTTTGCCAAACAATACCACATATTAATGCAATTACCTTCATTCTGACTACCTTAATAACTATTATTGCTCAGCAATGTTAAATGTCATGGCCATTTACATCTTTCTTGAATTTAAAAAATGAAAATCTGTTCTATAGTGCTGTCTGGTGTGTGAGCTTTTAACCATGTTACTTTTTTATTTTCACAAGGTTTTACCACTGATGTAGAGCTGTAATCATGGACAGTTCTAGAATTTAAATGGTTACAGATTTTATATTTACTATAAATGTCATGCTCTGCACATTACTATTTCTAATGGGTGGATAACAGCTCCATCCATTCATGCTGAAATGTCAGAGATAATCGCATTATTCAGAATTTTGTTTCCTTTATTTTGTCAGGGGGAGGGAGAAAATCCCATTTTCTATTTAATTAGAGAGGAGCTCTACTGCCACTGACAAGGAGATTAACAGTTTGGTTGCATCCTTTAGAGTTATGATACTGAAATAGATGTGACCTTGGGGCTTTTGTTTGTTTTCATGATGTATGTTGAGGAAACGAGAGATCTCAAAAGAAGGAGGAAAAGTAAAACAAGGTATATAACAACGACCATTAAGGTAAATTGATAAGAAAAGATGCAAAACTGCAGAGACCATAACTTTTTTTTTTTTGTAGGAAAAATACACTTTGTCTTTGCAGGAAAGATAAAATAGATATCTCCTTGGTGAAAATCTTTAATTTAAAACTAATTTCCCAGGTATTCAAGTATTCAAAATTAAGAAGGATGTGGATGATATCTTTAATTAACATAGTAAACACAGTAGTATTACTGTGCTGCAAACACAAATTGGTTGGAAATATATTTTTAGGTTTTTTTTTTCTTTTTTAAGGGAAGTAAATGAAGGAAAATTCCTTAGAGAACAAATATTTTACCTGTGTCTAATTCAACATAGGGGACAAAAGATATGAAGGGTCTGAGCCTGTATCAGCTGTTGTGAGTTTCCTTGGTCCAATTCTATTTGTGCTTCACAATTTTGGTGTGTTTTTTATATCAGTGGAGAAAGAGTGTTGCAAGACTTTACTGTAAACTTTCTTACTGTTGAGATATGTCTTTCCACAGTGAAGACATAAAGCTACAGTGCCTGGGAATGATAGATATATGTCAGAAGAGAATTTGCTGAAGACAGGAAATCCTTTGCCAGAAATTTTCAGCTGGGTTATGGTTCATTTGTAGCAGCTGAGTGGCACAATGGGATCATAGCTGTGTTTGAGAATCTGGCACAATATTTCCCTGAGGTGCTTCCCTTTCTGAAGTAGCTGAATTTCTATGTATTTTTATATATTTCATGACACATTATAGCCCTAGAAAACAAAACAAAAATATATGGAATGGTGTTTAGTCTACTTAGAGATCTCTACAGATATAATTTATAATTACTGTACATATTAATTGTTTTTACAAAATTTTCTGATACTTCCTCACTGCATTTTTATGTAAACTGTTTTTTTTTTCTATAAATAGTCCACTAAATTCACACCATCTAGCTATAAATGTGCAAGTTTTTGAAGCCACGGTCCCAATCTATAGATAAAAGGCAAATCTCTGGCATTATACCAATCATATTTCTGGAAAGACAGTTTCACACTCCCCCCTCCACCCCCTGCCTTAAGGATAGGTGTATATTTATGCTAGTGGTTAACAAGATTGTAATGTTGCTCTTTCTTATTTTGAATATGGATTTACAGTGCTGGTTTGCCTCTTCAGCACAGCAGCAGGTGTTGCAGAATTCTCCACGGCGCACATTTTTCTTGGATTATTAACATTGTTTCTCACAAAGTAATACAGAGGAAGGGCGGGGGGGGGGGGGGGGGGGGGAGAAGAGAAACAAACAATTTACAAAGAGCAGAAAAACTATATGAAAAAGACTTTCATTTTTGTTTCTTCCTCAGGCTGGTTCATAAAGTGCTGTGATGTATATCTCAGAAAAGCACATACAGCTCCCTAATTTACAGATTTCCAAGCTGGAAAAAAGGCCTGATTATATTTAATTTAGAGAGAAAATGTAAAACCGTTCATTCCCCATTCATTAGAGAGGTGTGATAATGATTAATATGCTGCAAGACTATCTCAATATAATATATTCATATTTGTAAGATATCTGAATTTATTCATATTCCTTCAGGTACACATGAAACAGCTGCAAAGATGTGAAAAGCTTATTTTACAGCAAAGTAAAGCATCTTATGGAATGTTTTGGCTATTAAAAAGTGAAGTTATCATAGTAATACTTTTATTTATTCCTATTCAGAATTTTCTGTTTGCATTTCTAACAGCTATCTTCCCTAAAGTAGAGATTTGGGTTTAGTTTATAGCAGCAAAGGGGAAAAAGCTGCCAGAAGTGATTTTAATCCATTAAAAGAAGCTTTATAAAATGATGGAAACACAAATTACACATGCCTTTTGCCAAATATAACTTTCTTCTCATAATTAAATCCTAACACACAGTTGTCCTTCTGTTATTTACCAAGAAGTCTAACTTTTATTTGTTTACTTTGCAGAATAATTTTGCTCATTACTATTTAAATCTGTCCGTAGATATCAAATTAAGGCAATAAGTATCTTATGAATAACATGTCATTCTAAGAAAGAAAACAGAGATAAACCTTTTTAAAACATAGTTCTTAACTTCTTTAAGTTGCTGAGCCCTTCCTGAGAGTTGTCAAGACGCCTCAGCTGCCCCTGAAGTCAATGGGAGCTCTAAGTGTACTTGCTCTCTTTAGCATCCTAGCCCTGAGCACCTGGTGCTCTTTTCTATGCACCATACTTGCCCAGGCCTCAAAAGAAGTCAGCCCCAAGCATCTGTACACACTGCAGGCTGTGCTGCAGCGTAGAAAACTATGAGCTGCCCATAAAAGAGACAGTTTGAGCACTGGCAGCTGTTTAGAAGAAATTTACGGGAATTTAATTACCTGAGGTACCTTTTGGTTCCTGCCAGCAGCTGATTCTGTGTTGCTTCAATCAAAGACAGAGGGAAAGTGATGCCATGTTCAGAGGCAAATGACTGCACTGGAGGGACTTTTCCCACCAAGCAGGGAAGACATTACAGGAAATGTCACAGCCATGAAAAATGCCTCTCTAACTGCTCAAGGGCTCCCCAAAGCAGCTCTCTGAGCGCGACTCTTGCTCGTCCTTTCACCCAGGTGTCCCCTGAGAGATGGAAAGGGACTGTTTCCCTGACTCTGGAAAGATTCACTTCTAAGAGTAGTGACAACCACCAGGAGGAGGCTCTCCTGCCATATGGAAAACATGTACTCAGTCACTTATTAGGGGAGAGGAATAAAATCAGACAAAGACTAGAGGCTGACTGCTTATAATAAAATTCTTGTGGTTTGCAGTTTGTTTTCTCTCACTTTCCTAAAGAGGCAGAAGATAACCATCCCAGAGCACCCTGCATTAATTATCGACAGAAGTTTGTTTCAAACTATTCCCCTACAAAAAGAGAAAAAAAAAAGAAAAAAATTACCTGTTCATCTGAGAGAAATACAGTAACCCTACTACCTCCAGGGAGACTCTAGATTAAATTAAGCTACGTAGAAAATGCTGCCACACAAAAGTTCTGGAGCTGTTGTGGATGGGATCTCCCTACCAATGTTGAAAATCACTACCCACAGTTCTTTAGTGAAAGTCACTGTCCTGTCTTTTGGCCTTTGTTCTAAGGTTTATCTGCATTCTGCTGTGCAAGTGACACAGGTATTTACCAACATAAGGATAGAAAACCAGTCCAATAATTAAGAGAGAATAAAAAAGAATAAACCAATCATGAAGAATTCTCGTTTTCTTTTTTTCTGTTTTCAAAATTGTCTTAAAAAGCAATAACACCTTCCTTCTTTTATTCATGCTGATCAGGAAAGATCTTGTTTCAACAGAAAATAGTGACAAATTTTCCAGGCATTTTCTTATGAGAAAAATGTGTTTTCGCTGTTTTGTTTTTATTGTTGAAAGAGATAAAACAGAAAGCTTTTATCTTACAGAAGTAGGTGATTTCAATCCAAAAGGTCTGTTTCATTTTTTCAAGGACTAAACCCAACAAAAGTTCTTTTCCTGTGTCTCTGTCTTATGGACATGATGTGGGCAAAGGAGAAATGAAATTATATTGCATATAAGATACCTTATTGGAAAGAAAATCATTCTTTCATTTGGAAAAATGTCACTGTCACTGAGACAAATCAGTTCTCCATTTTTGTTTATCATTAGGCTCAATAAGAACAAAAGCCCAGGTAAGAATTACGGCATTCATGACAATAAAGAAAAAAAGAAAAAAGAGCTACAGATTTTTTTTCTCGATTATCCTTCTATAAACAGATAGTTTTATAAGATGTTGCATAGTATTTCCTAGTGATTACTTAGAAGTAAGCCCTCCTCTGAAAATTGGGTAGATGTAATTTTTTGTTTTATTTTTAATTTTTAGGAAAATCATGGTTTTATTTTACAGTTCTACTCAATTCTCTTAAATATCTATCAAGTTTCACAATTTTAACTGGATTTTGTAATATACTCAGTTTCCGAAAGTACAAAGGCATGATGAAATTTAAGCTGTTCTAATTTTCTTTTGGATAACTTAATTAGTGCTTGAGATAGTGTAGTAGTTCTGAAATTTTGCAATTCTTCACTGAGCCTTCCTGTTCTCCACATAGATATTTTGACAAGTTTTACTATGTTTTTCTCTCATATGCAATGTATTTTGTCCTTTTGAATTTGATGTCAGACTGTTAAATAATACTCACATAATTGGTGACACCGGTGGCATAAAGTTGTGTTAAGTTGTGAACATTATGAATTATTATTGTTGTTATATATTTATTTTATATCATACCTAGAGAAGCAATCAAAAGACAAGTGCAATAAAGGTAAATTACCATGAGCTCATACAGGTTGTCCCTCAAAGGGGTAAAAAGTGTCTGCTGACTCTATAATTTACAAACATGTGTCACTAGAGGAGTTAATTAGGATGAGTTCCAAAGGCGTTGGAGTATTTCCTCAAATAATAACAATGCAAGAGTGGATGTGGCTTAGAAAATATTAAACTGACAACTGAGTTGGCCTTCTAGTATTCCATTGAATGGGCATAAATATTGGGAATAAAAAAGCTTCTAATGATCATAAGTGGCTCAAAAGGCAGTCCAAAACCTTGACAAAAATTCTAACAGGTAGATTAGAAATTGGAGTTTAAAATAGGATTCTTTAGGACTACAGGGGATAAATCTGTATTATAACTAACATGACTGCCCCCTTAATAATTAAAAGTGTAAGTTCAAAAGCCATTTTTTACACTATAATGGGATTCCTAGAGTTCCAGCACATGTATTGGTTCTCTATAAAATCATCAAACAAGCAATGATTTAAAATTAGGATGTAATGTCTTTCATAATGTTAATGATATAATTCATAATTTATTAAATTTAACTGTCATGTGGAAAAACCTTCAAATGATAGCAGTAAAATCAGCCTCTCAATGAGTCACAATAGAAAGCATTTGTTTATTGTACTTCATTTTTTCATATTTCTTTCACTTTAATATTATATGAGTATTAATTTTAAATTATTTATCAAGTAGTTTAATTCAAGTCCCAGTTAATCAAAAATGTTACTTGAATTTTAAAGCACATCTTGAATTCTAGGTACTTTGTTCTGTAGAAGCTTCTGGGTACCTGAACCTATATGCTTTGAAGAAATGAGGGTTAATCATAATTGCTTTTTGCCTTTAAGTAGTTCTTGGTTAATTTAGACAACTCTGGGACACTGGAGTATAATGAACAAAAAATGACATCCAAAATGACACCATGCAAGCTCATCAGGCTTTCATAAATAACATAAGCAACTATTGCAGATTTACTCTTTTATTTAATTAATGGGCTATGCATGCCTGGAATGACTAGCCTTTCCCATTTTCTTCCTGTTAGTTTTCTAATATGATATACGAGATGAAAATATATTACACATCTTATTATGAGTGTTTTGCCTTTAGGGAAAAAAAGTAATTGCATGCATTTTTATCAAATTTATCAAGTAGAAATGAAAGACACTTGTTTGTAACACAAGAAAACTCTATTCCAAAAGTAAGCAACCATTAAAATTGCACATATTTCTTCTGTTTCTCGTCTTTAAGAGCAATCAGCACTAAAAAAATAAATGTCCTTCGTTCATTTTAAGTAAGCAAAAAGACAGAGTATTCTAGTGGTTTATAACAAGTCTATAAATTGCTGAGGAGATAATCTTCAATTCTTTGCTGTGCTGTGGATTCTCTCTGTTATCTGGTGTAAATTGTCTAGACATTTAAGAGCAAATGCTTAATAATGCAGATTTTAGCCTTTGATAACTGCTTTGGGAATAAGATGCATGACAATTATCTAGTCTGTTCAGTGACACAGTTCTTCCAAGTCTTTGACATAAAAGGATGTTGCTCATCTCTGCCCCTCTCCCAGCCTTTCTATGTGGGAATGCACACTGCAAGGTCTTTATAATCCCCTACAGGCAATACAAGCCTGTTCTGCTTTCACTCTGAGATAACTAGAAGTAGTGCTATTTTTGTATGCATAGTGTTTAGACTCAGCCAGAGAAGGATTTGCCAGCATCAGCTAAGTACTGCAGCAATTACTCTTTAGTAGTTGTTGGAGAAATTGGTGCATATGGCTATCTTATGTCTACCCTCTAAAAGCATCCTGTCAAAGGTATGGGTCACAGTGCTGTGCATTTCCACAGCCCAAACACTCTTCTAACAGGCAATCTAGACACATATTGATGTGCAAATATATGTATATATATCTACCTTTTTGTATGTGTAACAAAATTCCAAATCTTAAAGCCGACCTGCAAGCTTTACTTGAAAGTGCACTGTTCAAATAAATTCACATTCCTTGTTTTTAAGCTTACAGTTTTTCACCAAAAGGCAGTACCATTGTTCATTCATTTCAACAGCAGCTTATAATTATTACCTGGCACTGCCTCAGGCAAAATATTTTCAGATTTTCTCTCTCTTTTGCAAGCAAAGGAATGATCCTCTAATCTGAAATTTATGTTCATTGGAGAGGAAAGAAGACTGGGAAAAGGACAATTCCTTGTGACAGCAATAGGGTTGACAATCTTATTTGACATCAGTGTTGTGCTGTGTACACAGCTGGTTGTGATCACCGATATATAGAATAAAGTGCTCTTGGCTGTTCTGCAGTGCTCAACTGATTTGTGTCACCAGGGTTTATACCTTCCCTGTTATGCTTTGCACTTTCACCCATTCTTTCAACTTTTTTGTTTGCTATTACAAACAGCCACTTCATTTGTAATATTCAGCAATTTAATGACTCTGTATGAATCTGAATACAACTCCATAGTCTTTTTCTGACGCTGTTGTAACACTTTCACTGTTTTCTTTGGTCAGGGGGAGGATCTCCCTCAGCTTGTAATAATAGGAGCAGAAATAATGAGCACCTCTGTTTCAACTTCTATGAGTAGGCGTTTGAGACCAGAATGTGCCTAATTAAATCTTTATAGATGCATATATGAGAATAACATTAATCTTTCTCAAGAAAGACTTATCTCCAATGTTAAAGATGCTTAATTAACTTGTAAATGAGTAAAATGTTACCTTTACACATCAGCTTTACCTCACATGTCTAAACAGAATTACAAACTTTTTGAACTCCTCTACCCCAGATGGAACTTTTTTAAACATCACTATGGTACAAGAGCTAGAGCAAACTTTCAAAATCAGATTTGATGTGCATCACCGTCTACCTAGATGTAATATTTTCCTCTAAAAATATCTCAGTGAAGGCAATATTGTCAGAATAAGTAAAGAATCCATTTTTTTTTCTATTTTCTGTACATTTCTCAGAGGATCCTCAGACCACCTTGCCTTAACTGCTCAACAATTCTATGAGATACCAGACATATTGACTAATTCTTAATATTCATGCTTATGCTCATATTTAGTGTTTGTTTTTTAACATTTTAAATATCTGAAAGGATTTTCTGTTTTTCCCCCCACATCCCCCCTTCCTATTATGTACAATTTTCTTCTCCAGCACAGCAATAAGCACTTTGGAAACTACTGAAAATAGATATATTTTGGTAATACCTTTAATAATTGCTCATGTAATTTAATTTTTTCATTAAAAAATAAAAATTAGATACTGAAAATGGATATGTGTAATTAAGGTATTTGATTTTTAATCCTTTCTGTAAGAATCATTGATAGAAAAATTGCATCAATACTAACATTTAGAGCTGCTTTACATTAGTATAATTTTCTTAACATTCCTTGGTCTTAAATTTGAAAAATATTAATTACGTTTCTAAAAAGCAAGAACATTGAATTTCAAAGAAATATGCCTTATGAGAATTGGAATTAATAAAATCAGGTTCACTTTTATGAAGTTTTGGTGTCAAGTCCTTCATTCCTGTATTGTTGCAGTTCTGGATTCTTGTGACAGAAGCAAAGGTTGGTCTGTGGCAGACATTATTGAGTTTAACATACTCTCTATTACCTCATGTTGAATGAAATAAACACTGGTATAATTTTGTTAACAGGTAGTTGATTCTAGAGACATTTTGAGGGTTTTTGGAGTATCTTGGAACCATTTGTCCCAGAAGTGCTTCAAAGTTTCTGGGTCAAGAGGATTATCCCAGCCAAAGTTTGCAACCCACATCAAGATGTACAAGATCTTGTCTCTCTCTTTTGACTTCTGTGGAGCTTATAACATTCTTTACTCAAATAAGATCATAAATTTGATTACAAGGATTCCAGGAACTTGAGACAAGATTAAAAAAAAAAAAATCTTTCCCCCAACTCCCAGTACTTTTAAGGAGATTGCGTTTGTTTTGGGTTTGTTTTCAAAATCTGTGGGTTTATGCTTGACCTTTATTTATCAATTCTGTATGAATCTAAGGGCAGTGGGATTATTTATGGGATTTATTTATATTATTTTATAATAACTCAGGGTTTTTTAACTTGTTACATAAATTCTTAAGTACTTGAAAGTATCTAACAAACATCATCACTATGTTTGCAAATGTAGATGTATCTTTCACATGTACTCTCTTCTCTAGCTATCTAATATTGCTGCATGGAAAGAGAAGTATTTAAAGAAAGATATAAAAATAAAAAAAGTTTTAAAGGTAACCCTTCATGAAAATCTTATGATTGGAAATATTGGATTCTTCCAATTCTTTACATAAATTAAGTACTTTTATGTCACCCTATGAATCAAAAGGTATATGTCAAGAAAAGTAGATGGTGAAAAATTAAAAGTCAAAGAGAGGAAAACCTATGGCATTTATTCTTTCCTGGAAATTAGTTTTAGATCTATTTCTGATATCTTTTATTCATTGTCACTCTCTTATCTAATTCTGCTCAAAATTTTCATTTATACTTTCTGATATACAAATCAAAAAATATTAATTCAAACTTTAAGTTGATGAAGTTACTTTTTTTTCCTTTTTTTATGTGTTACCAAATAACACATAAAAATATGTGTTTTTCCTAATGGCACAAAGTCTAAGTTTATATTTGATAGAGATTTAGATAGAAACTAAAATTAAACAGATTATTGTGGGTTATTTTACTTCACTCTTGTTTGTCTGTGTTTGCTTTTTTTTTTAATTTAAAAAGAATTGGATATTAATATCTGCTTGCTTAGTAAGAGATATATTTGCAACTTATTTCTTAAGGGTGCTTTCCAATTCTTATTAAGTTTAATAGCCAGATTCCAAATATTTAAATGATAAGAGGTCACATCTATAACAGTTTTGATAGGCGTTTGCCCAGTAAGTCAGTTAAAACTGATTTAGTGTCTTTTAATATCTCAACCTGAAAAATCCCAAGAAAATGATCTTGTTTCCTTCAAAATGCTTCTCTGTACAATTTGAAATGCTAGACAGTTTGAAAAGATTTATTTTTAAGTCTGAATTAATCTAGAAGAAGAATGTGCTCGAGTAATTTATAAGAAATTTTCTTAAGTTTAAAGCCAATGACAGTACATACCTATGGAGGGAAAAAAATAATTATTCTTTGTTTTATTCTGAAAATAACCTCTTTATTAAGTACTTAAAAGGGAGGCTAGAGAGGGACTTTTTACAAGGGCATTGTGAGAGATTGGATGGAGAGTGGGAAGCAGCTGGACTCTGACCAACGCAGGATAAACAGCTGATGCCCCATCAGCCTTTGACTGTGTTGTTGTTATTTATTGCGAAATTTAAGGCTCCAGACTGAGAAAACAAACTCTTGGCATCGCCTCCAAAGAGTGAGTTGGGGTAGGGTAGAGAGTCCAAATATCCTGAAGGGCTCCCTAGAAATAAAGAGGAAGAAAAATGGAAATTCAGTTCCCAAAGGGGCCTTGCAAACTACTCCTACACTGTCATCTCCTGGCCGCAGCGGGTATTGAGCCCTGCCTGCCGCTAGAGGCGAGGAGCGGAATTGCCGAAGTTCGGAATCAAAAGCCTCAGATGCCCACGGAAGAAAACACAAAATACCACAAAATGGAAAGTTCTTTCCTTTTAAGACCAATCTCTTTTTCAGACGCTTTCCCTCTCCTCTTACAGGTATTCCAAAAGAAGTGGGGTTGTGTTAGAAGTTGTGACAGGACTGAAGAGCTGCTCTTTGCTGCATCAATTGTTCACGTTTTTGTCTTGATAAGTTTTAAGATATTTATGTTCATATACGTTTCATACAAGTTTGTTTTAAGCAATGTTTTAAAATGCTGTTTTTTTCTATGGTTGGTATGGTGGGTAGAAAATATTCTATATCACAGGTTTAAAAAAAAACCAGCTGAGGTGATGGGGATTTGTGTGCAAAGGGACAAGGGAATAGAAGATAAGACAGGAGAACCTCAGTAACCAGTCAGCAAAGATCTCTGAATTTATAATAAGAAACCTGAATTCTGAGCCTAATTTCCTCTGCTGGGGAAGAATCTCAAAATACAGGCGATATTCAATGTCATTCTGAAGGACAGCATCTCATAACCATCCTGGAAATTAAGTTTCAAAATGTGATCAAACTGTATTTTCATTGTCAACTCCAACTCATTCAAATGACTATTCACTTTCCAGGTCATATTGCTATTTACATAATTGGCTGAAGCTAATATATACTAGTCAGAAATATTTTGATACACTGCATTTTCTTCCTTTATGACTCATGCTTCATGCCTTGATATTTATCACAGATTGAGCTGCACACTATAACTGTTGAGCTGGTGCCTATTTTACTGATTAAACTGAATATTTTAGTAACTGAATTTACATATACACTGATTGCCCTGTGCTGTTGCATTTTTTTTTATGAGAGGAAAAAATGTAATGTAAGTACTTTCATGTCTTTCTATAATCTATGCTCTGTCTCCCTGATGTACATGTGGTTAAAAGCTGTTCAAATTATATACAGGCTTTCTCATTTGCCAGGACCTATATACAGTGTACGAAATTCCAGAATTTAAATCCTTTAGGAAGGTGCAGAAATTAAAATAGTTCTCTTAAAAATGAACCAGTGAATTCCCTGCTATGATTAAAGAGCAGCCATGTTTGAAAACCTGTCCAATAAAATACAAGATCTGTATTTTCTGTAATTTGGGAAAACTAAAGACAATACTGTGGATGTGGTTTTGGTTGCTATGTAAAGGAAGCATCACTTTCCTCTGTTATAAAGTTATATTTTGATGTTTTTTACTGATTTCACAGTGAAGACTATGAAAGCAGGTCACTGTTTGGAATGCAAATCTATTTTTTTTTTTTTTGTTATAACTTTGAATTAATTTCCAATTCCACTTTCACCCTTTATGTTCTCCTGTGTGACTCTGAACATGCACATGCTTTTGATCCTATTTGTGCCTTCATAGGAAGTAATTAATTGAGCATAAATACTCAAAATAGGATTTTTATTTCCTGCTCATTTGTATTTATACCAAATGGTAATGCAAATGAGCCAGGAAAGACAGTCCTGCATCGTTGTCTTGATATGCAGTGTGCTGAGTCCTTGGGCACAAGGCAGGGTAACTTTTGGGGATGTAAGAGTCAGAATCCCTTTCAGCTGAAGATTTTCCAGAACTACAGCCTTTTGCCTGGGATAAGACACATTATCACTCCCACAGGAAGTCCCTGCTCCTGTTTTTTATTTCACGAAAGAGACATAACCTCAGTGGACTCATAGATGAAATTGTCGAACCTAAAACAAAAATGGTCTCAAGTGTAAGTGCTTACATGCTACATTTAGCCAAGATGGCAGCATTGCTGAGCATTTGTTTAACATGACTAAGTAATTTAGTAAAAGCACTATAATAAAAAGGTCTATAATAAAACTCCCCACTCTGTTTTACCTATCTTAGTTTAAAATCGAGAAACTAAATGGAAGACATGGGAGAATTCTTTCTCATTCACTCTCAGTCTTTGAGGGTAAATTTCCATATCAGCTTTTTCCTGCTCAGATCAGAACATTAAAGTGAATGCCAGCATTCTGAAGCTATGAAAACCCTTGGAATATATGGACTGTGTGTGTGACCGTGGAACTACTTTACAGCTTCTCCTTCTATATGGATTCTAGGTATCAGGTGTAAACAAAAATATTATTTATACATTGAAATGAAGTTGATTATTTTCTCAGCAGGCTAGAAAAGTAAGCTTTCAAACCTTTGTCTTTTGTATGAATGTGAATTATTAGAAAACAATTCATTGGAATCAATACATTAAAAATCATGCAAACATGGCACGCATCAGGACTACAACATTAGCCTGACTCAGGAAGTTATGAGCCAGGAATGTCTATAAGCAAGCTAATATTAGCAGTGATGTATTCAAAACCTCAGCAGCTAGCCTTTGTTGGCAGATCAAAGTACACAGTGGATAAACAGTGAGAAGTGTGAGCTGGATTGAAAACTATCTGATTTTGAAGGGGTCAGCAGCAGCACCAAAGGTAGTTGGAGGACAGTGACTAGTGGTGAACCCCAGAGGCTAATACTGAATCTGGTCCTCTTTACCCTGTTCATTAAAGATCTGGATGATGAGGCAGAAAGTTTGCAGGCTGAACTGAGAGGAGTAGCTGAGACACCAAGGGGATATGCTTCCATCCAGAGGGACCTGAGCAGGTTGGAGAAGAGGACTAATAGAAATCTCATGAAGTTCAACAATCAGAAGTGCAAAGTCCTCCATACAGGGATGCCTTCTAGCTGGAAAGAAGTTTGTCAGAAAAGGACCTGGAAGTCCCAGTGGATAACTAGGTAGAGAAAAACTAGCAATGTGTCCATTACAAAACGGGCTACATTAAGCAGAGTATTGCAGGCACTTTGAAGCAGGTGATCCTTCCTCTCTGGGCTCCTCTGAGAGGCATGGATGTACTGGACAGAGTCCAACAAAGGGCCACGAAGATGTGAAAGGGAATGGAACATCTCTCCTATGAGGAAAGGCTGAGAGAGCTGTGTTTGTCCAGCATGGATGAGAGAAGGTCTATATCAATATACATAAATATATGAAGGGAAGGTGCAAAGAAGACAGAGCCAGGTTCTTTCAGTGGCTCCCAATGACAGAACCAGAGTCAATGGGAACAAATTGAAATACAGGAGGTACCAGGAAACACCTTCTAAAATATTTTCTTAAACTGTGAGTGTGACCAAGCACTGCAATAGGCTTTCCAGGGCAGTTGTGGAGTCTTGATCCTAGGAGACAGGAAAAAAACCCTAGACACTATCCTGGACAACTAGTTCTTAGTGGCCCTGCTTGAGCAAGGGGGACTGGACCAAATGACCTGCAGAGTTTTCTTGCCAACTTCAACTATTCTGTGATGCTGTGAAAGTCATTCACAATTACAATCTTTCTCTAATATTGACTATTTACATTATAAATGGCTAATCTGATAGCAAGCTGGATTGACAGAAAGAAATCCATATATAATTTGGATAGGTATTCATGACAACTCATTACTTTGAAATTCTCTCACTTCACCATATTTAGGTGACATGTACTTGCAAAATTACATAAATACTGAAAGTTAATTTCTTAAGAAATATAAAGAATCTTTTTCTTTTCAAATAAGAAGGATTAAACAGTAAAGGAGGAAGAAGAAATTAGCTTTGGTATCCTTGTGAATCCATTATAACTATATATTTTACGGGTTTTAAAGCACTATAGTTGCCATACTATAGGA
Organism: Petroica traversi; assembly: GCA_025920805.1. Classification (NCBI taxonomy): domain Eukaryota; kingdom Metazoa; phylum Chordata; class Aves; order Passeriformes; family Petroicidae; genus Petroica; species Petroica traversi. The sequence goes on along the minus strand of JAHLSL010000062.1, from coordinate 13,854,621 downwards.
TGGTCCCCAAAAGACCCTTAAGAAAATAAGTTTTACTGGAGTAATTTCTTGAGTGTTTGATCATACTTACTTCTGACTCATACAGCAGTTCATTTCAAGACTCTAGTCACCCGATCTTTTCTTGTTAAAGGTCCTAGTTGAGACATTCAGTTTTTTATCACCAGGAAAAACTGCAGGGGATGGCAGTTTAGGGAAGCCAATGAAGATGGACAGAGAAAGAAGGAGATTTTTGGGAGCTCCTAATCCACCTGGAATTTGGAGGTATTGAAGCCCAATCCTGGATTTGAAAGCCTCAAACATCTTGCAAAGTCCTTCTTTCCACATATAGTGACGGGTATCCAATCAATGGGGCTTTTCATTGTTATTTGAACATGCTGTGCGCATAATGCCATGGCAAACCAGTGAGATCTAGGTAGTGTGCAGGGTATTAAGACACTCTGCATTTTTTTTAATTAAGAAGTAAGTAGATCTCATTTTTCTATATATTTTTTTTTTAATTCTAAATTATTATTATTTTTAACAGCTGCAAAGATAATTCTGTGTCTGAAATAGGAGACAAGAGAAGAGACCAGCATTATGCAAATGAACGTGTCTGTATTGGCACAAAAGAACTACAAAAATCTGAACAGTGGATTGGAGCTGCTTTAACGGTACAATGAAAGATGAATGACTATATATCAAGTTTTAATGAATACCTGACTGAAGAAGCATATGAAAACAGCATGAACAGAATTTAGAACAAAGGATTTTCTCAATAGGATATTAGTGATAAAAACTCGGCTGTTCTAAAATGAGACAGAGATGAAGCTTCATATTCAGCAGAACACAATATTGCCAATATGGACATCAAACCTTTTGTTTTTCAATTCCAACCCATAAAACTTTACATTCTGTTGAGTAATAAAACCAGTCTTGTTTTGAAAAGCTGTCCTCTGCCTTATCATAAATCTTTTTCTTGTATTGGTCCCAAAGTAACAAAGTTTGTAGTAAAAGTTTTAAGTACTTTTGAAATTGCTACTACAACCATAGCAAGAAGCCTGATATACAGAAGAAACCCCACTCTCTGAAAAATGGAGATATGTACATTTCTATTGCTCAGACACAGAGTTAAGTTTTAATTAACTTGAGGTAGAATTTTAGTCAGAACATTGGCTATGTCTATGCTTTCAGGAAAACTATTTAGTCATATGTTTGATCCAAGTAATGCGTAAACCTATGCCCTAGATTTTAAATTACTCAGGCCTAGTCAAGGTTGATTTTTGCACTTGGCCAACTGGAAATAGGTGATGAGTTATGCTGCGTCTTTGGCTGAGATTGACATTTGTTTTGGAAAGTTTTAAATGACACATGACATTTTTACATGAGAAAATATTGAAATATTTTAATCACATAAATGACCAGTTCCAAAAACAGTCTCAATGTGAACATTCCCTACCACTTTAAAATAATTAGCAAAGAGACAGTCCCTGTATAAATACATACAAAAAGACTCAGAGACCTGGAAGTGTTTGTAAATAGCAGAGATCAGACAGAATGAGCTGTGTCAATCTACTCTGCACTGATGTAGGTTTATCTTGAATATTGTGAGCAGTTTGGGATGACACAAAATCAAAAGGACATTAAGCTCTTAGCATCCAAAGGAGGTTCATGAAGATGGTGAAGGGTCTGGAGAAGATGACCTCATTGCAGTCTAAAACATCCTTGTGAGGGATAGGTGAGGGGTACTTTGCTCTTGTGACCAGTGACAGGATTTGGAGAAACAGCACGAAGCTGAATCAGAGGAGGTTTGTTGGATATCAGGAAAAGGTTCTTCACCCAGAAGAATGGCACTGAAACAGCTCCCCAAGCAAGTGGTCACAGACCCAGCCCGTCAGAGTGCAAGAAGCTTTCAGACAATTCTATTCGGGACATGGTGTGGGCATGGTCCTGCATAGGGCCAGGAGTTGGACTTGATGATCCTGATGGGTCCCTTTCAACTCAGCATGTACTGCGATTCTATTAAATTTCTGAAAGGTATTTCATGTGGTAGATTTGTTCTAAATTACCTTCTCAGAGTCAGTCTAGGATAAAAGACAGAGAAATGAGTAGTTGTTCAACTCAGGATACAAGTTAATGGCATTTTAGTTTTGCCTACAAAGGAAAACCCTCTATAGAATATTTCATCTACTACCATGCATTTACATACTCAGACATGGATTTAAATCCCTTCTAAGCTCTCCAGTTCTCATACTGTGTGAAATCAATTACAATTTTTTTTACTGATTTGAAGGTAAATTTATTTATTTGGGTTTTTATTGTTACAGCTAGTCTGAAGTAGAGCTGAGCTTATTATTTCCAGAAGAGTCAGATTTGATAAGAGAGGATAGAATCTACATCAGTCCTATAAAGATCATGATGTTCATTAAGCAAAATCCCTTTGATGTAGACTTTAGCTTTCCTTTTCACCAGATACTGATGAGATTACTTAGAAACTATTTCAGTGTTAGGACTATTTTTTCTTTTCTTTTCTTCTTTTTTTTCTTTCTTCTTTCCCCCCCCCGCCCCTCCCCCCCCCGGTAGGAAAAACCATTAAATATCAACATATAACTATTTTCTGTAGTGTTCATAGGCAAACTGAAAGTGCTCATCTGCACTGAGAATGTGCTGTTCAACAGTGAAGAGGCTGGGTCATACAGATGACATGCTGTGGTTATGCTAAAGATACTGAGACATCAGTTCTTAATGAAGGTTAGAGGAGAATCTGTGTGGTAAATATGTTTATAAAATTTTGCAATGAAAAAAACCTCACAATAACAAGAAAGTGGTGTATTTGAGAAATCACATTGCTTTTTCTTTCCACACCTTTTGACATTCTCCACAATATCCAAAATATTATTTATGGTTTTGTACTGTGTTTAATTTAATAGGAAACAGTGATGGGCTTTACTTAAAAGTTTTCTTGAAGATCCATAAAAATAAAACAAAAATTTGATTAATCCTTCACCAAGGACTTAAGTTAAAACACATTATTATATACAATGCTACAGTTTCACGTAATATCATCTCAGCATCTTTCTTTCCTCCTATGTCCCCTGCACCTGTTTCTCCTGTGTATTCATAAATCTGCTACTCCAGCAGAGTGTTTTTAATCCTCTGGAAATCTGTTGAGTTTGCTGGTTTAGCAAGTTAAGGAAATAACAATAGATTTTTCAAAAAATATTTTGATTCGTTAGATATTGTACCTCATGTTAATTTTTATATGATTTCAGAATATGATAAAAATGCACAGATTCTGTTTTTTCCTCATAATCTTAATTCATGAACTTTTTTCAGTTGAAACTGTCTTCTTCCTCAAAATTACCCATTAGTGTGCCCTGAGGAATGTTCAGTCCCCAAGGACCGAAGGACCCTTGGGTCTTAAAGGACCTTTGTCCTGAAATTCCCATAGGGTCAAGAAACCCTGGAGGCATAAAGCTTCCTAGAGATCTGAAGAGAGGGAAGGGTGATTCTATAAATCTGACCAGTGGAGTAATAACATAGTGCTTGATAAGCCTTTCACACTGGGACAAGCTGCGGGAGCAGGTGCTTCAGGGTCTTAGATCTGCAAAAGCCAGATTTGTTTAAACTTCATTTGCTGAACCTGCTTTTTCTATCGTAAGATTAATTGCTTCAACTAAACACAATGGAACAGAGCACCATGCACCATGAACCATGTTACAGCTTGTCTGAAAGTTACTATGTACAGATTTTAAACTTAAAAGAGTAGCTATACTGAGAATTCATTTATATATTTCCAAAGTCTGTAAAATGAAGAAACAGAAGTGCTCTTTTTTACAGTGAAAATTAAGGTGAAAGAATGTTTTTCCTTCTTTGCACGAGGTATAGAAGAGTATATAAACCCCATTGTCCCTTGAGACTTTATCAAACCCTCTATGCTCAGCTCTCTATCCTCTCTGCTATAATGTGCACGGTGTATTTTTATTCAGTTATTTCTCTCCTGCTATTAAAAGCAACATTTTCCCTGCCACCCCTCCTCCTATCAACCCCTTCTATTTCATTGACTACAGAGCAGTTAAACACTGCTAGTGAAATGTAGGTAGGGATACCTTTTCAGATTAAGCTGTCTAAATGTCAGAAACTATAAATTAGTCTCATGGACCGTGGAAACTTGGCCACGTTGTAGTCAAAGCACAATACAGAAAAGAATCCTGTGGAATGATTATGATGACAAGAACCAGGTGTATGACTCAGCAACTGAAATACACTGCAGTGTGTTAGGACACCCAAGACATCTGTACTGTGCTGTCAGGAATGAGATGAGATGCAGAGAGGACTTGCATGCTTTTGGAGTGTCACCTGGATGCCACACACAGGATCAGAGGACAACTTTGGCCATTTAGGTTTGATTCTCACTCTCTATACTGTGAGGATTTTTTTGTTTGCTTGTTTTGACTGAGTCAACTGTTTTGTTCTGTTTTGCTTTTCCACTAGGCTTGTGTTCTGTCTCACAGGCAAGTGCATTAGCAGGTTGGAGGGAGCTGGGTGGTTGTAAAGCAAGGGCACCACTATCCCAGAAAAGGTGCAAATAAGTGGGGCAACTTACTTCACAGGAAAGGAGGATATGCATCTCCATGCCATGTGAAGTGTGAAACTGTAGGTATGTGTGGGAATTAGAATGCTTTGATATTAGTTATGGAAAAAAAATGTTTAGGAAACATATAGGGCCTTACTGGCATCTTTTAAGTGTCTGGTATGTATGGCTGCTATTGACCTTGAACTCTTTGACAGTTGATGTCATTAACAAATCAACAAGCTGCTTTAATGCTTGATTTGATTTAAAACTGGTGCAACAAATTTTGCCACTATGACATACTCCAACAAGCTCTTTATGGATCACCAAAACCTTTGGACAACTCAATTTGGCAGGTACTATTAAGAGTAAACTGCAGTTTTGTAAATCTAACTCTTTTTATGTCTTTAAAACACTGTAACAGAATGGTTCACATAATCATAGAAAAGTATTGGTTGAAGGAGATCTCTGAAGGTCACCTAGTTCAGTGTTCCACTGTTGTAGGTTTACCCTCAAAATTGATTTTAAACTGTTCAGGACTTTATCGAAAGAATTTCTTAGGATGGAGATTCCATATCCTCTTTGTACAATTTCTTTCAGTGTTTAGCCACTCTTGTTAATTACTGCTTCATTTTTGCCTCTGTGATTTTCCATGCTGCAGGTTGTGACTGTGTTGTTTCTTCTGCAAGAAGAGTATATATATATATAATATATATGCTTCTACTCCATAATAAGAGTAGAAGAGTAAGGTTGTCTTCTGAATAACCTCTCTTTAGATCATGGAAGGCTATAAATACTTTTTTTCTTCTTTTTCCCTTCCCTTTGCTTTTTTCCTTTCCTTTTTTCCTTGTTTTCACTTTTTTTCTCTCTCCATTCCCCAACTGAAAAAACAGACCTAAACCTCTTGTGCCCTGGTTTCTTCATCTCTTTCCCATTGGTGGAAGCCAAAACTGCAACAGGAGTGATAGAACGAATGGATTTTTCTTAGTTTTCAGTTTTATATTCATTATTTCAACAAAGCTATTACTATAAATTCTAGCATAAATCTCTTTCTTCCCTTTCTCCAAAATACTGTGAAGTAGCCTAAAAATCTGGTTTTGAATCAGATACAAAAAGGGAATTCACCCCTACAAAGGATAAGAATTATAAGAGATGCATTATTTGACTTTTGAGTGACAGAATTAAGCTATATATTATTGTATGTTGAAAAGAAGAATCTGAAGCCACAAGGTCTGCTTCAAGAAAAATTTCTTCTTTACTGTTTTACAGTCAAGGTTAATATGATCTCAGTATATTAAAGTGGTTTCTTTTTAGTGAATATAATAATTTATTTAAAAAATTTAAATCAAGAAGATGAAAACAGGGGTTTTTTTAAGTCACAGATTTTCACAAAAGAGTACAAACCTCAGAAAATGTATTTTTTAAAAAGCTATTACATTGAAAATGGTAGCTCCTCCCAACTCTTTCAACACTTGAACATTATGTACCCTTTTAGATATGTTTGTCTAAAATACTGTGGGTGCCATTTATCATAATGTGATGTGTCTTCTGAATAAGAATGACCCTCTGTATAAAAAGCTCACATTATGTATTGATGCCACAATGGGAGGCCCTGTCTCCAAACTGTCAGGAAAACTAATAAACTACTTTCAGAATTATTGGCTTTGAGTACAAATGTTAAGGACACTTCAGCTTAGTAAGTAAAGGAATTATCCTTTCCTTAAATTCTTTTATATATAAATATATATATATAAATATATATATATAAATATATATATATATATATATATATATATATATATATATATATATATATGAAATTCAAGGAAATAATAATCTAATCAATGTAGATTACACTAGAAAAATATGTTGGAGCTACCTACAACAGACTTCTTTACATTCAAAGGTAAATTCAACAAATATATCAGTTAGAAGTTTTATAAATTTAACGGATATTATAAACTGAGCTGACAGCTTTAATAACATTGTAGAACAAAAGTCCCATAATTTTAATGCACTAACTCCATTTCTCACTGAAGTCAGCAGGAATAATGGCACTCAAAACACTTACTAATTCCATTTCTCTTACTAAGATAGCAGCATGAACCCCTAAAAACTATTACTTTTATACCTATAGCCACAGAAGCTTCATGCAAGTTCCAGATGATTCTTTTACAGTTACGTGAATGCACATAAATCTTAATTTAAATTTACTTTTTTAATCTGATTCTGATTAACCAAAAAAAAAACCCCCTTTCTTTAATTCTAGGTTAAAGCTTAACTCCACATAATCATGCTAAGCCAGTCAATAACATTAATTCTTGGATCAGATTCATTGATACTCCACAGCAAATTCGTAATGGTTCAGTGCAAAGAAGTCATAAAGCTGATTCATTAAGCTCCTGAGGATTCCCTATAGAGCTACTGTAATGGTGTATATTTTGGGTTTGTGCCCAGAGAAGGTTCCCTCATAAAATGGGGTTAGTCAAAGATCTCTTGCTGCCAGAATAAGCCTATAGGCTGTGAGCAAAAGCACAAAAATAACCTTAATGTGGGTGACATTATATTTATGACTGGACTGAACTACAGCCAAATCTCTTCTGAGAAAATGAGACAGGCATCCAGTTACCCCTCAGGCTGAGCAAAACAAGGTTAACAGATCCAGTCACGTAAGTAGATGTGATCATTTTATGTATTCTTCTAAATTATGTGGGAATTTAAAAGAATTGAAATGGCAAAACATGCTTGTTATGATGAATCTAAAGTCTAATTTATAAAATTTTAATAAGGCATCCAAAATTCTTGTAATTCTTAATAGCACAATAGCTGCTGCTTATACTTTCTCCTCAAAACTATGAGATCAGTAAATTCATTCATTAATATCTTAAAAAAACAATCCTATTATTGTCTTTGAATATAAGTATAAAAAATATTATCACTTCTTCTGGCTTCATTGATTTGCATTTTCATTTCATAAATTTCAAAAAGTTTTTTACCTGGTTTTATTTCCATTTATGTCCTTCAATATTTCCATTATCAGGTCCAAGAACATTAGTCTGGTGGGTTGTTTTTTTTTTCTTTTTTCAAGTGCTTCAATTTTTTTAATGTCATTTTTTATTTGTTTGTGGTTTTGTCCCCTGTTTGAGTTGAGACTGTCCAACGTTTATTGAACTTCAACTATATTTTTAGCCTTTTTTTTCCTAGTTTATGAATGTTCCTGTTCTTAACATTTTATACATATACACAAAAATTTACACACAGACATAAAAATAGAAATAAATTTATAATCATTTGAATTAGATTCTACCTCTGACATATATGAGATGGCAGACTCATTCTGACTATGTTAATTTCTGTTAAATATCTAAGTTAAAACTTTAAATTACATCTGTAAATATGGAGAAAGGTAAACACTTCCACAAAATTAATGTTATGTTAAATTGTCAAGGAATAACACTCTCTACAAGAAAAAATCAGGGTTTTTAAGTTTTGCTAATTTCTCTTCCTTACAAAATTAGCCTTGTGATTAATTTTCCCAATTTACAAGGCATCTATGTATATATTCAACAAGAATTTTCCCTTCTGAACTGGAACACTTTCAGATCTTTGCTCTCAGCTGAGTGCCTGGAAATTTCTTGTGAGTAAATGAATATTTTATTGCATTGAAGTGTTACTTGTAATTGGTGACTGATGTTTCTTTTTATGAGTTTTTGGTTGTTTGTTTTTGGTTTGTTGTTTGTTTTTTTTTCCCCCCAGATGTTAATCTGGGTTTTGATTCAGCTCTCACTGCCCTATACTTTGAATGAAAGTTCTAATTACTGTGAATTTTAGAAACCTTTCTGGTGTGTCAGTTTCAAAGCTATGAAGCACAGAAAAAGAGTTATCATCTTCCTTGTTTCTTGTTCTTGTTCTTTTCTTTTTCAAAAGAGAAATTGTTTAGAAGAGGGAAAACTAGAGTATTCAAAGTAGCTTCAGATGGTGGCATAGTCGATATCAACAAGCAAGTGCATGGAAGAGATGTATTGCCAAATCAGATGTTTTGTTCTTAGAATACTGATAAAATCTGCTGAAAATGTTGCAGTACTGTTGATAGCACTTTGGGGAACAGGTAAGTTCCACTAACCATTCTGTACGCATGCAGAGATCGTGCTACTAGATCAAAACATTGAATCAATAGCCCAACTAACAGGCAGTTGCAAATATGAAGTGGACTAAAATCAAGTTATCATACTCTTAAATTTCAAAAATAAATACTGGGTAGTTTATAGCTACAATTTGCCCAAGATAACACAACCAGGCTTGCTATTTTACTTGTTAGACAAGAGATGAAGGTTGTATGCTTGAGACAGGGATTCCCTGCATCAGTGGGCTCTGGGCTCATCTTCTTGCTTTCCTCTTGAAGGGCTGTGAACAGGTAATTTTTAAGAACTGGAGCACAAGATGGAGTAAAAGGAAACAATTTTCCTCTTGGATTAAATAAATGATATATGTATTCCCCCATGATAAATAATTATATATATTTGCCTCTGAAAAAACATACAATGTTGAAATATCCTGGATAAAATAAAATTATCAAAAATCAAATCTATCTGTCATTTTTACTTTTACTGTTTAGAAATGTGGAACAAACTTGGAACTGCAGTGGTATGATCTTTCACAGTACTATGACTAGTTTATTCTGTATCTTGTCAATATCATATGCTTCATTAAGTTACATTAATCCCTGTTTTTGAGCCATTCTGTTGGGCTCTACTAAATAATTTCTCAATTTTTCCCTATAAAACCTGAATTGAAAATACATATTTTCATTATTTTGGAAAGAAATTTTATGTCGAATCAGAAATAACTGATCTTGAATTTGTACAATCAAGGCCCCTTTACTGTACAAAGAGCAAACCCCTCCTTATGTTCAAAAGTAAACTGGTCTCTACCTGACAGTGATGAAGACAGTGCCTTTCCCTCTTTACCCTCTCACAGTAGTGATATACTGTTATTAACTGTTAGTTAAAGTGGTTTTAGTCTGAAACTGATGGGACTCAGAGGTCACGTCTGCTTTTGGTAAGGTTGTTTCATAATAATTCAATTAATGATTTTGCAACGGTTGAGAAATACATTCAGTGCTGGTAGCTCAGGGTGCAGCTGCAGTTCGAGGTGCAGGTTGAGCTCTGGTGTTGGAGCCCAAGCCAAGAGACTGTGAACTGCTGACTCTTTGCAGAACAAAGGGCACAGGGGGATGTGGCCAAGCCAGAGGACACTCAGAGACACAGCAGGAGCCGAGGGCTCAGCTGGAAGACCCTAGACTTTGCTGTGCACAGACTGTGAGGGTAGGAAAGACCAGAGAATCCTTTGTTCAGCGTCTGTCCTTGGAGGCACCAAGCTTGGCCTGTGGTTGCACCATGATTAAATTATTTTAAGGATCCAGATGTCTGAGATTCTGCCATGGAAATCTGAGGATTGAGCCGGTATGGAAACCTGGTCCGACTGTGTGAGAGTGGGATGTGTAGGACATCACAATGGGCACTTGACATCTCCCTGAAGCTGCCCTCTGTCTTTGGTCCCAGCAGTGACAGTCTCAGGTGGGAGTGTGACAGCCAGAGTGGCTTCTGGATGGTCAGACAGGGAAGTTTCCTTAACATAGTGTCATCTAAAATTAAAGTGAACTCTTATGACCCACATCATTTATGATCTACATGCTTTCTTTGTTGGGGAGCTTGACTGGCAGAAATAGGATATCCAACCCAACACAATGAATCTGCTGGTATAATTGGTCTGTTCCTGTTCTGTATAGGTGTTTTAGACTGTACTAGTTATTACTAAATATTTGAATTGGTCTAGGATCCTTCTTATTTTCACTTCATTTATAAACCTAAAGAAAATATGCAGATCTCCTGCTCTTTGAGGTAAAATGCTTCCTGCTAATCTCTTTGGTGGTCTTCGTTCACATTGTAGTGGATTTGTTTTGATATTTTCCAATGAACTTTTATAGAATGACAGGCACCATCTCAATAATTGCAATGATTTTTCGGGAAATTAAATGTTGAGTTGATCTTAACTTTGTTAACGTTTAACATTTAATATTAACATTTAATTAAGCTTTGTTTGTTTTAAGCTGTTTTCAAAGAAAGGAAGGAATTAAGTCAGGTCCCTGTTTTTAATTTACAAATAGCACTTAGATACCTCCTGCAGTTGAAGAAAAACCAGCAGGATTTTGAGTACAGTACGCCTTTGACAAAAGGAGCAATTGAAATTTTTCTGATTGTACCTCACAGGGAAGGCAGTACTTGGAAGCCAGAGCTGTCCTGCAAATGTGAATCTAGGTAATATTTGTCATGGTATGTCTAATTCTAGTTCTATTTGTTGACTTTCAGTGTTATACATCACCAAAGATGATATTGAAATATTGATGATTTGAAATTATTTAAGAAGGGATTTTACAGTAAAAACATATTTTCATATTGTCATATATTGTTAGACAATATGAAAATGTGAAATACATTAGTGATGGAAAAACCAGCATTGTATTTCCTGTCGCTCAGGCATACACTGGTTTTCCAGGTAGAGTTGAGCCTTAGGCCACCTTCAAGGAATATTTGCCTCAGGATTTCTCATGTTGTTCTCTTCTGTTTGACAGTGAGCCATACAAAGTCTGAATGCCATGAAAATTATAAATATTGTAACTATTTGTGATTTTTATGTCCTTTGTTTTGCACTTGAAAGGCATCACTGAATTGTTCTAGGTTGCAAACTGAAAAGCAATGACAAAAGCAGATACTGGCAAAACCAAAATATAAAGTCCAGTTTTTCGCCTAAACTGTTTCTGGAACCAAACACTCAACCAATCGTGAATGAAAGCATTAACAGTTTTTCTGTTTTAAAAATCACAGGAAGATAAAATTAATGGTAAAACTGTTCCTAAACAGTGCTCAGACAGGTAAGAAAACTTACCGAGATATTTTCATCCTTAAAAATTATTTATTGGAAACCATATGTTTATGTATACAAAGCAACAACTAAAAAAACTAGACAAATTTTTATGACCTGGACATTTTGAATTAGACTTGAAAGTTGATTACTGATTGTTTCTCACAGAGAAAAGCATAATCAGATTTGCATATGATTCAGATAATGCATGATTGATTATTTTGTTCTGTTATTTTAAAAAGGGAAGATAGAAGACTTCAAATTTGAGAAACTAAGAGAATCATTTACATTTTCAGTTAACCTAAATGTAAATGGCCTGCTTTGGTGCATTCTATGACATGGTAAGTCTCTCTAGTTTTATGCAGCTTTTTAAAATTAAGCTTAATTTCAAATACTGTGTACCATTTTGAATATAATTACAAAATTGGGTAACGTAGGTTTGAAAAAATATAATAATCTTAAAACACAAGAAGATTTTTTTGTGTACTGTTCTGTCAAAGAAACTAAAAAACCTGAATGGCAGTAAAGAAAACATAAATGCAGGTATATTTAACTAAAAGATTCAACTGTTGGGATAGTTGCTTGTTTAGGATTATTATTATTGGATTTTAGGAAAAAATTAGGAAAACAAAGAGGATTTTTTTGTTTATTTGTTCGTTTTTTTTTTTTCTAAAATTAGAGATAGTGAAAATATTAGCTAAAATAGATAAATAATGCAAACCCACAAATTTTAAAAAGTTACTTATTACATTAGGGAGAAAAAGTCCTGAATAATATTGCATCTTTTTTTGAAGCACTAGTGTTCAATCTAAAGAGCAAATTTCAAGAACATAAAGACTAAAAGAGAATAAAAGATGACAGTTTTCTGGACATTTGACTATATGAATCTGTAGTCAGGCCCACACCTCATAACCAGCTATGTTCCCCATAAAACTAGTAATGAAAAATTCTTTTGCATACAGCATTTTGTTACCATACAGTTAAATCCACAGCTAAAAATATTGCTGTGGAGCCTATGACTGTTACAAACAGAATAATAGTGATAAATCAAAAGGAACCAAGAAATTAATTGTAAAATGGTCATGAATTTGTGCAGAGATATAATTGAGCGTAGGTGGGAAGGAGATATGAATAGCCCAATATTTATAATTAATTAAGGTTACTGATTAATGCTTCTTCTATGATTCCATGAGAGTCTAATGCCAGTTTTTTCTCCACAAAGACACGATTATCATATCAAACAGCTTAATGCAGAAGAGGCTAGTCCTTGCCTAGACTGGATAGATGGTAGAAGAAGAGAAATTTCCAGAAGTGAAAGACACTTACTTAGTGTCTTAAGATACATTTCTGGAAACAACGATATTGTTAAAAAAAAAAAAACACAAAAACAACAACAACAAAAAAACCCCCAAAAAAAACCCAACCAACCAAACAAAGAAAAACAAACAAGATGGTGCAGAAATTTTTTATGACTGGTTGGTGTCTTTGAAGTGATAAAGACTCCAAAAGAAAAGTGCAGCATGTATTTGGAGAATCTCTATACAGACTGCTCAAAATTCCAATAGCAGGAGATAAGAAAGAGAAATGGAATATTATTAGGAAGATGAAATGAATGAATGATTAGATTATTATCATACAAATGGCTAGGTATCTCTATAATACTTGTAGGTGCTTTTGAAAATCCAATACCTCATATCCAATCAGTATTTCAAACATTAATCAGTGGAAAGACCTGTAACTGATTCCCTTTCACTCAAGAAGGCTCATTACAGATCTTGATTGTAATATTAGAACTGCCACTGAGATGTACCAGACTAAAATCTGAAGTGTCCTGTCTGCTAGAGCAAAAAATCAAAGCTCATGATTTCATTAATTCATGTTATTAATTTTTTGTTCTAATTGCTAGTGGTTCTGTGCTAGAAATATAAACATGGGGAGGAATATTTTAGCATAGAAGTAGATTTCATAAAAATATACTCCCTTTACATGATTTAAACATTTTAAAGAATTTTAACAAATATTTAAACTAATTAACTCTTTGCTATTAGGTCAACTTATCCTTTTGGAAACTTAGTAAAAGAGACTAAAAGTGCAGTGGTCACCAATCTCTGGCACACCAGAGACAATGCTCCACACCTGCCTCTGGAGCCCCAGTCCATTCCCAGAACAGCCAAATAAATGGAAGTCCCACCTGGAGGACGGGCCCAGGAAAGCCAAAGGGTACTTAAGCCAAAGCATGAGGTGAGCATATCTTGACCCCACCTCCTCTTGGAGTTTCTGTCAGGAAAACAGCACTGGAGCCTGGAGTGGGAGCTATACTTGTTCTTTGCTGTATGTTTTCTCCCTTTCTTTCTTCTAATTCCCTCTTCTCGGAGTTCTGAGGAATATAAAATTGGACAGGTTTGAAGTTTGCTAAGATGAGCGGGCTGGATTAATGTTTTGTGAAATTCTTTATGTTGACTGAATGTTGCTCTAAAATTTTTCCAAGATTCTCTGATTTCTGAAGTTGCTAGTAAAGTTTTTTGTTGTTTTGACCTTTTGAAAGTGTCTTGTCAGTATTTCTCCTGTGCATCTAACTCAGAGTATATAAAAATCCATAAGCCTTTTTAAGAGGCTTGTCAAGTGAAGTTCTGGGGCCTTACAGCCATTCTTGGCCCAAGACCAGAAAATTGGTGTGTTTAGGTTACATTTTATATGTATTTTGTTCAATGTTTTATACAATATAATATATAAGGATTCCTAGAAATAAAAGGGATTCCACTCTCCTTGTCAAACACCATAATAAAAAATGCACAGCTAATTTTCATTTTAGCTTCTTTCATCCCAGCTTCAACTAATTTTCAGAATGTCTTTTCTGATTAGGAAAATTAGGCAACTGTTTAAATAAAAATTTTCTTTGCCAACCTGAAGGTTGGCATATAGGGTAGGGCTAGAATTTACTTTCCCCACAGCAATACTTATAGTGCTGTGCTTTGTAACCAGGATGGCATTGATGTGTGAACCTGATGGCAGAGGTGTGAACCTCTGTTCCAGTTATTCCTCAGCAGTGCTCATACAGCATCAAGGTTCTCTCTCCTGTCACTCCTGCTCCAAAGGCCAGAGGGCTGGGAATGAGCTTGGGAGGAGACAGATAGGATTGCTGACCCAAACTGACCAAAAGGTTATTCTGTGTCATATGATGCTGTTCTCCAAAACAAAAGACAAGTGAAAGGAGGAAGGTATTCGTAACTAAGGTCTTTATGTTCTGAAGCAACTGCTATACTTCTTGAGGCCCTATTTCCCATGAAGTGACTAGATACCAACTGCTATTGTTAAGTAGAGAATTCATATTTTTGTTTTCCTTTGCTTTCACATGTGTCCTTTGCCTTTCTTCATTAAACTGACTTTATTTTGGCTTTTCTTTTTTTTTTTTTTCCCCGCTGCCCTGCAGAGTGGACGCATGATGGGTGGCCATCCAAGATCAGCCCACCATAGTCCGTTTTGGTGTCTGAGATGGGGCACTTGAAAATCTGAGAGGAGGACAGTAGTTGGGAGAGGCAACAGGCACAATATGGATCAACCATTGCCAACAAGCAGAATAGCTGGGATTTTCTTTTCTTGTGTGTGATTATGATGAAGAAGCAAGGGGTGAAATGTGTGTAACTAGTCCCTTTTTGTTGGTGTTACGATGTCATGTTGACTTAGGTGTATTAAACTATTTTTGTTAAATATATATCATTTCCATGGCGAGGTTTTTGGTAGTAGCAGAGGCTACAAGAACGTTTTTTTGTGAAAAGACACCAAAAGCTTCTCCCATGTTATAAGTTCCCTCTGGCTCCAAGACAGCCCTACTGCTGGCAGAAGATGAATGAGCCCATCAAGTGCTGATAGTATCTCTGGGATAATATATTTAGAATGTGTGAAAAACAGGGGAGAGCAGTGATAAAATTTGAGAGAAATGGTCCTCCCAACACTAAGGTCAGGGAAGAAGTATAAGGAAGAGCTGCTACAGGAGCCAGAGCAGACATTTCCCCTGCAATCCATGGAGCAGGCCATGGTGAGGCAGGCTGTTCACCTGCCACCCATGGAGGTCCATGGTGGAGTAGAGATATTCATATGCAGCCCATGGACGTACACACACTGGAGCAGATGTGTGTGCCCAAAGGACACGGTAACCCCATGGAGATCTCACACCAGAGCAGGTTTTCATACAGAACCTGGGAGCCCAGTAAGGACCCCACTGGAAGGTCTGTTCCTGAAGGACTCTACCCCACAGAAAGAATCTATGGCATGGTTCATGAACAGCTGCATCCTGCGGGAAGGATTTACATTGGCAAAGTTTGTGGACAGCTGTCTCCCATGGGTGGGATGCCATGCTGGAGCAGGGAAAGGGCGTGAAGAGGAAGAAGCAGCAAAAAAAAAAAGTGTGATAAACTGCTCATAACCCCCATTCCCAGTCCCCCTCACAGTCTCAGGGAAGAGAGAGGAGGTAGATGAGTCAGGAGTGAAGATGATACTGAGAAGGAGGGGGTGGAGGGACTTTGGGTTTTGTTTTGTTCTTATTTTTTTACTTTCTAAAATAAAATAATGCTTATTCTATCTTAGCTACTTTACCCCACAGCTTCTTATATATACATGTACATGCTTAGATGAGTTATCATTAGACAAAGGATGACTACCTATGCAAATACTGACAGCACACATTGCAAAGGAGAGTAAGGTGTAAGAATACATGAGAAATATCCCTCATGGTTTGTGATTTCATATGCTGAACCATATCTTCGTCTGCTTTAAATCAGTTCATAATAGACTATGTGAAAATCTTTGAATTTCTGACTCACTGCTCAGACACACCTGCCTTAATGACACCAATGGCTCATTACCAACTGAAAGGCCAAACTGCATGACAACTCAATCTACTTTTCACACTTATTTTATCATGCTAGCAAGTATATTGTTCTAACTTTAGTAGATGGATGATAATTAACAAAAATGTCTCCAACTTCCTGCAGAAAAAGTAGTAAGAATATATATATTTTACAATAATACATTCAAGCTTTTCTTTTTTGAGAAGTAGGCTATAGAACTACTATGCTGTAAGAGTAAAAATTGTGTGAAGGAATTAGAAACAAATATGTATTAAAATAGGTATCACTTATGTCAGTGAGAGACAGAAGATGAGTTCAGGCTGCAATGAGGAAACTGCAATTTTTGGGTACAGAATGCAACTGATGGAGTCCATGGTAATGCTGTGGTAGAGGCTTTCAACAAGCCCATAGTGTTCAGGTCAGGAGAGCCATAGAGGCCATTATTCTCATAGAAATAATTTCTAGGTCATAACTATTGTGCAGAAACAATATCAGAATATTCAGTTTAAAGTTCTATTGTAGCAATTCTGTTGAAAGGCTGGGTATGCCTGATGACATACATTTTATGTAGCACCATTTTGAATGCCATAAGTGAATTTTGGGTTTGCATGGCCAGGTTTTGGTAGTGGTGGGGCTAGAGAGTGTTTTTTGTGAGAAACTGGAAAAAAGGCTCCAGAATGAACATCCATTGGCCAAGGCTGGGCCAATCAGAAATGATGGTAACACTTCTGTAATACCTTATTTGAAAAAAAGAAAAAAGCCGTTGTGCATTAGTAATTGTGTCCAGAGAGGAGTGGAGTGAGCCTATGTGAGAGGAACAGCCTTGCAGACAGCAAGGTCAGCAGCGAAGGAGGGAGAAGAGGTGCTCCATGTACCAAAGCAGACCATGGTGAAGCAGGTGTGCCTCTGCAGCCCACAGAGGTTCATGGGGAAG
This sequence comes from Petroica traversi, assembly GCA_025920805.1. Lineage (NCBI taxonomy): Eukaryota > Metazoa > Chordata > Aves > Passeriformes > Petroicidae > Petroica > Petroica traversi. The sequence goes on along the minus strand of JAHLSL010000062.1, from coordinate 13,837,370 downwards.
CACAGATCCACATTTAGCCCTTGGTGGAGACCCATTCCAGAGCAGATGGATGCCTGAGAGAGGGCTGTGAACCTGTGGGTGGCCTCTGCTCAAGAAGGTTCCTGGCAGGGACCTGCAGACCTATGGAGAGAGAAGCCCACACTGCAGCAGTTTTCCTGGTAGGACTTGTGATCACACAAGGGACCAACCCTAGAGCAGCCTGTCCTTGACAGACTGCATCCCTGGAGGAGTGACCCACATTGCAGAAGTTGTGACGAACTGTTGCCCATGAGGTGGACTTAAGTTGGAGGCCTGTCTCTGTTGGGAGGAACCCCATGTCAGAGCAGGAGCAGGACTCTTCTCCCTGGGCAGCAGCAGGAACAACCTGTGATGAGATGTTCATAAGTCCCATTTCTCATCTCTCTGGGCCACTAGAGGGGAGGAAAAAGAGCTTGGAAAGGAAGGATGGGTGGGGGGAAGGTGTTTTTAATATTTATTTTGCTGCTCATTATCCTGCTCTGATTTTGTTAGCAATAAATTCAATTAATATCCCCAATTAAATCAGTTTTGCCTGTCATGGTATTTGGTGAGTGACCTCTCATGGATCTTATCTCACTCCATGAATGCCTTTTTACCTTTTGTCTCCCCTGTCCAGTTGCAAAGGGGAGTGATAGAATGTCTTGGGTGCATACCTGGCATCCAGCCAGGGTCAACCCACTACAGTAGTCTAAAATGTTTGGAAGTGGATATGAAATCGAAAGCCCTTGAGTGTTTGAGAACACACCAGTTCTGGCAGATATAGAGTTGTTCATTATTTATCACAGTACTGAGTGAATGTTGCACAGAATTAGCAACAACTATATTTTTTTATCTGCGTTGTGGTATTGTATTTCATTGTAAATTCTTCATTGTAGCCTGTCATTTAGTTGCAATGGATAAAGTTGGGTTAAGGTTCTGTAAAAGAAAATTGTGGTCTTGAAACAGACAGAAAACCCCAAAAAACAAATGAATAAACAAAGCTCAGAAAAGATACTTGCTTCACCTTGTCTTATTCCCTGACTGACCTAAGTTTCAATGGACTCATCACATCTCAGAGTGGACAAGCACTCCAACTGCTGCAGAAAGGTGGAATGCTACAACCATGTCAGTAGGGTGGCACAGACTTTCAAAAGTAAGAATTTAGTTCACTTTTCTGTCACTGCAAGATTAGAACAGCCATTAACTTAATGGAAGCTCCTGTATTCTATAGAAATGCTTGGAGGTACCTCATGTGGACTGCTACTATTCAGTATTTTTTGTCAATTGAAGGTGTTTTACAATGTATCAGTCCTGGTATGCTTGACTGTTGTGCTTTACTGTGCATTGTCACTAGAATGAATATTTGAGAATGAAGAATCTCTGACAAAGTGTTCCATCGCCTTCAAAAATGAAATTTACTGTTTTTGTTCCCAAATATGAATCTTTGAGTTCTCATTTTGTATTGCCATCCTTGTTTCTCTTATCTACGTATTACTACTATGGCAGAAAAAAAACAGGTACAGAGAGCATCTGAGGGAAAAGATAGGAAAGAAGGAGTCACAAATACAGCTAATACTTGAAAAATTTAGTTATCTTAAAAGACAGGCACGCTGAAATAAAAACAAACATATATCTTTCATCATTAAAGCTTTATGTTTAGAATTAAAATTAGAATTCACATTTTCCTAGTCTCTGATGGCTATAGCTTCTGAGTCACAGAATCATGGACCTGATCATCATCATGGGTGGGTTCCAATTCAGCATATTCTAACTCCTGAACCTGTGCAGGACACCCCAAGTGTCACACCATGTGCCTAAAAATGTTGTCCAAACACTTCTTGAACTGAGCTGGAGTGGCGACCACCTCCCTGGGAGCTTGTTCCAATGCTTGACCACCTGGGTGAGAAACCTTTTCCTGCTCTCCAGCCTAGACCTCCCCTGACTCAGCTTCATGCCATTTTTGAGTCCTGTCACTCATCACCAGGGAGAAGAGATGTGTACCTGCCCTCCTCTTCCCTCAGTTTTGACTGTGGTGAGGTCCCCTCTCAAGTCTCCTCCAGGCTGGCCAGACCAAGTGACCTCAGCTGCTCTTTGTAAGTCTTTGCCTCCAAATCCTTCACCATCCTTTTGGCCCTCCTTTGGGTGCTCTCTAATAGATTAATGTCTTTCTTATACTGTGGTGCCTAAAACTGCACACAGTATTCAAATCGAGTTTGCATCAGTTCAGAGCCGAGTAGGATAATCGCCTCCTTTGCCCAGCAGGTGATGCTGTGCTTAATGCATCCCAGTCTCTGGGCTTTTGAAAGCAGAGGGGAAAATAAAGCAGGACAAGACCAATGTCTTTTCCCCCTTCTTTCTCTGCATACCAGAAGCGAAAGGGAGGCAGGGAGCAGATGTATTTCAATTTTACCTGCAAAGACAGATGTTTCAGTACTTGGTACTCTAGCATCTCGAAATAATGCACACAAGTCAAGAGAAGTAGCAAATAAAAGAGAGGAATATCTAAATTGGAATGTTCATGAAATTGCATCAAGAACAAAAACATAATTGTTTTCTTTGTTTCTGTGAAAATAAATATCTCAGACTTACTATGGAATTTTCTCCCTCTCGCCCTGCACTTCTGGTAGCTACAGGCTGCCATTAACCAGGTTATTTAAAGAAAAGCTGTGAGAAGTTTTGGTAAAAGGAAAACGAGTTGTAGAGGGAGACAAAGGAAGTAGTTACAATACGAAATGAAAATTCTTGCAGCTAAAAGGACCACTGTCTGTCACCACTTCAAGCTGCAGCTTCCTTCTGACTTTCAAGATGCAGCAGCCTTAAGGAGCTAGAGGAATTTGTGAGGACTGCATCCATGGAGTTACAGTATGAGATGAAAAGAAGGTAAAGCTGTAATAGGAACCGGGAAAGGAAATGAATGACACAGACAGAAAAAGTTCTAACCCTGAAAAAACATGCTTTGTTACTTAGAGTTACTGTATTCGGGTGGGAAAAAATCAAGCAAAACTGCAGAAACTGAGTGTAACAAAGTGTAACAGCCATCAATTTCTAAAGACTATGATTAAGTTCCTGTCTTTACAGAAATAATTTTAAATCCTTATTAATATGTCATGATTTCGTTTATGGAATACTTTCCCTTAGAAAGGAAAAGGGATCTTTCCTACTTCCTGCCCATCCTTGTCTCCTCCCTCCCACCCCCACAAAATAATACTTTAATTGGAAACAAATAATTAACATGTTCTAAATATGTGTACTTGAAAAAAGTTATTGCAGTAATCACTGGTTACTCAAGGTAGTAGTTGTCCCATTGTGTCTCCTGCATGGCTGAAAAGAGTCTTCACTTGCAGGAGAAGGGCCATGAGTTTCAGAGTTAACAATGAGTTTGGGAGGGAGGGAGAGAGGATGATATAGGAATATGGAGAGTCAAACTATTATTCTGCCATTTTATGAATCCCAACTCTACTGTCCTGAATAATAAATACTCCATCTGAGTCCAGATTAAATGCAGAGGTTTGTCCCTGTCAGGCAAGAGAAAGGCACTGAGACAAATATAGTCTGGGAAAACAGAAAATCTTTATCTAGGTGGACAAACTGTGTCCAGCATATTCATATTAAAGATAAGTTTTACATTTAAAATAAGTAGTCGGTGACTAAAATGAAAGCCTAGGAAGATTACAAAGGGGTTTGAAAACAGTGACTTGTGCCAAATATGTCTTAGGATAAATGACTATTTTGATAATTTCCTTAAGTGGAGCATTTCGATGTCAGTGTGTTCCCTTTCAAAATGGAATGGAACATTTTGATTGCTCAATTTGAAATTTTTTTCTTCTGTGGAATGTCCTTCACATTATATAAAAGAGCAGAATTAGATGCAATTGATGATCTTCTACCTAAGTGCATCCTTTTTTATTAGCAATAATTATTTAACATTCATCTGTGAAAGCCCAATAAAAATTTTGGGGGATTTTGATATTTCACAGAGGAAAAAATCTGTGAACCCACAGAGTTTTATAAAAACAGGAAAGCTTTCTTCTTTTTGTTTCAAATGTATAAAATTATATTGTCATAATAACCCAGAGCAATTATTTACAGCCCTTATATTTTCCAGTGTTCAAGGAACACCATGAAGTCTAGTCAGTTCTCTAAGCTTTTGGTCTGAGAGCAAGTAACACCAGTTTCCAAGACCTAACCAGAAAAATAAAAACACTAAAGTACAAACACATCCTCTGGGAGCAAGAGTGCTGGCACAGAATCTATCCTGAGGCAATCAACTGCATAAATGTAGCTAAATATGTGCCATCTGTGAAGGAGTTTGTCCAGCAAAATCAGCACCATTTCTGTTACAAAACACGCAATTGTTTCAGGATGTGAGTCTACACAGGTAAATTCAGGATATCTAAAGCTGTTGCCAGTCTGTTATATCGAAATATCTGAAATTATGACTGCATTTTGTGTGGCAGGGTTTGCTGCAGAAGCCGTTAACACAGAGAAGCTTCTCAATATTTATTCCAGCATTCAAGTGACTTGTTTACCCCTGAACAGATGGTCATTCAACCACAGCATACATCAGCTGGCACCTTTATTGCCCTAATAAGGATCAGGAAGAATCACCAAAAGGTTTCTACCTTGTTAACACAGTGGGATGTGCAGCCTACAGCAGAACGCCGCTAAGTGCCAGAGGTATCAAACTAGATGGATCCACCAGGAGTGCGGCAAACTGATCTGCCTTGTTGTGTTGTCAGAGCCCTTGTTTTTTTGCCTTGGTACTGGATAAAAAAGCCTTGTGTTTCTCTCCTAACATGTTTACTGATCTGCAACCTTTCCTGATTTTTCTTTGCTTTTACAGGGTTATATAATATATACGGCTCAACCAGGAGCCACAAAAGTTGTGGGGAAAAGTAGTCACTGTGTGAGTGGGATTTGTTCTTTGAATTACACCAAAAATCAAGGATGGTGAGACTTGTGGAATGGGCATATGTGCTGTTCCAGTGTGAACTGCCAGGCCCCTGGGAGAAGGGAACAGTAGTACTTTGTGTCACAGTGTGAGAGGGCACCATGGGGCTCTAGGCTGTAGCCAGCTTTGGGGAAGGGGAAAGACGCACCCCCAGAGCCATGAGCAAGACCTCAGGCTGAGGGGTCTGCACCGCCTGGGGCACCCCCCCTGCTCCTGGTACACACAACACTAGAGGAAGGTCAGGGTTCATAGTAGAGCCCTTTCACCTATGCCATTTGTAGCCCCATCTACATTGTGTGTTCCTTGGATCCAGAATAAAATTTGGGACATAATGTTTCAGAGTGCATCAAATATTGCAGTGCTTAAACTAGCCTACAGCTGGTCCAAAGAAACGAAATGCTGGATGACCTGTGCAGGATGCTTGGTCACTATTTTCACTTGTCTTGCTTTAAAAAAATACCTTCTATTGGTCTGCATTACCTGTTTCTGCAAGAGTAGCCTCTTTCCAGTAGCAATGGCTGAAGCACAGCTGCCTTCCAAAACTAATAAAATGTATTTGGCTTAATACATTTAATGGTCTTTTCCTCTTAAATACACGACAGCAAAGGTTTTAGCAGAAAATGCAAACAAATTTATCCACCTGGTCACTACAAAAGATCCGACCAAAGCTACATACACACTGTTTGCACTGTGCTACTCTGCTTGCCTTCTATCCAAAGACATCCAGCAATTCCCATGACCATTTTCATATATTGCATTTCTAGCATCCATGCTTGTAGAAATGATGCAGCAAATATAAAGCAATATGTAAGTTCTGGCAATGTATGTGTCTGAAACTCGCTAAATATTTATTTGTATGATTATTCACTGTAATTAAGTCCATTCAAAAATAATTGAGTCAGATAAATGCTGTGCACTGTAGTTAACTGCTCAACTGAAAAGCAGGTACAGAGCAACTCATGGCGCTGTTTGCTTTCTTCTGTCACCTTCACAATATCTCAGCTCTGAAGGTGCACCATTGAAGAGATCTTTTCTCTGACACATCTGTCAAAATACAATTTTATTATTATTTTTCTTTTTTACTCCTCTTGAAGCAGCAATCAAAATATAAGGAAAACAAATTATGGCAACTATGAAAGTAGGATTCCCCTCCCAGGTAAAATCTGCCCCAGAGGAATTCCATGTTAAGATTACAGTATGCATCAAAAGGGAGTATTTAGTGTTTTTAATAATAAAACTGTATTCCAGAAAAAAGTTATATAACTTATAAATGAAGAACACCAGCATGTCTCCAGCAGTAGATTCTCCTAAAAAAAAAGTTCTCCTAAAAAGATTAACATTTATCAAATCCATATAGCTTGAACGGCAATCAAAAGTATTGTTGTGATGAGCAACACAGTCAGCCCATCAGTAGGAGGTGCGACATTTGTTACAAATTTCTGTCAGGCTAAATGAGGACACCAGACACTTGTTAGGGAACTCTTCTACTCTTATTGTGAAGTCACCTTAACTTTGGCAATGAGCCCACTGTTTAGACTCCAAAAGGGGTAGCTAACAAACCCTTAAAATTTACAATGCACTTCTCAAACGTGCTGGTTAACAAGACCTTAATTTTTACAGCACAATTCAATAAACTCTCAACTCCCACAACACACTTCTCAAAGGTTCTGGGTAACAAGCTGCAACATACTTCCACAAGCTCCCCACTCCCACAACAAACTTCAGCACAGAGGACAGGGTGAAATACAACAGCCATGCTTTGCCCAGGCAAAGCAAGGGGACAGAGAAAAAGAAAGAGAAAGGAAACATTCTGCTGCCACACGGACGGTCTGGAGCTGGGGTAGTAAGGCACAGAACTCCAATTTGTACACCAGTTTAGGGGACGCTAATCTGAGGCTGACATCTCCTTGAATGATTTATCATGGCACTCATTGAGTGAGGTGACCCTAGGAAGCTTCCTGCATTTGTAAGACACTGAAAAGGCAGAGCATTCTAAAATTGATTAAAATTTAATATTTTTTAGTTCTTATTGTTGAAAAAAATCAGAAATGGGGTTTGCAGATTTCAGTTCCAATATATTGTACTACATCTTCATGACTATCCCTTCTTAAAAACAAAAATTTTGTACTTCCATCCATTTATTTGATTTTACTGAAGTACACCACACATTTACAGACTGCAAACTGCTACGCTTTTATTCCTGCAACTGCTAGTAAAATCACACTTCTGGGGCTAACTGACATCAATACTTGATTTTCCATAAAAATACACAGGGTTTTTATTTTTGCATCATTACTCAAATGAGAAAATCTCTTCTACAAGCCCTGTTAACCCTATATGCATTCATATTCTTCTGCATGTGCATAGGCATGCAAATTTTAGGATGCATTCCTTGCTTTTCATTAATATAATTTATTGGAAGAATGTCTATTTTTCACAAAGAGGGTTCTCTGATAAAAATATATTTTTGTAGTTATTCCCATCAAAGCAACATGCCCACTGCTACAAAATATACTGTCTTTGCAGAATACTTGTATGGGGCTGACATATTGGACACAGTATCAATAGGAGCTCTTTGTCTTTATGGAAAAGGAGTTTTCAGGCATCTCAGATGAGTTGAGAAACTATGTTTAAATGACTGAATTCATTCCCTAGGTGGTTTATTAAGTTACACCAATGTCACTGATGATATTATTTGGATTTCCAGGTCACAAATTATTTTCTAAACACCAGCAAGAAATTAACAGTTGATAGAAATATATTCATGTGTCCAGTAATAGTCAAGCCTCCATAATCTTCATGAAATTGAGGATACTGTGTGGGCCTTATGGCAGGTTTGAGCAAGAGAGAGGACAAGGATAATAAAATCTGTCTTCTTACCAGTTGCCAAGTTGATAAATATCTCTTGGAGCTGGTGTTAGGTATCAGGTGAAGTGTTTGAAGTGGGTGAAAAGTAATACATCATATAAATAAAAACGAAACTCTCAGCATCTGACAAAAAAATGCCTGCAGTACAATACTTTCCAGTCACAACTGATTCTCTTAGTAGAGAAAGGAAACATACTGAAAGGCTTTTAGCCCTTCACCTTGAGAAAATAAAAATGGCTTCATTCATAATGCAAAAACACTGGCATGTGAAATATAAATTTTCTCTCAAAAAAAGTATAATTTTTAATGCAAAAGAAAGGCAGAAAGCAGCTGGAGGATTGTTTAGCATTCCAAACTGACTTGCCCACTTCAGAATGTCTGTTGTAAGTGAATATTTAGTAGTGCAGCTGGCATTGTTACTGATTGAAGAACTCCACTTATCACATTGAGCATCTTACTTTCCTGGAAAAATCTCTCACAGTTTCCTACTCAATTTTTCCATCATCTGAACTCAAATTTCTTATTTGTTTACTTTTTTTCCCTCTTTTGGCTTTTTTCTTTTGTTTTACTTCTCTCCCTTGATCCCCTCCAATTCTACTGTCTTCTCCCCCTCTAATTTTCTTCTCCCTCTACTTTAACTTCTCCCTCCCTGGCCTTCTCCCCCTTCCCTTTACCCTTCCTTCCTATTAATTTTTATCAGGTCTGAATATTTGCTTTCCAAATAACAAGAACAACAACAACAACAAAAAAAAAGGATTTAAAAAACAAGACAACTATGAAAAAAAGACCTAATTAAATTATAACCATTAATTTATAGAAAGCTTTCCAATAAGAGAAGCCACATGCAATGGTTTAAGGGTTAAGATATTATTTGTGTGTAAACAACCTCATTGTTAGAATGAACTCTGAAGAAACATCTATTACAACATGGACTTCAACAAAATGTGGTAATTTTTATGTATTTGAAAATAAGGTATTTTGCTTAGTACTAAGCTAATAATGGTGATGGAAGTAAGAAGACAGGTTATAAAAATCTAGAGGAGGCAGCAAAGTCTATTAAATAATTTTCTCCAAAAGGTTACTTTCCAAAGGGCATAAAAGAAAAAATATTTGTTAAATCTGTGTCAGAATGGGCTTTTTCATGCTTAGTTAGTGGTGCATCATACCCTGCTTGTTCTGCTGTGTTTGCATGCCTAAGAGTTCCAGAATGCTGCTCTCTTTTTAGCCCAAATCACACTGGAAATATCACTTGTATTTATACTAACTCATAAAAATAAGCAACTAGATAAAACTATTAGGAACAGCCCTATCAGCAGATAGATGTCTTGTAGAGGTAAAATATGCATGTAGTACAGCATCCTGCACTTTAATCCTTTAATTTCAGATACAGGTTATCTCAGTTTAAACAGTGTTTGTACATCAATATCCCTGTCTCTTCACCAGATTCAGTAGTAAGATTTATATTATCAGAAATGTCATGCATTGATTCCTTAGTGAAGCAGAGACTCAAATTTAACTATGATCTCCATAGTAAACACACTACACCCTCTAGCAATAGAAAAATATAAATAAAATTGTCATGCTGATTCCTTTTTCTTTTTTTTTCCTCATTCCTTTTTCTTAAGCAAAGTATTCTTAGTTATCTGTATGCTCACCCCTCTTGCTTTATTTTGGAATTCTGCATATCATAGTATGCCTTAAGTCATTTTTCTTTTAACTTAAATATAAATATAATAAAAGGACCAAAAATGCAGTGTGTTGTTAAACTGTTATTGTTGCTGGAGATAATCCAAAGGCAACCAAAAGACAAGTATTTGGGAACTCAGCAAAAAAACCTCCTGTTTTGGATGATAATGTATTCTTTTAGTACAGTGAATTTTACTTCAATATTGTTATTTCATAAATTATAATAACATATTAAACAGGTGAATATAGAAAAAATGCGACTTTAATATTGAATGTATCCAAACCCACATTTATAAACATTAGTTAAGATATAACATGTGAATGTTAAACAAGCAAACATTACTGTTACAAATGAGGGGTAGCAAAAGCATCTCTTCCCAAGAGAAATCAGAAAAAATATTTCTATGTCATAACCTGCACTTCCGAGGTGACTGAAAACCCAGATTCTTTATAAGGGATTGAGGTACTTGCTGTGTCCAGCTTCTGTGTGGCATTTTGTTCTGTACAGTAACAGGCACTACAGAACTTTGATTTTAGGAGTGTTTCTGGGAGCTGCCTTTCAAATGCTCTTAATTTTTATCAAAACCTTCTCAATCTAAATGTAGAAAAGATGAATTTATGAACAGTCTACCCATTTTCTCAGAAAATGGTCTTCTTTTGTAAAGTGGAATCCTGGAATCTAAAAAGCCAGATCAATTGCTATTTTCGTATGAATTATTTTAAGTAGACCCTACTTTTCCTAACCCTGCTGGCTGTACTCTACATTTCTACAGGAACAATTTTATTTTAGTAGTAGCTGTTTAGTTAGTGCAAATTCTAAATATAAAGGATGGTTAGAATCTACCAAATAATCAGAATGAAAATACAAACGAATATAAATGTGTGAAGCCTTCATGGATACCTTTTCTGTTTATTTACTTTTTTTTTTTTTTGCTTAATTTTGAAGGTGGGGAAGTGCATCTTTTCTGGATGCTTCACTTTAAGAATAATTTTCATTGGAGAATTAATTTTTTACTGTGGGGTGAAAAATAGGACCTCCTTTCAGACAAAGTAGAATATTGGTTACAACTTACCTCTAAATTACACAGCTATGTACTTTTGAAGACAGAATTCTAATCTAAAACCCATTCATTGTGTGAGCAGTAGATCTGTACTTTAATTGCTATAACAATACCAAATGCTGCACTTGCTTGGAGACAGAAGATTCCATGGACGAAAGCATATTTTGTTTCAGGGGGAGACTGGAATGCAAACAATTTAAACTCCTTATTTTCTTGTATTTGTCTTTTCTATTCTTATGTTTTGTTTTTCATTTTGACCAGGTTTGTCTGTGTACCTCCTGCAGCTATCTTGAGAAAGCAACAGTGTTACAAAAGAAATATTTTTTTCGTACACATGTAGGAGAAACATCCATTGCATTTTGTGAAGTTATTTCATATAGTATTTTGAAACTAGAGAGTAGAATAATAAAACCCAGTAATCAAAGTTTACTTTTCAGTAGTTAATGAACTCAATAAATCAGAACCCTTCCCCATGATCTCAGAACCCAGGCAGTGCTGCTGCCACTGACAGCCCACCTGGGGAGAAAACATTGCAGGTTGTTCTCCTGGGAACTCAGCTCTCACAGCTGTGACCTCCCTGGGGAGTGGCAGTGGCCTGATATGGCCAGTCCAGTGTGATTCTGGCTCAGGATGCTCAGCAAAGGTGATCCTGAGAAATGGCTGCAACTCGGGTGCTTTCAGGGTTGGAAGGATGGCTCCAGAGGACACGGTGGCACTGGAGGTGCTACCTCTGCCCTGGAAAACCGCTGCCTTTTCCTTGTGCTCAGGTAGGGCAGTGACAGGGGGGTGCTGAGAGCTTCTGGAGCATGCTTTGGTCTCCATGGTAGATGGCAAATCTTCCCTGGGGATGCAAATCCAGACCTGCTTGGAGCAGGCTGCAGCACAGCTGTCCATCAGCAGCAGTGTGCACCAGAGGGAGGGCAGGATACAGCTTTCAACTCACCAGTACACACCAGGGACACTGAAATTCCCGCTGCTCCAGCAACTGGAAAGCTTGACCATTTAAATCCTTGAGGGGTCAGAAGTGAACTCTCAGCAGCATTTCATTGTCTCAGAACATTTCTTTCCTGCAGAGCAATAAAAGTGGGAGTAAGACCTCCAGAAAGGGCTGAAGGAGCAGTATAAATTCAGCCCACATTCTTCCAGAGGCCAGGCCGTAATTCTGACTGGCTCATCCATCTTCTTTTGTTTGTTGTTTTTGTTTTTTTTTTTTTTTTTTTCCTCCAGTACCTCTGTGGTGACAGTTCAATTCCACGAGGAAGATCAAGGGACACTCAGTGTCACTGCACAGCAACATGACTCACAGGAACAGGAGCCCGACCATATTTTGGCTTGCTGCTTGTCTTCACCCTGTGCTTGCAAAATCTCTCAGTCATATCCCGCTGGCACAGCCTTCTCCTGCTGCATGCCAGCACTCCCAGCTCTGAGCAACCCAAGGAGCACGGCTGGAACTTGAGAGCCTCCACCACCCATGGGCAGCAGGGTCTGAGGTACTGAGGTGTGAATGCATCCTCCTGTTTGTTGGCATGGATGAGCAGTGCCCTGTGAGGGCAGGCTGAGGGCAGGGCAATAACAAGAGGCACGGGCAGGGTGAGAAATGTTAGAGTAAGGCGCAGGCATTGCTGACAGGGCCCTTGTGGAGGGCTGCTGCAGTGGGGGGTTGAAGTGAAGGGAGGAAAAAACTGCCAAAAAAGGGACGTGACTCCCTGGAAGATGCCCAGGGAAGCCACCAATATTTCATCCCCAGCAGTGTTCAGGGTGAGGCTGGATGGAGCCTTGAGCTGTCAGGTCTGATAGAATGTGTCCCTGCCCATGGAAGAGTGGTTGAAACTAGTGAGCTTTAAAGGTCCCTTCCAACCCAAACCATAACTCTATGATTCTAAGTAGGAATAAAATAGCCCATTCTGAAATTCTGCCTGCTGTGGACAGATTGCTGTAGGTAATTATGACAACTGAAATACATCTGCATAAGTGTATATTTGAAGTCATGTAAAAATGTAGCAATAAGCACCTAGTTGCCTTCAGATCCTTTGGCTGTTGGTTGCCCACACTGAATAGAACATGCTAGAATTGTGAACTAAAGCCTTCAGTACATAGCAAAATCCACTGTTACTCTGTAACTTATTTTTCCAGAATAGTTTGTTTCATAACAGGACTTTTCTTTAGAAAAAAGTCCATGAGCAACAGCAGTTTTCCAATTAACTGACAGGTTAAAAATAACTATTCCACCCGTGAAAACTGGGGAAACAGTAGAACTCAAGAGATTTTATAACTCTGAAATATGAGTGTGTGTTTGAAAGATATAACTGTTAAGTAAGAAATAAATAAGTCAAAGTTTTACTCACTTAAAAGATTTTTTTAAAAAATTTTAAATGAAGAAAACAAAAAGTCTGTGGAAAACTACAGACTCTCCTAAGTGCCAGGAAAGTAAAATCAGTTTTTAATAATTTCTAGAATCTGACAGGATTCTTTTAGGCCTAGTTCTATAGCAGGCTACTGTCAGACAGACAGCTAAGACAAGTGATTCAAATTGGGAAAGATAGATAAGCACCTCCAAAGACAATTACAACACCCTAGAACTGACCTCTAAATTTGATCATATGATTCACTCTTAAAGGTGCATGAACAGATAACTTGTGTTTAGTGACCTGAGACGTTTCAAATCAGAAAAATTAATCAAGTCCTTAGACAAACATCATATGTGAAGTTTAGACTCTTATAAAGAGAAAAATATTTATAATATTAAGTGAGATGGCTAGTAAAGTGCTTTTTTTTATATAGCACGAGTAAGATAACTTTGAACTAAGAAATTTTTATCTGCTTACTTTCTACTCAAAATTTAAAGTATGTCATCTAATTCTCTTAGGAAAAAAAAATTACTTTGAGCAGAAAAAAATTTATAGTGTTCACACATGAACAGATATTCAGATGTATATCTTGATTTCCAATGTTTCTTCCTCAAAAACCAAGGGAGGAAATATTTTGTTTGCACAAAGAGTCAAATCTTTTGAACTATTGTGGTTGTTTTGTACAGATTAGCACTCTAAGCAGCCAGTAGAGACTATTCCCTGTGCAAAATCCTAAACTGGCACATAGATTCCATAATTCCTGAATTTCTTTCCAAATACTTTTAACCTCAGAGATAGTTGAATGAAATATGGAAGAAAAATTATTTTAAATCCCCATATTTGCAGATACTAATCAACAAGTTCAGCTGCACCAGCAGAGCAGTATTAACAAAATCGTTTTGTTTTAATTTAAATTAGTAATCTGCAACCTCTGGGATCCTGATCTAATACCTAGATTGGGAAACCATAGTAAGTACCTATTATTCATCTTTCTGTCCCAGGTTTACCATTCTGAAATTGTGAATTAATAAAATTAATCAGAAAATTAGGAAAGAAAATTCGCAATGGGACAATATTAGTATGCTTTGTTCTATTCTGTTTATTGCAATACTGACATCTTCTTTATAATATTCTTCTGAAACTTTTTAATCAGTCCTTACCATTAAAACAACCAAAACAACTAAAATATAATGTTTGATTTCAAAGTGGTTTCATGTAAAGCTTATCATTGTCCAGATGTTGACGTGTTTTTATCTTACTGGTTTTAATTCAATTCCATATCGAGATTATCCATTCCATTTAAACATTTACTGAAAGGCTTAGGCTGATTCCTTAGTATTCTCTTTCCTTGAATGCCTGTTTCTGAGGGAGAGGCACGTTGTTTTGATTTATTTGCTTCTCTTTCATCCTTTATGTTTCAGTGATCTTCTTTCAGGTGAAAAATAACAAAAAAATAATTCAAAGACAATGTTTTTCAAGAATGCCTGTAGCCTCTTGTGAAAACAGTCAAAAATGCAATTATTGAAACAATTCTGATTTAATTGTGTTTTAACATATATTTTTTCTAAAATTGTTATTATATTACTAGGTCTATTGTCACGAATCTTTTTTTTGGTTTTTTTTTTTATACTCTAGCTTCTTCTTTTAAGAAAATCGCCTACTTAAAGTTATTGTTAACCTTTCTACTCTTAAGGTTCCATTCCTAACCTACAGTCAAGTCCTGTCATTGAAGCAATTAGCTGGATATGTTAATTACAGGAATGTATCTTTGTTCTGATTTCATCTGTGATAGAGCTACTTTTCTTTTAGTAGCTGGTATAATGATGTGTTTTGGATTTAGGATGATAATGTTGATAACAAACTGATGTTAGAGTTGTTGTTGTGCAATGGTCAAGGATTTGTCAGCTGCTCAGAGTGTCTGCCAGCAAGGAGTCTGAAAGGCACAAGAAGTTGAGAGGAGACACAGCCAGGACAGCTGACCCAAACTGGCCAAAGGGATATTCCATACCATATGGGCTCATACTCAGTATAACAACTGTGAAGAAAGCTGGCTGGGCATTGGTCATTGGGTGGTATGCAGATGCAATGTGCACTGCTTGTTCTGTATATTCAATTCCTATTATTACTGTTAATATTGTTATTGTTATTATTACTACTAAGAATACTGTTGCTATTGCTGTTGATTTTGTTATTATTAGTTTGCCTTCTCTTTCTGTCCAATTAAACTGCCTTTATGTCAAGCCATGGATTTTAGGGTTTTTTTTTTTTCCTGATTCTTTCCTCCGTTCCACTGTGAGTGGGCAGTGAGGAAGCAGCTGTTTAGCTACCTGCTGAGTTAAGCCACAATAATCAGAGGAGGGTTAAGCACTGGGGAAAGGCAGATAGGGAATTAATTGAAGCCTCACAGATCTATTGTGATATTTCAGGGGTTCTCTCAGATGCTTGACAGAATTGAATCTGTACTTTTTTACTTCATCTCTGTACTGTATTTGAAGGAAGACTTGCAGAACTATTAGCAGGAATTCTCATGAAGAAGCAAAAATAATATATAGTATTTCAAATGTAAAGACCTCATTTCAGAGGTTCTCTCTTTTCTTCTGAACGATTTATTAGATAAAATTAGTGAACAGTGGTTTTGTTTTGTTTTTTTTTTGTGGTTCCTTCTGCAGCATTATGGCACTAGAAGTATTTACTGCATTCCAGAAGCAGCTGCAGAGCCAAAAGGAAAAAGAAACTAAAACAATAAAACCCCAAACCTCTCTATGTTAGATCTATCAGAAGAGCTAGCTAGCATCAGAATTCCTGCAGAAGACTTTGTTAGATCCATGCATACAGAAAGAGTTAAATGACTTACTGTATGTCTTAATCTCATTTCTTGCCCTGGAGACCTCACCCTCTGATCCTTTTCTTTTGAAAGTGAAGGCATCATCTCTGCTCTAGCTGTAATTGATCCTCTCGTGGGTAATTGGTTTTGCAAGCACTCACAAATACATTGGGATTACATTGAGGGGATACACTGAGGGGAAAGTCCTGCTTGAAAAACTTAATTTCCTTTATCATAATGTTGCTCACTTAGCTGATCAAGGGATGCCAGTTGATCTAATTTATTATGGATTTCAGTAAAGCTTTTGATAATGTCTCTCACAGTCTTTCTTTAGGACAAAATATCCAGTACACAGCTGAATAAAACACATCATATTTTGGGGGAGCAACTGGCTCACAGGTCAGGCATAAAGGACTATAGGAAATTGTTGCATCAGTAACTACCAGGGGGCTGTAGGGCTCCATTCTAGGGCTAGTTCTCTTAAATGTCTTCACAAATGACTTGGAAGCAGTACTTGAAAGCATACTAATTATTTTTGTTGATGATAGTAAATTGGGAGAAGCTGTTGACTCATTTGAAGGCAGAGAGACCCTGCAGATAGATCTTGACAAATCAGAGGGCTGGGAAATCATGAGCAATATAAAGCTTAACAAGAGCAAGTGCTGGGTTCCAATTCTATGATCATGGTTATGAGCACTCTCTCCTCATCCATGCCAATGTGCCTGGATTGATATAGGAGAGAACTTGTTATTTCAGAGAGAAATACCTTTTAAGTTATGCATATGTTAATATACCAGGTCTCAGTTGGTCCACAAGTCCTATAAATACTTAAGTAGAGTACTTTTAAATGTCTAGTGCAGCTTCTGGCAGACAAAATTCTAGTTTTCTTATTAATAAACCTCTCAGTTCCTTCATCCTGTAAAAAAAAAATCAGAAAAGAATGTGCTATCCAGTAGCTGTCAGCTGTTTATCTACATAATTTTCTAGTGCATCTTGAGTCATAAACTAAGAAAGTACCTATCCAGAATTTCTATGTGGGAAAACAGGGACTCTATATGATATTTTTATATTAGGCCTATTCCAGAATGAATCTTTTTGCAACCAAGAGCAACAGAATGTAAAAATATTCTAATTAGAGATCTAAGTTTAGGATAACTATCTTGATGGTACAGATGTGTGACTGAGTCATTTTAAACTCTGAGTGTTCATTGCTGTTAAATCTATACACTCATTCCTACTTTCATAACTAATCAAGTTGACATTTCATGTTTGAGACATGCAGATTTGAAGTCTATCTGCTGACTCCTTTAAAAGTGAAATAGCTGTGTGATTAAACATTTCAGGGGATGAAAGATGTTCATATTCTATGCCATGTTATCAGAACTTGAATGATCACTTAACAAACACAGTAGGAATGTGGAGTTAAAATGCAGATTTTTTAAATATCTGTATACAGTACTGAAATAACTAATAAAAATTAAAAGCTTGAAATAAAGCTTTTTAGTTAAGAAAGTAATTCAGATATAATAAAACACCATAATAGTTTTGTTCTATTCCCACTAAGCTACCATACAATAGCATAATGAAATAGAATAATACCTAGTTAAAGAGTTTGATAGATCTTTAGTGTCAGATGCAGTTTTGAGTTTCAAGTGTCTATAATCTGTTCATCCAGGGCATCACTATTTTTGCTCTTTTATGTTTTAACTAAGAAAACAGAGGGGGTCCTGACTACTGCTGGAGTTGTTCCATCTAAAAATTGCAGTACTAAATATTTTTCAAGTCAAAAGTGATCTTGTTAAAAGTTCTATATCTTGGGTATGAGCAGAAAAATCTTAGAATGACTGACTACCTAACAAACCTGATGAGAAATTTTATTGATTAATAGATAAGATTCAGCACATTTAAGCTTTTCCTTATAGTTTTTATTCTGAAACTGAAATAAAGGGTCTAGTCCCTTGACTTGGTAATGTTCACTGAGGTGACTTTCTACCAAAACACAGGTATGATATCCAGATGCTGGTTCCAAATTCTAGCTCTAAATGGGCAATTCTGAGTTTAAGGCTATAAATTGCAGAGAGAATATGCAGATACAGTAGACATAAATGAATGTAAATACTCTTATTATTTTAATAACTGTAAACATGTTGGAATTTCAATAAATAATACAAGTGTTAATATAGAAAGTCTAAATTATTTTGTATTAGAAAACTAACAAGACCCCTCAGAAACCCCTGCTTTGAATTTTGATAAATTACAACTTTTGGAAATTGTAACATTTGATTAGGTTATATTGTACTATATTAAATTTACATAAGACCTTCCTTCTGCTTTCCTTCAGTCACCTATTGCTCAAACCAGGAAGATAATGTGACTGGTGTGTCTTTTTCAAACATCCCATGTATGCATCAAATTGAAAGCTTCAAATAAGCTACTAGGAAACTCCTTGTGTTCAATCCGATTTATATCTAGGTGCTCCAGGTACAAAATTGTGTTTGGCAGTTGATGCAACAGAAGATGGTGACATGGTAAAATATGTCTGAACAACTTTATGAGCAGCCTGTAGCAATGTAATACAGTGATGTCAGCTTTGTTCAAACCTATGGAGATGTCAGCTGAACCTTTAATCTCATCTAAGGCTGCTGCAGTTAATGATAACATGCACTTGAAGCCTTATGGAAAATAACACAAACCTCATTTTTTTTATTTATTTGTAAAAGCATATTAGAAAACATAAAAATATACCCAAGTGAGCTCTTCAGCAAGGAAGAGGAAATCATCAATATCACATTACTCCTGGAAAGAAACCCTGTCATTAAAATCACCCTGCTGGTAGAGAACTGGAGATACTAGCAGCTCAGTGACTCTTCCCAAAACTAAAACACTCAGTCTAAGACTCAAACGGGAAGTGCAAAGGTGGGCATAACAGCAAAGGAAGGGAAATTTGCTAGCAAGTATGTATGGAACAGCTTTAATTTCTTATTTTTAGAATTTTCCCCAATAGTATACTTTATTTATTTTTTCTTTAGTTTCTGTAAAAAATAAAACTGAATTAAAAATAATTTCTTGGTTTGACTGATATGATTTTCATAATTTTCTTTCTTTTTTTTACCTTTAATTTTTTTTTTTTTTGGTCCATTGGTAATTTTTAGTATTGCAAATACACACCCTATATTACATGGTCTGGGACATGTTCTACCTGCCTGGTGCATCATATGTGTTGTACAGGTACGTTAGGTGAACCAAGCTACATAGTCACTGACCTGACATAGGAATAAACACATGATACTTACAGTTCTGTATTCCATGCATTCTGCACCTAAAATGTGACAAAAATCCCATTCCACAATATCCCTGACCTTTCACAGGAAGCAGTTCAGCCAACACAGTCTTTCCAGATGATTCATATTATGTATTGACAGTTTTTAATTATACTCTTCTTACACACAAAGGATAGTTCCTCATTCCTCCCCACAACCTTCTCTTTTGTGAACAACTCAATCCTTAGACTGGTATGGTCTAAAACTGAGCACCAAATTTTCAAAATAGTTAAAGAAATTAATTCCTACAATGGGTTTAGTCAACTTGTATTGTCTGTAGAAATCATCTTTTTCTTGTCTTCCCCTTTCACTAATGTCACCTAAGAACACCCTCATGCCATCCATTTACACAAACAGCTGTTGTAGCCTGTGAAATACCCTCACAGAAAATATGCCAGATGGCAATCATAGAGGTAGCAGAACTGCCAAACAATGTATGAGAAAGAAATAATTTTGATCTCTTCTTCTCTGGAGGGCCCTGTTAAATATGGGAAGTAAATAGCAAAAAGATAACATAAAATGGTAATACCATTCTGGGTAAGAGTTGAGTCTAGGACAAATTCTAAATGGTGTATATGTTAAACTATACCCATCCACATGTACACACATACACCCACATCCCTACGCAGTGACATTTATGAAAGTTAGTGACATGTATTCCTATACCATCAAAGATGTACTCTTTTTTTTTCATATATGCTAATATGGGTAATATATAAAGGTGGACTTCTAAAAAATTTGAATAGTCTTTTAAATCTTCATGTTTTAAATCATCTGTTGTTATTTTTTCCTTTTCTGAGTCTCATGAATATGCTGCCTTTTAGGATGTCACTCTCCTGACTTTTATTAATTATTTTTTATTTAAATTCTAATGAATTTTCAAGAAGGAAAATAGGAATTTAACCTCAGATGTGGCTAGTATGGTCCTTCTGACTTCCACAGCACAGGTTTTGGATTTGACAGAGAGGCTCAGTTTGGATTTTTTCGAGCTATATAGTGATGAAAACAAAGAAGACTTCATAGGTTTTTTCTTGGTAATGTTGATGCAAACTCATAAAATCAATTCCTTTCAAAACTAACAAATTGCTAGACCATATTCATAACTTTTCTCTACCATGGGCTTTGATTCATTGAGCTATATGGTGTGATTTTCATTAGTGTTAAATACAGTTAGCCCTTGTGGATAAATGAAGATGGAAAATGCAGAATACAAAACAGTTTTGTCATAGTTTGAAGATATGATAGCAATAATCCTACTTAATGTAGAAATATATTGGTCTGGACTAAAGCTTTATTTTTAAATTTAGTAGTTATTGAGCTTGTGGACACTTCTCTGTTTTTGCTAAATAACTTCATATATGATAATATGTTTCTAATGGTTGTATGGCTATGCCTCTTTCAGGAGTAAACTAAATCATGGAACAAAGAGAATGTCCTAAGGTCTGCCTTACCTATAGAAACCCCTAGCAACTGACAGGTAAGTAGATTGGAATGCATGAAGTAAATGTAGGGTTTTTATAACCTACAAAAAGAAGGCAGATTGACTTCTCGTAACCTTCCCATTATGGTGACTTTATTGCTGGGCATGGGTTAGGTTGTGCTGCTCTTGGATGATTTATATCAAGGAACAATCTATAGCACTGGAAGTCTTAGACATTACTCTTTTTTTTATCAAGAGAGTTTAGGTGAAGTTATAGGGTGATATAGGTGAATCAGACACTGCAGTGAAAAAAAAAGTAGAAAAAAGTAAAGAAAAATATTTAAGAAACAAGTACAAAATATTTACCCCGTACTATTTTGGAATGACCTTTTAAGATAGATATAGGAAATTCTTGAGCAGGTTTTCCTCCTCTGGAGAATATTAAGAGGTATCATGAAATATATAAGATATGGGTATGGAAATTAAAATCTGCAGGAAGTTTAGTTGTCAGTATGGTATTTTTTAGTTGTTCAATATCTTCTAATAGCCTCTCTGTAACCTAAATAAATCATAATTAAATACTAGCATATTATCATGCTTTAATATATAATAACCACGTTATTAACCATAACTAATCTTTGTAGAGATTATTATTATTTATTATATAAATAATATAAACATATAATCATTGTGCAAAAACAGTTTAACTAGCATTCTTCCATCCCTATTAAATTTACTTTTTCTCTAGAGGGTTCTATAAAATATCAGTGACTGCTCTTTTTGATTTTCTATCTGGTCCTTCCAACCATCTCCGTGTGTTTTCTCTAATTATTCTTCCATTAGATTCAACTGCAAAAAGAATTCTATACTTCCTAATTAGTTGATGACCCTTATTACTGTTTAGAAATAAAAATATTTTTGGTTTTCTCCAAGATGGAGTAAGAAGCTTTCAATTACAAAATAGCAATCGATGATGAATAAATAATCTGAATATTTACTTTGTTTATCATTGATGTTCTACAGTGATACTTAAATGCCACTGAAGTGTGTGGCTAAGAAACAACTTTCTATGAACATAATCAGCCACAAATAACAAATTGATGACTCTGCATTGCTGAATAAATAAAACTCCCTTTTCTGTCCAACCCAGTGTTAGGGCACTGAAAGACAATTAACACAAAATATTACCCAAATTGTTGCAAATTTATAAATCTCTCATTTACAGTTTCACTCCTGAACCTTGAGAATCAGAGCTCAGAAGATTTGTGGCAAATCTATACAGATAAGGAAAACAAAGTAAGGAACTGATTCTTATACGATTGTTGTTAAGTATTACTGTGTTCCCTTCCTCTATTTTGGACAAACACAAGCAGGTTTGTCCAAGGTGGATAAAGGAACTGTTATGGGGTTTGGTCACTCTGTAGATTGCTTCCAAACAGTAAAATGGCTAAAATTGTTCCAGTTTCAACTGCTTGTACCTTACATATTACTTTAACAGAATCCAGAATCCTTCCACCAGAGTAGTTTGACTCTCACACTCTTAATCATCCCATATATCCATCTGTATCTCTCCTTCCATCTTGCAATATGGAGACTGAAGTTCATCCTTTATAGACACCAAGGTGTTTGGGCTGCAAGAGAAAACCAAAAAAAAAAAAAAACAAAAACGCCACCAGCAAGACAGTCTTCTCTTAGCCTCATAAAGGCTCATATCTCTCCCTCTCTTTCATTTCATTAACCAGTCTCAATGTCTTCTTCTGTTTTCTTATTTTTGATGTTTTCACATCTGAAATGAAAATTCTACTGAACCTCAGCCAGTTTTTATTTTAAAAGTAGAGGGGAAAAAAATATAACACCCTCCCACCCCCAAACCCCCAAACTAAGACCAAGGCCAAACAATCTTTAAAAACTACTAAATCAATGTCCTTTAAATAGAAGTTTTTCTCATTTCTCTAAGATATATATTTAAAGTTAATGTCTTAACATTGAAGGGAGAGAAAATTCAGTCCAATCTACTGCTTGAGTCAGGACCAACAAAGTGAGATCAATCTTTATTCAATCACAGTAGGAATTACTCCGAGGATGGAGATTGCACAACCTGGGTTTTGATGTGCTCCTCCAAGAAAACTTTGACTGTTTTCTTGTATTCACACATCAGGTAGCTAAAGACCACAAATAAAACCCACCCTTGGGTTTTTCTTCCCTAGTGTCAAAAACCCAAGATGAAGTTCAATAATGGCTGTGGGATTTGTTGGCTGTAGGAACCAGCTCCAGTTGTAATAAAACAGGCAGAGGCCTTTAAACAAATGTGCAATAATTGGAAATTTGCAAGGAAAATTATGAAAAGCATTTACACAAGCCCCAAGACCTTTTTTGCTCTACTGATAGCTCTCTATGCAAGTCAAATGTAACTGGAATAATTTACACTGCCGGTATGATGGAAATAAGTCCTAAATGATAATATTTCATATTTTCATCTTAACCTACCTCAGGTGATTGAAGAAGCTAGAAGGTATTCTGAAATGAGATCAATATTAATCCCATTGTCAGAAGACCATGCAGAATTAGGAAGAACTACATCTTCTTAGTGAACATTTTTATTCTTTATGATGTCTAGCACTGTTTTATCAAAAATGTAGTAATGCTGGTTAGTCCAATTCCGAGTGAATAAAACCAAAGAAATATTGATTGGTGGATTCATGCATATTTTTATGGTGTTTCCATCTTTCCAATCTGCCATTTATTATTGTCTTTAATTTTTTTTTTTTTTTTTTCTGCTACAGAAATCCTACAGGTATAAATACTTAGAATTATTGTAGTAATAACAATGCCATTGTTGGAAGAAAGAGGGATTTTTTTAATAATTAAGGATTTGATCATAAAATCCCACTGTGGAAGACTATATTTTTAAATACTGGATTCAAAAGTAGATGTTTGCTTGCTTTTTGCACATGAGAGACAAGAAAATTTTCATACTGAGTTTAACATATTTTGCTACATATCACTCCAATTTATAATGCTTAAATGAGCATGACAGGGAAAAAAGAACAGGAACCTACATGCACAGTTATATTTTAAGTTTCCCTTTCTGTCAGTAGCATTGGTAATTTGTTAGAATCTTCACAGTGACCACCTAATATTTTCTGGGAATATAACTGTAGAGGACTGATTGACACTGACTGCTACCAAATTAGCATTTCCATGGCAGCCAACATCAATTACCATCAATGATAAGATGCTCATTTAGGAGAATCTGAACAACACTGCAATATAAACCAAATCATTTAGGCTACAGCAAATGCAAAAGAAACATTAACAAATAGAGAGGGGGGGAAAAAAAAGAAAAATAAAAAAGTCACTCACTACAAGCTGCATATTTTCTGCCATAAATAAGAACGAGTATCATTAGGAAGTAACAAAACATGAAATTTTTGTTCTTTTTATTTTTACTAATATCCGCTGTAAATGCAATTTTTTATGTTGCAAAAAATATCTTCCAGAAATATTTATGCAAGGAGTCGTTTTTTGGCAAAGACAATGTGTCTAGGTTCTTTTCATTTCATCAGTCTCTTGAATTTTGAATTTCCAATAGGTCTAAGAGATTCAGGAAACTTGTGTAGACTCAATATCTTCATTTTCTTTGAAACATATGGATCTGATGAGAATCTTGTTAAGATGTTTGGGGGTTTTTATCTGCTTCTCTAACTTATTACTATTCTAATAAGTTTTCTACTATTCCATAGGTTTCAGCTAAGATTTGGATACAATATCTGAAATTAGGTAAAGACCTGAGCTATCATTTCCCTTTGAAAATAGAGGACTCCAAGGCCTCTAGGTTGAAGAGATGCTGCAGGATACTCTACCAAATTTTCATTCAGATGTGTCTAGGATGACTAAAAGTGGACACAGTTAATTTTTGAAACAACCAAAATGGGGAAGTTCAAACTCATAACCATTTCTAGATGAAATGGTTTCACGTTCAGATGAAAAGGTTAGGGAAGGAAAAAGTATTTTTTTTTCTTTTATTTTCTTTTCAGTTATATTTTCAAAATTTTTTTCTTCATTTCTTTTAAACTTATTTTTGAAACATAGCTGAATGCACAGTACCTGTTTAAAATAAACCTGCCTGTATTATTCAAAGTCATTAAGAAGGAATTACTAGTTAGTTAGGTATAACTAAATTAGAGTGGAAGTTCAGACTGGACTACAAAAAATATAAACAGAAAGGTAAGATTTTCCTGGGATCAAGAAAACTCATGTGTCTGCAACCTCACTAACCCCAGACCATTCATATTTTTGTTTGAACTCCAGACAAGACAATGACTTTGTGACCTAGCGATGACTTAATGTGCTGTGGTAATATTGGATAATATGGTTATTAGGATTGCATATTTTTCAGTTGACGAGAAATAAACCCCCTTTATCACTTTATTTCCTTAGATGTTGAGTTTCCTGAATTATTTTAGATTTGCCTGGCAGAGAAATAAGATCTTGTTCAGTTAAAAGTGAAATGAGTCTTTAATTTTTGTATTTTCCAGTCTTACAAGAAACCCATAGATTATGGGCTCTCTCCCCAGTTCAGTAGCTATAACTTGTAAGGCTGGTGTGCAAGGCATAAATATCTATAAAACTGAGCTTCCCTCAACTATGACTGTAATTCAAAATATGCCAAAATATAGCTGAAGTTGATTGTTTATATCCTATAGGTTAATGTCAAGTAGCTTAGTGAATCTACATCATTAATTTGTGTTGAAAATCAGTCCATGGGATCTGAAGGGAATACATTCCTCTCAACAGTCTATAAACCCAAGCAGGTTCATAAACATGCACATATACAGATTCATTTAGTTGCTGGGAAGAATCAGATAGGGAGATATTCTCCTTGACAGTATCTATAATGCTAAATAAAAAAGTGCCAGGAGCCTGTGCCTATCTCCAAGGCAGTCCATCAGCTTATAGTCACAGAGTTTATACTTAGTCTCATTTTACTGGAAATTGTTATTGCTGAATATTGTTATCTTGGAAAAATCTACTTGGAAAAGTATACAGATAAGAACTAGGGAATTAACTAAAAATTAAGTTCTATGTAGCTCATATAAGTAGCACGTTTTCCAGGTTTATTCCTTATGTGACAATATTCAAATCACATGACAGTCTCTATAAAGGGCGTGAACAGTTTTTGTCTTTCTTGAACAACAGAACAGATATCCTGGTAAATAGATACTGACTCAATTTACAGTTTGCCCAAAAATGCTGATGGTTCTTAACGAATTTGTAGTTCAAAATCTATAGATTCCCAACCATTCAAAGCTCTTTATTGTGTTCCCATTTCATATTCTCCCCTATGCTGTATCTTTATTGAAATAGTAATATGATAAGGAAACAGAAAGGTACTAAGTGTGGGAAAGCTGATGTGTCCCTACCCTACATACTTTTTATTCAAAGTAATTGTGATCTTTTTACTGTTGAAAGATTGGCTTCCTGTAAATTAATATTGCTTCAGAATTGATTGCAGCATTACATAGATTATATTTGACACCTCTGGAAAGCTTGTTTGTGCCCCAGGCATCTCTATATGTGCCTGCAAAATTGACAGCATGAGTTATGTGGGTAAATATTTACATACATGCTGCAAAATGTGCTGAGGGGCAAATCAAAACGCAGAGTTTTCTCTGCTGGAAGTGAAGGGGAATTTGCTACAGAGAAGCAGTTGCACTGATCAGGCACAGCATGCATAATATTGAAGGAAGTTCTCTCTCTGTCCACCCTGCGTACATTTTCTTGCAGGGACTCTGACTCTTTTTTAACATCTTATTGTCTCTGCATTTTTACTATGTATAAAATTTTATGCATATTTTGACAGCAATTCTTTGCTTCCTTATTTTTTAATACTGTATGTCAATACCAAATTCCTGTAAGGTCCCCTTATTTTACCCCTGAAGTTTCAATTTCTTTCTGAATTCTTGTCCTTTCAGGAATATCTATTGCAGTATATTCCTTCTTACTTTCAATATGTGGGATTAGAAGTTTGGGGTTTTTTTGTTTCATTTTGTTTGGTTTTTTCTTTGTTTGTTTGGGTTTTTTTTGTGGTGGTTGTTGTTATTTTAGGTTTTTTGTTTCTTTTGTTGTTTTTTGGGGGTTTCTTTTTTGGTTTTTTTGTTTGTTTGTTTTTGTTTTAGGATGGTATTTTTTTCAGATTTTAAAATATGCTTTTATTTCAGAACTCAATAAATTCTTAAAATTTGATTTTCAGTTTTCCCTTTCCATCTCCTACTCATTTCCTATATAAAAATAATGCAGCTGGACCTGATATGTCCCCATGAATGTATTTGGTCTATGAGATGTTTCTTTCAACTTTCCTTTTTTTCATTACAAAATGTTTTTTCTTTATATACTAACATAATTACTCATGGTTCAGTTAAATGATACAATACAGAATCCTTAATTTGTACATATAAATATTTATGCTGTAAAAAATGAAAAATGCTTGAGTATGTTTATATTATTATTATTAAATATTTATTTAAAGTTTTTAGGAATTTTTAATGTCTATAATTTTATTTGCTATAGGATTGCATCTGCTGGTTGATGGAAGCAACAGTGAAAACAAGATATCTGGATATTTACAGACCAGAGGATTCACAATTATATAATATTAAAAATGTAAATAAGGTGGAATTCCACGTATGTGTATTAGATGAGACAAAAAACTAGCTTGCTGGCAAATACCCGCAAACCCTTTTATAATGATATGCTCTCACAGAGTCTCTGAGAAAACATTTGCTGAGCCTAGTTATGCCTGGTTTCATTTTGGAAAATATTTGCTTAGAAAATTTAGAAGTGATTCAGCATTTATAGAATTATTAAAAATAAGCAAAGTAACAAATTAACAAAAGATCGATCAAACTGATATTTCAGAACAAACTAAATAATTTTGATTAGTTTCTGATTTAGACCAGAAAAATAAAAGTGACTTACTAGCAAGCCAGAAATTTTTGCTACTCTTTAAATATGATACGCAAAGACACACTGTTTGGCCTGACTTATAGCTAAATGGTGAAAGCCACATCTATTCTTGAGGCTTTGTCACTGCTTTAGAGAAGAAGGAAATTCCTCATAATCAGCATGTCCTGTGCTAACACAGTCTTACGGTGCTTCTAAACCAAAGGTTTGGTCTTATGCCCAGGCAAAAGAAATCTGGTCTGTCTATACAAGTACAAGTAAAGACACCAAATACAGTGTGCTTAGTACCAAATACCTGCATGAAATATAAAGTGTATTATATTCATAAAGCCAAATTGAATAAGTTGATATTCTCTGTTGACCTTTATTTCCATGACTGTATCACAGATTAAAAAAAAAAAAAAACAAAACAACACATTAGTAATGAACAAAAAACCTGTTTCAAGCATTAAGTTAAGACAGATTACCTTACATCTCTGTTACTAATGCTAGTCCTGTGTAAAGCAAATTTTCTCTGGATATAACCACTTGGATGTTCCAAAATGGAGACAAGAGACAAACCAACTGTTTAAGACAGTGGGCAGCTGGAGTCCACTGTTTAGATGTGCTTTTTGGATATAATACAAAATCTGGGAATTGATAACATATTGCTGGATTGGATAGTAAAAGTCAGTTGGATGTTAACACAAATGAGGTTAACTAAGCAAAGTATAATAATTTACTTAAACAACAATCCATTGCCAATGAGTTTTAATTCTAGAGACAGGATTTAGTTGTTTAAAGGCTGATTGCAAAAGCTGCACGAGTGAAGTAGGATAATATTACCGATTAAAATAGCTGTTCAGATGGCTGAACTTTTGTTTCAGTACTATGAACTGTGAAACTCGAGTTCAGTAGCAGACATAGATGCCAGTGCACTAGAACTCACAAGAGAGCACAAGTCTTGAGGCAAGAGCTTTCAGTTTTCATCTCCTACGTACACTTCCAGCTTGACATACAACATGAAATTTGGGCCTTACATTTTTGGTATGTCACTCCACTGAAGGGCTAAGAGAGAACTGGACAATAATTGTACAGAGAGATTTTGATTCAAATTCCTATTAACAGCAAATCAGAGAAATGGGGGTGCTGTGACAGAAAGAAATCGTAATATTCTTCCATGTGAGCATTTTCCAATTCACAGTAAGCAATCATTGAAGCTTACTGTGTTCACTATTATGAAAATCATTTATGCATAGTTAGAACTCCTATGTAAAATTGACCAAATAATGAAATGAAAGCTGTTCTGAGTAACTCTTTGCTTTAATCTAAAAAAAGCAGTTAATTGCTTCCGGATATATTAGAGTTTATTGGTATTGTACAGATGTGTATAATCACTGCTTTTCCCTGTTTGAATAGCAGCCATCTGTTTGCCTTTGAATGATTGCAGCATTTAATAAATGTACTTCTGTCTGTATCTGAGAAGTGTTCACTCTTTCCCTGCCAGGGGAAGCGAGATGGCAAGACGCAAAACAAGATTCATCTATTAATACCAACTAATGTGTGTAAGTGTTGTAGCTGGCTGTCCTGATTTTGATGGGATTGAGTTAGTTTTGTTCATAGTAGCTTATACAGGATGGTGGTTTGGATTTGTGCTGAAAGCAGTGTTGATAATACCCCAAAGTTTTAGCAGCTGCTGAGCAGTACCCGCACTGAATCAAGGGCTTTTCTGCTTCTTTCCATGCCATCTCAATAGCAGCTAGGAGAAGGCTGTATAAGAATTTAGGCAGGGGACAGAACTGGGACTGCTGACCCCAACTGAGCAAAGGGGTTTTTCACATGTATGGCATTGTAGTTAATAAAATCTGGAAGAAAAAGGAGGAAGGGGTTAACATTAGCAGTTATGGCCTTTATCTTCCCAAATAGCTGATATAGATGATGAAACCCTGCTTTCCTAGAGATACCTGCACACCTGCCTGCTGAGAGCAGTACTGCATTAATTCTTCATTTTGCTTTGCTGGTATGTACAACTTTGTCTTTGTTAAACCATCACTATCTCAACCCACTTTTTTTCACTTTTACACTTATAAGTATTTTCTCCATCCTTCTGTAAGGGAGTGAGTGAACGGCTGTGTGTTGTTTACCTGCCTATGAGGTGAAACTATGACAACCCTGACTTAGGACAATACAATTTTTCTTTTTTTAAAGAGCTTCTATGATCCAGTAAACTCAGCTGTGCTAAGAAGATGTCAATTATAACATTTATAGAAATAGAGATGGGATTATTTTTCTTTTTCTCAATATGAGATAATTTCCTAAGAACTGCTTAGAGAATTCTTGTATTATCCCTGTGTTTTTATTATTTAGCTAAAGAAAAAAAAAAAAGAAAAAAGAGAAAAAGGAAACTTCTTAGTAATTTCACTCTTAAATGAACAGGAGCCTCAGAAGCCAGAATACTGCAGTAACTATTCTATTGTTGTTAGAGTTTTTCTTTTAATGCTGAACATCACTTGAGAAATATAAGTGAACTATAACCATGGAGAATATGCATGATTTTCAATGAATTATATAGCAGTTATTTAATCGTTAGGTATTTTTTACCCTGAAAGATGAGTATATATGAAAGAACTCCTTATGCTGCCTCTAAATTTCCAAGGCTTTGACAAGAATAAATCATATAAGTTACAAAACAACTACTTTTAAAATGTTGACAGTCAATAAGGGAACAATGGAAGATTTCATTTAGATTGATTTTGAAATGTAGAATATGCAGTAATAAATATCTCTAATTTTTTTTTTCACTTCATTAACAGTTACAGCCAAATACATAAATGTCATTTATTATTTCTGAGGCAATTTGAATAAGCTAAAGAGTACCAGGATGTACTTTATAATGTGTGATGGAAAGTGAACCATTTAATGGCTGATGCTTTCATTGAGTTGCATATAATTTTAAACTTATTCAGTGTCATTAAGAACTACTGAATCAGACTTTTCTGAGCATCCTGTTGTGCTTTGTTATGTGAAAATCATGAAAATGGTAATTTCCCTTGCTATGAAGAAGCCTGAGTCTTTGAGGCAAGTCCTTTTTAAAATGAATTTACCTGTCAAGCAGACTATATGAAAAATAACAACAATGCCAAAAAAGACAGTGCTGCACAGATGGTTATATCTGCAAAGCTTATCGGTGGAAGCCTTTTGAAAATATTTCAATCCCAACCTTCCCCAGAGGATTGGTTTTGGGGGCTCAAAAACAAAGTTGAACCAGTGCAGTCAGGGGTGGAATCCGTCCAGCCAGTGGTGGTGGAAAGAGACGCTGGGGCAGAGCTGCAGGATGGTCACAGCTGAGGTTCACCCTAGCTCTTGAACTCTGCCTTAGCTGAGCTGCCCTGCCTGGCCCTGCTGAGCCTGACCCCATGACTGGGATGACCTCTTGGACTGGCCTGCACAACCCTGTCCCCGTGGCCCTCCATGTATATTCCATATTCCAGGGCTGTGTCTGACCCTGTTCACCTCACTGGATCCTGATCTCACAGCTCCCAGCACCTCAGACCCAGGGGGCTCCTATCTTTAAAAATCTGAAAATTTGAAATTTTTACTCATGTTTCTTCTACACGTGCAAACCAACATTCACAAATATTTGCAGTTTTTTCAAAGACTGTACTTCAGACATGTCTAAACCTTTCAGATGAGGTAAGTGGTCCAGTTTTTACTTTTTCTCATATTTGATCACAGTATTAATATCATAATTTTAATCAGAATCTCTACAAAAGTGCTAAAAATGATTTACTGTTTGACCTTGTTCTTGAGCCCTAATACTAGATACATCTTGCCTAACTTGAGGCACTTCACTAAGAGATACTTCATCTAAGTTTTCAATGGAGGAATATAGGTTCTTTCAGGGAAAGATTCAGCTGTTCTGAAGATGTTAATTCCTATCCTGAGGTGGATATTTTGCTGTATGAACTGTCTGTTCTGAATAAGGCAATGTCCTAAATTAGACATCTTAGTGCCCAGAGATATATCTTGGTCTTTCCTTTGAGGACAAGATAAGTGTTCTGAGAATTTGTAAGTGATTGTGAGTTAAAAGAATTCAAAATGCAAATCCTTTTTGAAATATATCAATCTCCCTGTTTCCTAAAGAAGAAGTTAATCTTTTATTTGAAAGAACATATACTTCAAATTTTGTGCATATTGAGAATACATTAAGATCTCATACCTAAGCTGTAAATGACCAACCATTACTTTTTTAAAAGTGAGGATATTAATTAATAACATACCTAATAATAGTTATTTTTAAAAAAAAAATTCAAAACCAAAATTCACAGCTACACATTATGATCCAGACTAAATCTGAATGCATAAAAATCTCATTTAATGAAGAAAATTCTTCAAAATTGAAAAGGATCATGTAATTAATTCTCCAGAAATTCTGGGTTCATTGTGACCTAAGAAGTATATGAACATGTCACAAATGATAAATTCTGATATAATGTAAAACAGATTGTTGTTAAAACATGTACTCTGTAATCTTAAAACATAGGGTTCTTAAAATAGTTGTGAAAGCATTTTCATGCTTTAAGAAGCTTATGCTTTCAAAAATATCCATCTAAGTGAATGTTCAGAATCTTGTTTTCTTTGTTATGCAGTTACTGCAACCATTCTTTTCTGGGTTTCTTTTACCCTTTAAATTATAGGTATTAATTCAATTTTGTCTCAACAAACTTTATGATTGGGAATAGAAATTTCATGTAATGGCTAGGCATTCTGAGGAGTAGAAATTGTCCTCAAGTTTCCCAAATGTATTGACAAAATACGCAAGCCACCACATGATTAGCCAGCTGTGCATATTGCTTGCTCTACTACACCCTCCTTGCTGTTAGGTTTTTTTTGAAGGAAATGATTTATTGGGGATTTTATTTTCCATTTTGCATTTTGCTGGTTTTTTATTTTTGTGATGGACATCTTTGTGTGTGGTTTTATTTTTTTTGAAAACAGATCAAACACCAAATGCTGGTCATGACCTTCATCTGTTTCTTTTTAATTTAGACTTGTAAAATAGAACAGTTAAATGAATTGAAGGACAGAAGAAAATTCACAGTGGAGCAGGCTATTGGCTGTGAATGTGAGGGTTACCTTAAATGGGTAGTGAGGGAGCAGTTTTTGATAATTACTTCAGTTGATATTGATCTATTCTGCATAAGTATATAAAGTTTTTCTCCTGTCTAATAAGACAGGAACTTAAAAGGAATGGAGAATCATATCTTTCATTATCAATCATCAGGTACTTGTTTAACGTGTGCTATGGGGGAATCTACTCCCCTCCTTCAGGTGATATGGGTAGCAATAGCTACGGATATAAATGGGAGTGTAAATAACACACACTCACAAAGGTAAAAAAATAAAAGAAAGAAAAAGAGAAAGCTTTCTCATGCTAATATGATGTTTATGTGCTGGTTCCTCTTAGAAGCCTTGACTTTTCTACGGCTCTCAGCAGTGATTTCCAACAGGGTTCTCATTAATATAATTTCCTGTGGGCTTGCAGAGCTTTAAATTACACTTGTTAATGCACACATTTCGCGGCATGTGAATTTTGTGGGATCAAATCCAGGGAGCAATTATGACAATAGATGTAAATACTAGAATGTATTGAGGCCATTGTCAGTTGTGTGGATGTTTTACTACAAATGTTTCTTATCACATGGATTTTTATGTTTTTCTCTCTCATATCTTCTGAATTTACAGTCCACTATTTCTGAAAGCTGAAAGAAAGGCAAAAAACCTAAAATAAATTAACTCTTCATATATTTTATGAAAATAAGAATCCATACAGAGAAGGTAAATGTCAGTAACAGTCTCACTGAGAGAACGTATTTTAGATTTCACTTTGCAGAGCAACACACACACAAAAGGTCACAACTACATAAAAATACTTCATTTTAGCTTCCTCTATGATAAAATTCACAGTAGTTAATTTTCAGAATTCAGGATCATGAGAAAAAAAAAGCATCCCTTAATTTGATTGTTTTCAGGATAAAGGTTAACAGCAGGGTTTATGGTGTAAGTCTACAGTCTGAACTGTATATGTATATAAAGTTGACAGAAAAATAAAATAATCCTACAGATCATGATCTGTCATGTTGGCCTTTGAAAATAATTACTATTTTTCATAGGTTTGATTCTGGTTATCCCCCTGAGCTGGAATTATGTTCAGCAGCAAGACTTCATTTTATTCAACATAAACATACAGAGCAGCCATACATTATATTTATGGGGTCCAATATGTCAAGGTGCCTTAAGTACACATGGTGTTTAAGCATAAAAACTATCCTTTATATGGCTATATTTTGGATCGTGGAGCATCTCAGGAAATGGAATCAACTGAGTGGGTGAGGAAAAGGCTTATTCTAGCTTTAAATAGACAATAACTAACATAGGTGAGCCTATATAGCTTCAAAATATAACTATTTTACTCAAGGACATGGTAAAGTTTGTTCTTTTTTAACTTCTCCAGTGCAGGATAGTCCTGCATAGGGAGTCTTTTTTCATATTGAGATAATATATATTTTGATGGCTGAAATCACTTAATCTATAAGTCATGTTGTCTCACACTTTTCAGTCACACTCTGAGAAAGAGTGGATGTATCATTAAAAAGATATTGTTTATGGATGTTTCATGAGGTATCCTTGTTAAGTTCTACAGGGGAAAAAAGCCCAAAAACAAAACAACCAAGTGTTAAAATTGCACTTGTTAGAATTATAATCTAATTGCTTTCACTTCTTTGATTACCTTTCTATAGTATTTAGTTAGATTCTTGATCATGGTGGATGTGTTATAAGGCCAGCCTAAGATGTCACATGCCTACCTTAACTACACACAGTATTCTGCTTTTTATGACTTAGTTCCCCACAGAATCATATTTGGTATGGCACATATTGTAGACATTTCCAAAATAACTCCTATGACAAGATTCCACTACTTGTTGACAGGTCAGAAGTGAGACATAGACATTGTCAAAATAAATAACAAGTAACCCCATCCCACACACTTCAGTTTCCTTCAGTTTTCTGCAGAACATTGTTAGAATCCTAACTTTTTTCTTCCTTGTACCTTGCTCAATCAACCTGGGTACTATTTTCTTAGTTATTGATTCTGACTGGGCAGGTTTTTTTCAAGATGCACAACAGTTGTCTAAGTCTTCTGTTTCAGAAAACTTGTGCCTCAAGTGTATTTACTAGTTAAAAAGAGTTAAGTGGTAAAACATTATTCTATCAACGGAGTTGTAATATATCTAGGTTCAATTATATCTGTGCCTTTATCAGAAAAGACGTAGCTGTTAGATATAGAAGGATTAATTAATTATAATACAAGAGATTATTTTAAAAATGGTTCAACTGAAAGATTTCTAAAATTTCCATATGCCTTTCCTGGTTATAAGAACGACTTAACATTAGTAGCTCAGATATAGGTCTGTTTGAAGATGCCTAGAATCTTATTAGTGATGTTCATTTCCAGTTTTGGATTAATATCTGTGTAAGAATTCATCCATTGCTTAACTTTCAACAGGAATTATAATTAATTAAATTACTTAATTATTTTAGTTCTTTAACTTTTGCTAGTTCTCACACGAACTCTCAAATGTCTGACTGGGCAAGTGAGCATAAGGTTAACAGAATGATATTTGCCTTATGAATTTAAGTTTTATGATTAATTTATTTTGGATGTGGAAGACTTGGCTTCTGGTTTTAGGAAATAAAACACTCAGCCTAGAGAGAATAAAACAGTCCTGTCCCACATCTTGGGAAGGTGCTCCCTTTATTATGTATTAAGACATTGACATAAAAAGAAAAGATATTCACTTCAGCAAAGCATCCAATTCCAAGGTTTTGTCTTGATACTAGTTTAGTGCATTCCCTTTAAAATTTTAAATATTCTGTAAAATCTGTCTGCACTACATGTTTTCTTGCCTAAAATGCAGAATGTACGCAGACTAGCACCAAGCCCAACCCAAGCACGAAGTACACACTGCAACAGGTGCATGCTGTTCCTACTCTCTAGCCCTTGAAGAGTGGTGTCCTCACCAGCTGAGAGACTTTTCAAAATTGCTGTGTCCCTCCTCCGGAGGCTGTGTTGTGGTCGGCCAGGAGTGCAAGAAGCAGAGAGCAGAAAAGACAGTTTGATTCTCTCAGTTTGAGCAGTCAGGTGGGAAAGAGTGACATCTGTGATGAGACATAAGAATCCCATTCATGCAATTAGTTTTGTTTCATTTTATTCTTTTTTTCATACAATACTACAGCAAAATTTTGTGGTAAGGACTGTGTGGTAAGGATTTCAAACAGAATCTAACTTTCTAGAAGTGCTTAACTTTTAAGATAAACAACCTATTACGTGGTCAATGGAGAGGCAGTGCCCAAAATCAGTGTGCTTGATTTCCCTTTTAAGGTGCTTATACTCTACATAAATATCAAGCTTCACTGAACTGGAGATCCACTGTTCTCTACTGATTTCATGTTGGTGTATTCACTTGACTTTGAAGAAAGAAATATTTTATTTTACCCTAGATGACTACAAATTTCTTACTTACAAAAGTAAAATAGGCAATAAATCAGGTGCACAATACTCTGGGTTTTTTTATTTTTCCTGTAAATATTTGGGTTTGGGCAGGGGTGTTGCCGGGGGGGGGGGGGGGGGGGGGGGTTGTCTTTTTTTTTGTCTTTTTTTTTTTTTTTTATTTAATTAGACTTGTTGAAAGACTAGGAAAGTACATATGTAATTTTCATTGAGATATTCTGTTTTCCATTCTGGGTCCAAATATTGATGAACTTCAGTAATTTCCTTAAGCAGTGACAATCACTGAATCATATTAGGGTTGAAGTTGGAAAAGAATTCTTGAGGTTATCTGCTCCTGCCACACTGCTCAAACTGACTGCCCAGAGTCATGTCCTAACAACTTTAGAGTATCTTCAAGGAGGGAGATTCTACAACCTCTCTGGAAAATGTGGTGTTCAAAGGGGGATTCCTGTGTTCAGTTTGGGCTCATTGCCTCCTCTTATGCCACTGAAAAGAGCCTGGGTCTATCCTTTTTCATAGAATCATGGAATACTTAGTATTGGAAAAGACCTTTAAAGTCAACTAGCTCATCTCTGGGGGGTTTACATTGGTCCACTTCTCGAGCTTGTCCAGGTGTCTCTTGATGGCATAGTGTCCCTCAGATGTGACAACCACACCAGTCATCTTAGTGGCATCTGTAAATTTGCTAAGAATTCGCTCAATCCCACTGTCTTTATCCTTGATGGAGGTATTTATGAGTATTAGTCCCAATGGACCTCTGAGGAACACCACTGGTTACTGATGCCCTTGTGGGCATTGAGCTATTGACCATTTCTTTCTGGGTGTGACATCCATTACTCTTCCCTTGTCCACTGATGTAGTCAGACCATCATGGAAGGCCACTCAGTTGTTAAGGTAGGATTTGTCCTTGGTGAAGCCGTGCTGGCTTTCTCAAATCACTCCCTGTCCACCATGTGCCATGGCCTTGCCTCTAGGAGAATAAGCTCCACAATCCTTCCAGATAAAGTGGTGAGGCTCACAAGTTGGTCATTCCCAGGGTCCTCCTTTCTACCCTTTTTAAAAATGGATGCAATATTTCCCTTTTTCCAGTCACTGGGTACTTAATCTGGCAGTCACAATTTAGAAATACCATGGAGAATGGCTTGGCCATTGCATAAGCCTCAGAACTCTTGGATGCCTTCCACTGAGTCCCATAGACTCATGAATCTTCAGGTTCACCAGGTTGTCACGAACCTAATCTCTCCTTACACTGGGAGACTCTTTGCTCCCCCAGTCCCTTCTCTTACGGTCCACCAGCTCAAGCAGTGTGGGAAGCAAGGTGACAGTGAAGAGTGAGGCAAAAAAGTGTTTTTGAGTACCTCAGCATCCTCCTTGTCTCTTTGTATCCGTTTGCCTGTATTGCTCACTGAGGAGAATTTCTCTGACCTTTCTTTTCTGGCTGACATTCCTACTGAAGCCCTTCCTTTTATTATTTGCATCTCTTGATAAGTTCAGCTCCCCTTCACTGGGTGGCCTGTAGTAGACACCAGTCACAAGTTTCCCTTTGTTACCTCAGCCTCCGGTTCTCACTCAGATTCTTTCATTCATGTGAAACAGTGATCATGCTCATCACTATTCTTCAGAGACATCTCCTCACACTGTATCCATTTCTTGATGTCTTCAGCATTTGTTTAATATTTAAATGAGGATTTATTCTGAGGTTTAAAGTGAGTAGTTAAGGTGTTTGTAAACAAGCTTGTAAAAAGGCTCCAGAAGTTCTAAATATACACTGTAACATAGAGTTGCACTTCCTCAAGGTGTGATTTTAAGAAGAATAGGAATTTTCATATGAAAATTAGGAACAAAGTTTTTTCAAGGAGCTTTTAAAAAGGAAGCACATCTCTCAAAATAACATACTTTTCTTTCAATATGCTTTTCTCCCTCCTTCATAAGTATGTTCATCACAAAATTACATTTGCTAGCAATTTTAATATAGTTACATATATATTTATATTACTTCTTTTTAACCACTACACCTGCTACTCAGTCTTCAAAACTGGATATCATTTCATCTAGAAATGAAATCTAGAAACTCAGACTTCACAGAATTTATAAAGTTTTTATAATTTAAGATTTTTACATAGTCAAACAGATCTAATTTTGCACATGTTAATTACTATGTATTTTAATAAATTGAGCTAACTCAGTTTTTATCATATTTTAGTTGAATATTTTCTTGCAAATATCTTCTAAGTCATGCATACATATTTTATTAAATAAGTCTTGTGATGGAGAGATAATTATTCATCATGCAGTGTTTATGTAGCTTTTTCTCAGGTCTAGTCATTCAGCATGGTTTCCTGAGAAACTCCTGGCAGCTTCTATCTGCCAACATCTTCATGAGGAAAAATTAGTATTGCAAGGATTAGAGAAAACTTATTTCCCAAAAGTAAAATGTAAATTGGGGTATTTTAAATGTGAATTAAATATTCAGGAATTGAAACTATCTCATTATAACTTAAGCATCAGTGTCATTATCACTAAAAATTACTTCAAATAATGACTTACTGTACAAAAACAATATCTCATAGCCAACAAATATCTTGAGTTTATTCTGATCAAAGTGATGGCTATGTCACTGAATGTCCTCTATTTTCATTGCAGTTGGGAAAAAAAAAAGGTAAGTCTAATTCTGAAAGATGAGAAAGAGGGATCCAGAGAGTGCTATAACCTTGTAGTGGAAGCATAACTTCTCTAATTCTGTTTTATGCTGTAGACCTTTAGGGTAATTACCTGCATAAAGTCCTAATTCTCATTTTTCTTTCATCTTAGATGAAGTGATTTGTTCCAGATTTACAGACAGCATTTTCTGTTAAAGTGGTGTCCTGCTTTTAACTCGGATAGTGTTAATTTTCCATCTAGTAACTGGTCGGGTACAGAGCTGTTTTGGATTTAGTCTGAGAATAATGTTGATAACACAGTGATGGTTGAGTCACTGCTTACTACTAAGTGAAGGACTTTCCTGTTTTCCACGTTCTGCCAGTGAGCAGGTGGACAAGAAGCCAAGAGGGAACACAGCCAGGAATACTCCAATTTCTCTTCTCTGTCCCACCTGGTTGTGGGGAGTGACCAAGAGCAATAGTACTTAGTTGTTGTCTGTGACTAACCAGGACAAGTAGTTTGAGATCACTGAAATTTACAGTTTGACTGTACAAACATTTTTGCATCCTTTTAATAGTCCTAATACATTTCAATTTATTCTTCCTAATAATCAGTTGAACAAGTATTAGTATTTCTAGTTCTGTGGTAGTAAATTAACACACAGATGTTTATGTTAAAGACATAAGTAATAATAAGGAAAAATAGAAACAATTGTATCTCTTTTATTGCTCTCCCAAGTGAAGAAGATCACTTCTGTGGCAAGGCTTTACACAGATGTGCTCAAGAAAGACTTCATGAACCATGAAGTAAAAAACATATCTGCTGTTAGTCAAATAATCTACTAAAGTAGATATATTGTTAATGCAGTCATCTCACTTTTTTTTTTTCTATTTTCCCAGTTATTTCCAGTTGCAAAACCTCTAGAAACACTGTAAAATATTTTTAGTATATATTTTATTTACATAGTTTCCTACATCTGGCAGTTATCTTGTGAATAAGATGAATGGCAGCCACTGCTCTCTATGGTAATTCAGGAAAAAATAATTTGATTCTACCTATTTTAAAGCCACATAAAAGCTTATTTGATATCAACGCCTTGTCATTATCATACTGATGATCCATATATGGATCTGAGACTAACAAACCAAAAAAAGTCTTAAAGGCAGACGCATCATTATCCTTTGTCTGCAAACAGGCTGAAAGCACTGGGCCTCAATCATGTAGGATTCATGACACTGAAAATATCATAGGATGTAAAAAAGAAGACACATTTGAAAACTTATTTCTTTGCATATACCAACAGTGAACATACACAATTAGTTTGTAGAAATATACTCTGAATTTATCTTTTACATTTTATCAGCAATAAAATAATTCAGTTTAAAGAAGTAAAAAATGTGAGTAGAACTTAGTAATACTGACAGATTGTAGGGTTCTTGAAGCTATGCCAGATGGAGTCTTAGGATCATTGCTTTCTAGTTGTGTTTCTTGGGATTAACTTGCCTTGGATCCATGCCTTGTACTGTCTTGGACTAAAATAGCTGAATTTGCAAAATAGTCAAGAAATGAGTTCACAGCAAAGCAAGTGCCCACTTTTTATTCTTTATTTATTTATTTATTTTATGGAAAGAGTTGTAAAATACTGGAATTATTTACCTAGGGAGGTGGTGGAGTCATCATCCCTGGATGTGTTTAAGAAGAGATTGGACCTGGCATTCGATGCCATGGTTTAGTGGAGGTGTTAGGGCACTCGTTGGACTCGACGATCTTGAAGGTCTTTTCCAACCTAGTGATTCTCTGTGATTCTGTGAATTTAAAGAATCAAAGCTCACTCATTGTCCCTCTTTGGCAGTGTAGACACACCCAGAAGTTTTATAGTTTTATTTCTTGAATTCTTACTTTTTCTACTTCAAGTTTATATATATATATATATATGTATATATATATATATTTAGTAGATAAAACCCCCTATTTTTTTAAATGGAAAACATAACTTTTTGGTTTTGAGATTCAATCAAG
This sequence comes from Petroica traversi, assembly GCA_025920805.1. Taxonomy (NCBI): domain Eukaryota; kingdom Metazoa; phylum Chordata; class Aves; order Passeriformes; family Petroicidae; genus Petroica; species Petroica traversi. The sequence continues at coordinate 13,796,722 of JAHLSL010000062.1, read as the reverse complement.
AACAGTCATCTGAAAAGTGAATTAAATAAGACATGTCCCTTTAAATAAATATTGAGTCTTTGTTTTTTGAGCAAAGAAAATATACTAAGAATGTTTTCTCACATATCCCTGGATATTTTCTCTGCCACATGGTAGAACAAAGGCAGTAACTTTGAGGTGACACAAAAATAATAAGTAACATTACTTAATTGTCCATGCTTAGCTTTCTAGAGCCTGTTAAGATGCTGTAGGTCTTGTCTTTACTAGCTACTAATAAAGTCTTCTGGATTTATGACACTCCTCTGTTTCTTCTGCTGGCTCACATAGCTATCTCAGCCTGAGATGTTTCAAGCAACACATGACAAATACATTTTAAAATCTGAATGCTGCATTAACTCCCTTCTGGGGTAGGATTCAAGTCTCACATCTCAAGTCTCATGTTTAGATTTTAGAAAATTTTGTATAAATGTTAAGGAAACTTCCCTATCTGGAGATCCAGGAGCCAGTCTGACAGTGATACTTGCACCACCTGAGCTGGGACCGAGACCCCTTCACAGCTACACCCCTCCCACTCACACAATTGCATGAGCTTTCCCAGATGTCTTGGTCTTTAAAGCAGTTGTCTTGGTACAATACCTAAATAACAAAAAAAACACCTTGAGTTGGTTCCTCTAAGGAGGGGTCCCAAAAAAAACCCCAAAAAAACCAACCAAACAAACAAAAAAAAACCAAACAAACCCTGAATTTCCATACCCTCAGAGTCTCAGTGAGAAAGACTGGGGACATTGGGTCCTGGTGTCTGAGTGCCCAGTCACCTGGCTGGGCCACAGCTTCCTGAGCCCTCTGTTCTGCAAAGGGTCAGCAGCTCATGACCTCTTGCCTAGGGCTCCAAAATCCAGAGCTCAAACTGCAGCATTCTGAGCTAAATGTACCAGCACATTGAGTAGTCCTCAACATAAATGTGTATTAAATCAATAAAAATCCAGAGATGGATTTACTTTCACAAAGCCAAACAAACCTGAGATGCCCTAAGTCATCTAATATGTCTGTGCAAGATGAGAGAAAATTACTTATAATTTACAGGAGATCTGTGTCATTCACAGATCTGGAGGCGAGAAGAATATCCCACAGGCTCTAAAATGACACTAGTTGCCTACATTTGGGCAAGTGGATGAGGTTTTAGTCAGGGCTTATAGTTATTGACAGTTATGGTACTTCAGACACCCACCACACATTCAATAAACTAAATATAGGTAAATTCATTTGGAACTTTGTTCCCATCTCTAGGGAAACCGTAACCAATATCTGCTGTGATGATATCACACAGGTTTTTGTTCCTTGTTTTATCTGTGCTTGTTTTATCCTTGTAAAGTCATGCTAGCTAGCACACTGGAGGAATTGGAGAGAACTGTTTTACTTAATATGCAGAAGAGGGAGAGGAGATGCATAAACCAATTAAAGCTTCTCTCCCATTTTGTCGCCTAATTGTTCAGCAGGATTTCTTTCAATCCACCAGTTGTCTTAACAGGATTAGTCATTAAATCTGGAAAAGACATCAAAATCGTCAAGTTCTACCTTTGAGAAAACACTGCCTTATCAACTAAACCATAGATAAAGTGCGATGTCCAATTGTTTCTTGAACACTTCCAGGGATAGTGACTCCAGCATCTCCCTGATCAAACCATTTCAATGCTTAACCATCTTTTCAGAGAAAAAATTCTTGTTGCAGCTGGAACCTCCCCTGATGTAGAGTGAGGCTACGCCCTCTTGTCTTTTTTCAGGCTGCTCAGGAGAAGAGTCCGATTACCATCTTGCTATAACATCCTTTCAGGAGTTGTAAAGAGTGATAAGGCTCTCTTGAGTCCCCTTTTCTCTAGACTTAGCAAACTCTTTTCCTTCTGTTGCTCCTGAGTTGTGCTCAAGACACTTTAACCACTCTATTACCCTTCTCTGGACCCTCTGCAACACCTCAATGCTTTTCTTGTTGTGAGGGGTCCAGAACAGGATACAGGAATTGAGGTGTGTCCACACCAGTGCCAAGCACAATATGAGGATTGCTGTCCTGGTCCTGCTGGCCACACTATTGCTGATACGGACCATGATGCCTTCGGCCTTCTTGGGCACCTCATCACACTGCTGGCTCAAGATAGCTGCAGTCCACCAGCACCTTAAGTCCTTTTCCTCTGTGCAGCTTTCCAGCTGCTCTTCCCCAACACTGTAATTTTGCCCAAGATTTTTGTGACTGAAAGGCAGGACCTGGTACTTGCTATATTGAACCTCATACCACCAGCTTTGACCCAGTGATTAAGAGAGTCCATTCCCTTCTGCAGAGCTTTCCTACCCAGCAGCAGATCAACACTCCCACCTTACTTAGTGCTGTCTGAGAACTTAGTGAGGGTGCACTCAATCTCCTCACCCAAATCATTGATAAGGATATTAAACAGAACCCTCCTCAGTACTGAGACTTGAGGAACCCCACTAGTGACTGGCTGTCCACTGGGTGTGACACAGTTTGCCACCACTCTCTGGGCCACCCAGCCAGTTCTAAACCCAGTGGGGAGTGCACCTGCCCAAGCCATGCACTGCCAGCTTCACACAACTTCCTCTTCTTTTTCAAGAATATGTGAAACTTCTGTAGGTCCAAACTGTGGGTTGATTACACTCTGTAAATAATACGCTGATATGTCCCCACCTGAAGTACCCAGAAGAACACAGCTGTAGTAGCTGCTGTGATCCCTCCCTATCCAGCCAACAGGTTTATTTTTTTCAGAGGATCATGAGTAGGAACCCAGTCCTTTTCCCAAGGTGAAGTCAGGATACAGTTGAGCACCTAGGGAAGGGGAAGTCACATCCTTTACCTTGCAGTATAGACACAACCAGCATGAAGCAGATTTGGCATTTAAATAGATAGCACATATCTTTTTTGGTGTTTCTGCCATCCTTTCAATCAAAGAAGATTGCAAAACTGTGGGGGTTTTACTGTTTAAAAAATATACCATGTTAGGTTTTTGAAACCAGGATTTAGAAACTTTTGACCTGGTAATTATGTAGCTGTGATGGGTGAAAGGAGAGCAAGCAAAAAAAGACAGAGTGAAATACAGAGATTAAAAAGAGATGATTAAGACATTTTTTAACTTCAAGCTTGATTCAATAGCCCTGGGGAATCTCATGCTTCTTTAATGAGTGCTACTCTTAGCCATCTCTGCCTAATGAGAAAAATAGGTCCAGAGAGATCAGTTCAAAGTTAAGTGCTTCAAAGACAGGTTGTGCTCAAAACCATTTCCCCCTCAGCTTCCCTAGTCTGTCTCCATGGCTTTTTTTTCTTTTTTTTTCTTCTGTCATCTGGTATTTTTATGCATGAATCATGGGAAGGGCTTGAAATTAACAATCTCATTATGCAAGGAGCTATTTCTTTGCCATCATTTTCAAACAAATGGTTCCCTGTAGTTAATATCTCTGTCCATATTTAATGTCACTCTTCCATTAGTTTTTGGTTCCTTCTCAGCTATATGTTTGTTCCCCTTGCAGTGATAGCTTACAGCTTTTATTTCTGGTAGCCAAGAAGCATGAGTATCTCTGCAGTATAGGTATTTCAAACCTATACAAAGCTTCCCCATTCCCTTCAAGCTCCTTTTTCTGCATATAGCAGAACTGTGCTTCTGTGTAATCTGTAGTCAGAACATTCCCCAAATACTCTGTATGGACATGTGATTGATCATTCATTTACAACCTTTCTCTCAGCTCCCTAATTAATATCAGAGCTGAATAGGTATCTGCAAGCCCACAGATACATGCACAAAAGCATATAAATATAGGAAAAGTTGCAGCTCTGAAAATATTTTAAGAATAAAGAAGAAAAGCTTACCTTTACAATCATCATCATATTCTTGTAGATTAAAAAAATCAAGTAAAAAATCCAAGAAAATGTCTTACTAGAAACCATGTATGACCTTTTCCCTAAAGGTAATTTAGATAGTTACATTGACAACTACAGATTTCAATATATATGGTTTTGTAGATTTCTTTGAAATCTTTATTATTGTTATTTTTCTAGGGCGTAAGAAGAATTTTGTTGCCCACTAAATTCTGGTTCATATCAAGATACTAATTAACCTTAGGCTATCTAGGCATATGTTAGTAATTTAATTATTGGGGTTTTATATATGAGAGAGAAAAGCTGTACCTTTCTTTAACAATTCCTGTAAGTAATGCTTTCAGTATACAGTAATTCTGGCAATGTCTGGTTTTTTTTGCTGAAAATGCTGATCTTCTTGCTTCTATAAATCATTCTCAAAAATACTGCGTTAAAAAAACCTGGCTTCTGGGAATGGCTACTTAACTGCAGGACTTAAAATTATAGCATAAACAGAGTATGAACCACAGGAGAGGTAAGATCTCAGGAAGTTCTGAACTGATTAAAATGTCACCTGCCTAGTCTAAACATGTATAACATCATCAGTAATCAAAGACACAAATTAAAACAAGACAGCCTAAGACTGCATATAAAGAAAAATCATTCCCCATGTGGTAAAAAAGTCAGTGGAACAGGTTGCCCAGAGAGCCTTTGTCACCTCCAAAGTGGAGGTGTTTCAAGACCCAAGTGGCTGCATTCTGAGCAATCTGGCTTGACTTCACCATTGTAACTCTGAGCAGGAGGTCAGACTAGAACCTCGTAAAGTTCCCTCCAACCTGAATTATCATATGGACCTATAATTTTATGTTACAAGGCCCTGGCTCTAAGAAGGTGTACTAGACTGCTAGTAAGAAAATACATGCATATTTAATTTTTTTTTTTTTTTTTAACCAAGCAGCTTTTTGCTGCCATGGATGCTAAAGCGAAGTGACCTGGATGATTGTGTTGTTTCAAAAGCATAACAGCTGCATTTTTTCTGAAGAGGAAAAACATTACAAAATTACTGCCCCTAAGACCAAACTCCTTCAGAACTGTAAACATGCAATTCTGGGTGTCTGCAGTTTTGGGTCTTTTTCCATTAAATTCAATGAGAAGTTTCATTGAATTTCATTTTGTTGTTTACTTGTTAAAAAAAATACTTCAATGGCAGTAACATCCTGTAAAAATCTTCAGACCTAGATGTTTTCTGAATCTTTTCATCTTAAAAGCATTCATTCCACATTTCCTTTACTAAAAGACAAGTGTTACAGATAGCTGTTGAACTTGGTCTTTGCAGATGCATTGTCTGACAAGCACAGTGTGAGATGAAGCGGAGCACATCCCAGAAGGGATAGTGCCAAGAATCCAGCATTTACAGCAGTTGGGAAGAAAAGGAGACTATGAAAAGTTGCCTACTGAGTGGGAATTTTTGCAAGAACTGGAGAGGCTCGTGGCTAGCTTCCTATTTAACTAACACCTGGCATCACCAGTGACCAAAAGCCGTATAACTAAGACTGGCATACAGGTATAAGGCTCTTAACATTTTGATTGGTCTAGAGGAGGAAACCACAGGTTCTGTCCAATGCTGCAGAAGCTGGTGGGGCAATAGCGGTAACTACAGACAAAAGCCTGCCGTGAGCACTCGATCATGTCAAAGGCCTTAATCCAGGAGGAGACCTTAGGAAAGGATCCAGATGTCCAGTCAGACTGTGGGTACTGCCTTGTGTTACAGAAGCCAGCAGGGTTTGGGGTACTGCCCGCCTCCACTTCAGGAGGAGCACTCTGATTGAGAAATTCCACCTACTGGTGGAGCTGAATAATGAAGTAGGAGTACTGCACAGCGACAGATGAAGGATAAATCAATAGGACATTTGTGGAGACTCTACAGAGGCAGGAGCCAAAATGTCACCTTGGCCTCCTTGCTGTTTGTCTGCACAAACTCCGATAACACTGCCAGTGGTGACCTTCAGTGTACCGTCACTATATGGGTCTTAAATCTAAATAAAAGGGGATGAGCATGGAGCTGCTGTTCTTGGTACTGCCAGTCAAGGGGCGAGGCCAAATCAGGAGAGAGATGTATTTACAAGCTTACCTCTGGCTGTAGAGCAGGTGTCCTTGGTGGACTTCTGTGACTGGGCAAAACTTTTTGAGGAGACACTGCCAAGGTGAGTGGTGTAGAGTATCTTTTCCAGCTGGCTTGTTAACCGTGTGAGGAGTCCATTAAACCAGGATCTTCAGGAACCAGAGATCAATGCCTGCTGGCGGGGAGATTGTAGGAAGCACACTAGGGACAGAACTATGGGGAAAAAACCTCAACCTCTCTGATAAAAATGGTATGTCTAGAAGTTGTGACAACATGAGAAACAAAGAGAAGGCACTGAAAACCTATGAAGAGTTGCACAGTTATGGCCTCATCACAGAGGATCACAGTGGAGAGGTTTTCACAAATGTTCACGGGAAAATTTTTCCTTTAGGAAAATTGGGAAGAGGAAGCAAGATGGGACAGTTGTGCTCTATGCAAAGGAACAGCTCACATGCCTGGAGCAGGATCAGAGAAGATGCCAACGAGGCGGAGGAGGAGGTCACAGTGAGCACCTGCTACAAACCACATGATTGAGAAGATGAAGTGGATGAGACCTTCTGCATTCAGCTCAATGTAGTCTTCCAATTACATGTCTTATGTGTCTGCTCCAGCAGACCTTTCCATCCAAAAATATATATATTAGTCAGGGACTTGAATTCTGAAATAGATGTTGATGTGAACCTTGAGAAAAAAACAAACCAAAGCAAACCAAAGCTACAGCCAGAAACCCCTTACCCTCCAACCAACCAACCATTCTTATGCCAGAATTTGGCATCCTATTCTGGTATAAAAGCAGCTATTTAATACATTTATTATGTGAGGATATGCACCTTGCATGTACTGGACAATGGAAAAAAAATGTTTAAGGAGAATATATGCACAAATTTGCGCCTATTTTTATTCTTTTGTCCACAAGAAGATTCATTTGCATTCTAAAATAATGAATTAAATCAACAGCAGTTACATCCCAGATTATATATTAGGTAAAATTCCATCCTTGATTTCTAAACACCTTTAAAGAAATAAATAAATTCCACCATCAGTATATTTTTATTACTTGGTTGATGCCGGAATGATTTTTGTCTTTTCTTTTATATACCTTTTACACAGTTCTCTGTATCCACAAGTATTAGCAGCATGCATACTTGCAACCTTTTACTTAGTTTAGTGCTTAGTGTTTTGTAAGTGTTCTGCAGGCCCTGAGACCAAATACGCCAGAACTGCAGAGCCAGGGACACCAAACATTCCTGCTATCTCAGGAACCCAAGGTCTCCTGACAGGAGGATTCTGTAAACTAGAGCTTAGCCCATCCCAGCCCCTATTGGGCTCCCTTGTTAGATATGCCAATGTGTAAAGTCTATAACTGGTGTTATAGACTGGTGTGATTGACGGTGGGGGTGCATTTGCCACGCTGTCACCTGGGTGAAGTGGATGCATCAAACAGGATCCTGATTAAAATACTGAGGTAAAGACCCCAACCCCTTTAACCGTGTCTAGTTTCATTTTCCTAACACCAGGAAAAAGGCATCAGGTTAAGAAATTTCAGAATATTAAGCTGAAACCAATTTTGCTTTTGTCATCTAAAAACTGGATATATAGCCAATGAATCACCTTTAAAGGTTTCTGTCAGTCAATAAATGAATTCTGAGTAACTGTTTAGATTATTAACGTTAGTTAAGATTGATCCCCCATAAATGAGTGAGGGTTCTCCACAAACACATTTTTGCTGCAGAAAATTGTTTGCTACTCAATATCTTATTACAAAATTATTTTTATCTATTTGTCTCTACACCCCTCTTTTATAAAATGCAGCTTATAAAAGTATTTCTCTCCCTCAAAAGATGAAAACATACTTCTAGAAAGTTAATTTATTGAGGTTTATTTAAAAATGTGATTTCAGTCAGCAGTATAAAAAGTATTACATTTAATTAAATAAGATACTTGTAAGTTTACTGAATTCCCATAGGTGTTGTGGTGAGATTCACCTCACTGTACTTAGATGTTGATATTAGGCAGCTACTGAAAGGATGAGAAGATTATTTCATGATTTCCATCAGTCACTGGAGGAGATTTAGACATTTAAAGTAAAGTAAAATGAACCCCACTTCTACTGTTTTGTATGTGAGCAATCTGCCTGAAACCACGGTCTTAAACCAGCATTCATTATGTTCTCTTGTTGAATTTATATCTATTTCCAACACACTCTTATAACATTCACATGTATAAATTAATAATATAATTTTATATACTATAAGCAACCTATAATAAAATGCATATTAATATTTAATGTGCCCCTATTTATAAAGCATATTAAATTCATGTATTAACCTCATAATTATTTCTTAATGGCAATCTAATGTAAAATAGGATATAAACCAACAATATCTCTATACTGACCAGATCTGACAGAATATTCAATCAATCAGGATATTTTGGTAATTTTTGCTATTTTTCCTGTCATAATTTTCACAGCAATTCAAGTCTAGTATGCCTTCTTATAGAAGTGTAATATGCCATTTACATTAAGTAGCAGCAAGTTGGATACACAAATTTTTGTCTTTGGTACCCTTTAACAGTCAGTTCTTAGGTAAACACCATTCTTATATATATTATTTATTATTATTATATATATATATATATGTATATATACACACATTATATTTGTATTGTGTATATTCAGGAAATCAAAATTGAATGGGAAAAAGTGCTAATGTCTATCTCCTAATGGCTTTTGTGTACTATGAGTTAGCCCACAGTATGTACACCTGGATCCAGGAATGCTAAAGCAGGTATATGTCTCTGGATACAGATCCAGTTTAATCACCTGTCTTACAGGAATTCATTATTTTTTTAGTTAGAAATCTTTCATTATTGAACCTAGAGAAAATCTGTGATACTGACTTTAGTTAATAGAGAACTTCATCTTAAAGAGAGCAATAAATGTTTACATGACTTACTTGATTCTAATTTTCAGATGGAACTGAATTAATTAATTTGGGATTTAATTAGCTTACCAAATTAGTTAATTTGAAAAACACCATTCAGATAGCTATGCCTGACTGTAGTTAGTCTGGAGATCCATTATTTCCAGGAATCTTTTTAGCGAGATACCAAAAGGTTATGCAAAGTATCTATTTAAAGTATTCTCTGAAGACAAATGATAACACTTTTCTGCTTAACTGTGCAAAGCTTGCCATTGTTCCAAGGGCTGCTCAAGCATATTAATATCCAAAACTCAATAAGCTACAATCTCACACTTCTATGCGGCAAACTGTGCTTCAGCAGTTGTTTTCAGAGTATGTGCAAAACCAAAAAATTAATATCTACAGATTTCGTGCGCATGAAAATGGGAAAGCATGGTGCACAAGCATAGCTACTAGGAGTTTCACACCATTTATTTTGTTCGCTTCATTATGTACTGTGGGAACAGAGAGAGCTGAAGGAGTTTGAGCTGGTCTGCAGGACCACCTGCTCTGCAGCATCTACACTGTGCAATCAGAAAGATACATGAGATCATTACATGTAGACTGCTGTCATAAATATATTGGTACATGTCTACTGTGATATGCCTTGTCATTAAATTAAAGGAAGACTAAATACACAACATATTTCATGTTTAGACAGTGACTAGTGCTTTTCAAATTTATATTTAAATATTTATTGTAGATTAAAAACAGGTGACATTCTGAAGTTCCTATTCGTTTCTTTTCAAAAGAACAAAAAAAAAAAAACAAAAGGAAAAAGAAAAATACTTCTTCCCTTTTTCCCAGAAAATTAATGGATAGTTGCCAATATTGGTATGTATCCTGACAGACATGTAAGTTTGAGTGACAATTTGCAGCTCCACATACCTAACTATTTTTAAACGTGTATAAAATTTTTGCAGAGAGTTGTAGCTCATCTCTTCTGTGTCTACAATACAAAAAGATGTGCTTCAAGATTCACCTGAGTCAGTAAAACAAGCATGAATGACATTATTAGGGGTTGAAATTTATGTATCTATTTAACTACTTGACACCATGTGTTGTCTCTTATATTGCTTTTAGGAAAATTCAGCATTTCACTAAAATCATATTCAAAGTATCTGTCATGCTGACTAGGAAGCTGATTCCAGTTATATATGGGGGAAGCAGTTTTGGTATATCCTACGTCCTCTTCTAATAGGGAACTTAAGAAACTTACACTGATGGATGCCTTATTGTCCATCTTGACTAACAAATAATCCATGCTACATGTTTTAACAGTTTTAGAACTTTCCTTTGTAGGCAAGTATATTAAATAATCTCATCTCACAGATGTTCTCCACATCTTTATTTATTACCTAATTCAATTTTCATTCTTTTTTTTTTTTTTTTTTTGAAAAACGAAATATTTTAGAGAGTATTTATGGAGTGCTTCATCTCTGTATCATGCTGGAGTATTCATATGAAATATTCTATAACTGACATGGGTAACCAAATTTATGTTGCTTAGAAGCTGCATAACTGTAATACTCATAAAGATTTTGTATAAAAGCAAGAAGCACTCTCGAGTCATTTTTTTTTTAAGAAAGTGGCTGTTGTCACTTCATGCTGTGTATGCCTGAAGTGATTGTTAGTGCACAGGTTATGCACATTAGGTTGAAATCTCTGAGCTTCTTGGTGGATGAATGCCCAGTTTCCGGACACAGACTCTATTTAGTTAATATAGAAGTAGCGAATTCTTCTGCCTGTTTCAAGGTGGAAATACTTATAATCAATCATGTATGAAAAGAGAAAATTTTATGCGTGAGACATGTCACAGTGAAAATCTGAGTCTTCCACGGAGCTCAGTCTCACACATCAACAGCTGTAAATTTTTCAGGGTCTCAAATTTGATCTCAGATGTTTAAATTGGGTAATCCTGTGTATCAGTTAAGATCTTAATGTAGGAATCTAAGCTTCCTGGCATCCCACTGAGGTTTTTTCTCTTCCTCTTCTCCAACACCCTGATGATATTAATCTGCGCAAATACCCCTGGTCCAGGACAATCAGGACTTTTTGGGCAGTTGTTTTGTGTTTGTTTGTTTGTTTTGTAGTTTTGTTTTTGTTTTTATTTTTTTAAATCTTATTCTACTAATTCTGGCTTTAGGTATTTAATCATATCCAGAAATATGGTAGAAATACATAAGCACTGATAAGAAGCTGAAGCCTTATTAAAACTAATTGGACTTTTAATATCCCTGCTGTTTTAATCCTGTGCTGCTAAGCAATCTGGAGGGATGAAAGACATGGATAGCATGGTCAGCTTTAAAATATTATGAGGTTTATACCAATCTAAGAGTGATAATAGTTAAGCCCTAGCAAACACACTTATTTGATAAGATAATTACCTCAGCTCGTATTATACTGAAGATTTAATAAATTTTCGTTTTCAGAAAAGATCTCAGTATGTGTGGGATGTTGTCACTTCTGCTTCCAGTTCTGTGATGAGTTAACCTTGGCTGGATTCCAGGTGCCCACAAAAGCTGCTCTATCACTCCCCAAAGAGGAGAGAAAATATAATCAAAGGTTCATGTATTGAGATAAGGACAGGGACAAATCACTCACCAATTACTGACACAGGCAAAACAGATTCAACTTCGAAAAATTAGATAAATTTATTAACAACCAGATCAGAATGGGATAAGGAAAAATAAGTCCAAATCTTAAGACCCCTCCCTCTCTCACCCCCCCTTTTTCTTGGGCTTAATTTTGTTCTCTAATTCTTTACCTCCTCCCCACAAGCAACACATAGGGATGGGGAATGGAGACTGTGGTCAGTTCATCACACATTGTCTCTGATGCTCCTTCCTCCTCAGGAGGAGGACTCCTCACACTCTTCTCCGAACCAGAGGGTAATCCCTCTCTCAGGAGACAATCCTCCACTATCTTACCCAGTATGAGTCCTTCCCACAAGCTACGGCTCTTCATTAACTGCTCCAGCAGTCCTCTATGGACTCACAAGTCCTGCTAACAAACCTGACCCAGTGTGGATTCATGTCTTTCAACATGACCACAGGTCCTTCCAGGGGCCTGATCCAGTGTGGGAATATCACAGGATTGCAGCTTCCTTCTGATGCATCTGCAGGTCCTTCAAGGCTTGCAGGTGGATCTCTGCTCCACAGTGGACCTCCATGGACTGCAGCAACACAGCTGCTTCACCATGGTCTGTACCATGGGCTGTGGAGAAATCTCTGATCCATTGCCTGGAGCACCTTCTCCCCCTCCTTCACCAGTGACCTCAGTATCTGCAGGCCTGTTTCTCTGCATGTTCTCATTCCACTGTCACTGCTGCAATTGCTGTTCTGCAGTGACTTTTCCCCTTAACACTGTTACCCTGGGGGTTCTACTGTTGTCATTGATGGGCTTTACCTTGGCCAGGGATGGGCCCTCCTGGGAATCAGCTGACATTGGCTCTGATGGACATACGGGTGGCCTCTGGCAGTTTCTGAGAGAAGCCATCCCTCCTGTCTCCCTGCTACTAAAGCCTTGCCATGCATACCCAATAGAATCTCACACTATCTCCTTAAGTTTTTAAGCAGACAGTTTCAAATCCTGCAGTATTTTATTCACAAGACACTTGGTAATGGTATCTCTAAATTCTCAATAATTACTCGGACCTTTAAATCCTGTGCTATTTTTATAAAACAGTATCTCTGGCCAGAATTGGCATTAAATAGTCTTATGAATCCTGTTTTCCTTGTGTGACCTTAAAATCCAGTCATTGCAGTAGAAATTTTCAAGTGTGATGCATAACAATCAAAGCTGCGGTTTCTGAACTCACTTTTTCACTGACTTTTATTTTATAGTGTAGATATTCTCAGTGAGTCTAACCAAGTCTCAGATGTAAGGGGACTGTCAGTCTCACATTTTTCTAAATGTGTGAGCTTCATTTTAAAAGCAGATTGAGACAATTTCCCTGCTCTTCCAGGAAGCTCTACGATTACCTATTTTTGGTTACTACTACTCAACAATTTTGTTTGGAATCTACCTCTATTTTGGAAGGCAAATTTATTCTTGGCATTATGTACCTTCCTAGTCTCATGCCAGCAGTATCTGTTTGCTTACATTGATCTTATTTCTTCTCTGATGCTAATTCTGCAACTATTTTTATAGATTGCAACCATGTTTTCCCTTCACCTTTGTTTTTCCATTCTTAATAACACAAGTATTTCTGGGATCATGACTATTTTTTCCCAGTGGATGATGGTGTAGAAATTACTGAAGCTTAACTGACATTTCTCCAGAACCAGAAGATCACAAGAATCCCAAGAATGGTTGAGGTTGAAAGGGACAACTGAAGGTCATCTCCTCCATTCCCTCTGCTCAAGCAGAGTCATCTAGAGCAGCCTTCCCAGGATCAAGGTAGATTTTTAACATCTCTGAAGAGGGAGACTTCACAAACACTCTGGGCAACCTGTACCAGGATTCAGTCATCCTCACAGAAAAAAAGAGTTTTCTGATATTCAGACAGAACCTCAAGTGTTTCTGTTTGTGGCCATTGCTTCAGGTCCTCTCACTGGGCACTACTGAAAAGATACTGCCACAAGATCTTCACAGAAAAGGTGATTGGGTATTGGAATGAGCTTCCCAGGGAGGTGATGGAGTCAACAGCCCTGGAGGTATTTAAGAAAAGACTGGATGTGGCACTCAGTGCCATGGTCTAATCGATATGTTGGTTTTAGGTCATAGATTGGACTCTATGATCACAAAGGTATTTTCCAACCTGATTGATTCTGTCATTCTATGAAAGACATATCTTTGTATGATAATACTAATGTCCTCATAAAAATAATCTCTCATCCACAAGTGCAATGCCAGTCTGAGAAAACAAGTCTCTTTTCAGAGTTAAGAAAATGCCTTCAAGAAGGATCTTTTGCATGTCAGACATTTCTTTATCACTGTCTTCTATTTGATATAGACATTCTTTTAGTTTAAATACATATCTTAGAGTCTTTTCTCTCTGTATCATTATAATAGATCTCTCTAATGTATTCCTAAATTTCAAAATATAAAATTGCATATCTGCTTGAAATATCATCTGAAATGGCATGCTATATTATATCCTCTTTTTGCATTGACTATTATTATTGTTTCAGTACCTTCATTGTTTACCCAGTAAAGAAAACACAATCATGGCTTTCTCATGAAATATTGAAATGCTGATGAGTTCCTCTTAGCAGTCTCACTGACAAGGAGCAAATTACAGAATTCTGCTATATCAGAATTTTGTAACATCACATATGTTACTGCACATACAGCGTAAGGTGCAGTGTGTGCATCGAACTTCCTTTGTATTATGGGCCATCTGGGGGGGGTTTTAGCAAAAAATTGGATGTAAATCAAATGCTGCTGTCCAAAGTTAAGGGCATCAAAACTCTACATGAATGAACATAGTCAGTGGATTTAAAAGTTTTGAAATTATGCTAATTCACTTACATACATTCCTAAAGCCTTTTCTACCATGTCGTTTTAGGGGGGACTTTGCTCTTTCCTTTTCAGATTGGTTTACTGGCTTTTGTTATTTTTATTTTATTTCTTCTTACTTTAAATACAGGATGAAGTATGAACTTTACAACTTAGATTTCTGTAGAAATATGCCAAGAAAAATGCAGATCTGTTTTGACATTAGCAATAAAAATGCCCCTTTAATTTTGTTTACTTCATTTGTTTGGTTGGTTGGTTTGTTCTTATTTGGATTTTAGGTATTATAAAGACTTTCAGTCAAGTTTAAGCAACATAAGAGAACAAGTTCCTATATATTCCTTAAATTGTTTCTGTATCACATTTGGAAGAAAAATACTTTCTAAAGAATTCTTTCTAAAAGAAGGGTGTAACACTTCAGACATTCAGCAATTCCATGGAAACTTACTGATATTTACCCTCTGTATATTGAAGTCCCAGTTTCCCTCTAATTTGCGTACACATTTTTGTTTCTTTACTTGCACTTGTTTGAGTGCGGTTTTTTCTTTTTCTCCCATGCTTTACAGATTCCTTCAGTGTACTGAACTGTGAACAAAAACAATAGATGAAGGAAAACTAGTACGAAAAAGTAAAGAAATATTCAGTGGAGAGAGGATCGTGACAGGTGAACACTAAATGGTTAAGAAAACCTAGAATATCAATACTGGTGAAATATTAAGATTTCTAATCCTCAGTTTTTCATGACTGAATTATTTCTCTAGTCCAGAAACCCAGTATATCTCACATTGTCATTACTAATTGCCAGCCATAGGCTTAGTATCAAGTTTGAAAGGCCTCAGATCTGAAATTTACCAGGTTTTGTCTGAGCTTTTCTAAAACTATCTGTAGTTTTGCTCCTTTTTTTTTTTATTATTATTTAGCTAAAGTAACTTGTTTTTCCCCTAAAAAAAAAGGTCTTTAAAATTATTTTATTAGAAACACCATTTTTATATGGATATTATTAGCAGAAAGTTATACTGTGTAAAACAGAGTATTTATGACTTCATCATATGTTGATGTAGCGCAGAGAAATAAATACTTGCCATGATAATAAGAGCATTGAAAGAAATCATAGCCTGCATGGGATGATGAGATAGGAGGTACAGCTTGTTACTGGTGATTGCAAGGCTATGAATAACTCACCAATCATCAGTGAAAGAAATAGGAGTTGGACAGGAACAGTTACAGGGATAACAAGAGAAAAGAATAACAAGCATTCAACATATGTAAAATCCATCTGCTACACTAAATTTGGATGCAACATGAAGGTGCAGATCAGCAAAGAAATATCAATGTGTAAAACTGTGTTGGACAAATAGTCCAAATTGAATCCTAGAGGTAGAAAAAGAAACTTTATTATACACCTCTCACTTCTTCCTATAAAAGGCACATACAACTTTCTGGAATTTCCCTCTTCATGTGTGATGACAATCAGTATTGCACACTCTTGGTACCCAGAAAATGTACGCTGCCTACTATAAGTGTGAGCATGACATCGGATGAAAAGTAACAGAAACAAGGAAGTGTATAACATTTTTAATTTAATTATGTTGCTGTTGTTTTTGTTGTTATTATTATTGTTTTTATTGTTATTTATTTTTAGTATTATTCAGATGCTTTGTACAATAGTATACTTTATCTTCTTTTATTTTCTTGGTTTTGTTCCAAATATATTTGAATAATTCTTTTTGAACTAAACTGCAAAGATTTTCATTACATGAATAATAAATTGTTGTCTTGCCTTCTCAATTTTTTTTTTTTTGTGTGTAACAAGATTTTTAATGTGACATTTTCTACACACCTGCACAAAGTGCTGCTTGAGACGTCCTGCAGTGTTCAACCTTGCTTCCAGCTACTTCTCTTTTACTCTTGTAGGAGTAAAAGGCCATCATGTGCACCAAATTTATCAGCCCTGCTTGATTGCTTCTGATCTATTGGGGTAAAATAGCAATAAATGTCTTGGTACAGAAAATTGAATTAAGACTTCTCTCTTTGTACTGTAGCTTGGGAAAATACAGTTAGGGGATTTTGTTTGTTTGTTTGTTTGTTTCTGGTTTTTCGGATACTGCCTAAACTCAAAAATATAAAATCTACATACTTTATTGTGGAATTTGAACACTTTTTAAACTGTGAATTTTTTTCAGTGTCAGAGTTTTCTCTTCATCACTGGGGCTGAAGTGATTCAAAAAGTATTGCCATTCAGTATCTAGCCCATATGTGCCATGAATGGGCCTTTAGAAGATAGAAAGAGAATTAACCCAAACATTCTGGTGACTCCATCAAAAGTCCAGCAAGGGAAACCGTTGCTTCCAGAGAGCAAAATACCCACTCCTTAAACAGGGTGTAATCACCCTCTGTAGTTGGATTTTCTCTATGCATTCCTTCCACAGAGTAACTTTGTTTCAGTATCTTTTGCTATGTTCAATTAATATGCAAGCATGGTATGCGTAACTTAAAAGTAAAAAATTATTATTAGCTGATGTACAAAAGAAAAGTAAGTTTCTAGGGCTAAGTACTAATATGGAAATCATGCTGATAATTTAGGTAAAGGATCTTTGATGGAGAGGTAGGCATCACCCCTGGGGTGGAGGCTTGGTCTGTGCTGCTCCTGTGGAATGGATCATACAAGCTTATTTATTTGTTTTTCTGGGGTTTTTTGTTTGCTTGTTTGTTTTGTTTGTTTTTTATTTTCTATTTTTATTTATTTGCTTGTTATTTATTTGTTTTTCAGTTTTTAATTTGCAGGTATTTTGCAGGTAATTGTCTCATGATAAATGACTAATATAGAATGAGCAAAATTAGCTGAGATTAATTTCACTGCTTCTTCAGGATGTCCTTTGGAAATTTGATTAGAAGCTGACAGACTCCTAAAGAGAGATCCCTCTGAAACATTAACAGAGGATATTAACAGAGGAACATTAACATTAGTGGTCCAAGAATACATACAGTGAATATTAAAAGGGCTAAATGGATCATTGTTCTCACAAGGTATTAATTTTCGTTTTAGCAGGTTCAAACTTTCCTTTCTACCTCTCTAGGACTGATTCCAGACATCAGGTCCAAAATAATCTGGATATAAATTCTTGAGGACTCATCTTTCTGGTAATGTAACAGTTCACTGTGAAAGGTGAAATTTTGGAGGCATTTCATGGCTATGAAGCAAGCAGCTGTTTCACAAAGGCTGGAAGGAATTGTGGGTTTAGGTCCCTTCTTCACTGGCTATTTCTCTTTTACCCCAAAATGGTTCAAAGTAAAATAAATAGACAACTCTGGGAGACACTGATAACCCTTATACATCTGGCATAAGAGGACTTTAAATAATTAGCTGCTCCAGAAACACATCTCTTTGGGAAGCCTCATGCTAATTTTCAGACTGAATGTGTTTCCACAGACGCTTGTCTCTCTGATGAAAATGTTTGTCTCCTTTCCTGATTTTACACCCTGATAGGGATAGAAAGCCTGCCTAAATTTCATTCATCTAAGCTAATGTGTTGAGCTGTCATAGAGCACTCTTACATGAGGAGCTGACCTTCCCCAGGTGAATCACGTAATCCTTCCTTGTACTTCCCTTGCTACAAATTCATATTTTCTGAACTAAGGTAAACAAAGTTATACAGAGCGCGTTTTTGTAGCTTTTTTTTAATCTCTTTTAACTCTTAACCTAACTCTTTCTCTTTTTATCTTCAGTATATAACTCCAGAAACCCTGAGTGTGTACTTCAGTAGTAATTACTGCAAGCCCCTCAAACAAATCTGATCAATTCATACTATCATAAGATAAAAAGCATCTGATGCAATTTATATAATATCAGTCATGTCACAGCACGTCCCCAGTCCTCTTGCTCCTTTCTATTCCGATTTCCAGAATTCTTAGATAGAAAATATGTTTTCTTCTTTGTTCTCAGGATTGTTGATATTGGAAGGCACTTTTGAAGATACCTAGTTTAACATCTCACTGAAACAAGTTTACCTAGAACACGTTGCACCGGTACAGGTGGATTTTGGATATCTCCAGAGAAGGAGGATCCTCCATCTCTCTGGGCATCCTGTTCCAGTTGTCTGACCTCCTCAAAGTAAAGAAGATTTTCCTCATATTCGTTTGAAACCTGTGTTTCAGTTGTGCTCATTGCCCCTTTTCCTGTCATATTTATATGTTTTTATTATTATTATTTATTCATTTTGTTCAATAGAGTTTTTTCTATTTTTGTGAAGAAGCCTAAAATATTTCCATTTGAAGCACAAATTCTCGTTGGTAATGTTAGTATATTAAATGGGTATTTTTGTTAGAATTATATTTGCCCTTTAGGTCAATCTTGTTAGGGACTGAAAAACTCTTTTCTTTAATACAACACTCTTCTGCTAATAGAGAAAAGACTAAGTTCAAGCATTCAACACACACAATCTTTATTATTTCTATTATTGTTTTATTTTAAAAAGAAAGATTTATTTGCTTTTTAGTAGAAATTAAGAAGTGTTTTCACTACAGAAATTTAATGTAAATAATACTCAAATTATGCCAATTAGTTTTAGAGCATTTATTTGTCAATTATACAGTGGTTGATGATCAGAAAATTTTTTCATTGTTGGTACGTCTACTAAATCACACAGACAACAAAATACCTATCTATAGAGATAGCAAAAGTAGCACTATAGCAAAACCCTCAAAACTTACCTATTTAATGCCTTTAGAATTTTAGAAAAGAAAGAAAAAACATCAACAAAAAGCAAACGCAAAAAATGTAAGGTCGTTAAAGTAACCATTCAAAAGTTGAGATGACAGACATTTTTACTTACCAGACAATCTTTCTTTTCTCTTTGTGTACTTAACAGATTGTATTTAAATTATTAAATAGTATTTCCACAGTTTCACAGAGCAAGTGGGAAGAAGAAAGAAACGGAAAACTGCTAGAGGAAGACAAGAATGATTAATCTTTGTAAAATGTCAAAAAGATGTAGTAGGTGAGAAAAGCAAGGAATTTTTCTAATGTAACTTCGACAGGTAAAATTTAGACTAGGAAGACTCCTTGATAGTCAAGAGAAAGCAAACACCTCCAGAAGATGATTCATCTCATGTATGACAGATTTGATGAATATTCTTTTGGATTTCTCTCTCTCTCTCTCTCTCTCTCTCTCTCTCTCTCTCTCTGTGTGTGTGTGTGGTGTGTGTATGTGTGTGTGTCTCTATTGATTTGAAGTAAAGCTCCAGTGATTTGCATTAACACCACTATCTTGCTTAGTTTAGATAGATCTCATCCTAAGAGAACCTACAATATCAACAGAGTAATATTTCAGATAAAACTAATGTGATGTGACTGATTTATTCAACTACTGTAAATCTCTTAACAATTAAGGCTATGCAGATGAGGTCAGAATTGTTCAACTGACCAAAGGGAGAGCCCATACCATATGACATCATGTTCAGAGGCAAAAGATGGGGGAAGAAGGTGGAAAAGCAGAGGTTTGGAGTGATGGTGCCCGCCGTCCCAGGTGACTGCTACATATGATGTGGCCCTGCTTTCCTGGACCTAGCTGAATACCTGCCTGACCTGGGAAGGGGTGAATGAATTCCTTGTTTTCCTTTGCTTGTGTACAGAGTTTTTGTTTTACCTATTGTACTGCCTTTATTTCGATGCACAAGTTTGCTCACTTTTACCCAAGCAGTTCTCTATTCCATCCCACTGGGAAGCTTGAGCTACTGTCCCTATGGGGCTTAGTTACCTAGCTGGTTTAAATAACTTTGATTAAATCAGATAAAATCAAAGACTAGTATCTGGATGTATTCTGTCCTATAAAGCAATACTTTCTTCAGAAAGTGACAAATATTTGTGTCCTGTACTTTTGAATATTTGAAGAGACTAAACCTACTCGGAAGATTAGAGAAAAATAAAAGGATAGAAGTGAGAGCTCTGTGTCTAGAAGAGAATGTAGGAGAAAAATGTTTTACTAGAAGATCAAAACAAGACTTTAAACTAGATTTGAATGATTAACAGAAATTAAAACATTAAACTAAATTCATACCCATATCAAACCATATAATAAAAAAATGTGAGGTATTGTTCACCATTGAGAAGAAGGTGTAGGCATTTTTTTTTTTTTTTGGACAGCTATTTTTGCTAATTAACTGACTGGGAAAAAGACATTTCAGCTATGGTGGCTTCTGCGCTTGGGAAAAGTGAAACCAGCAGCAGCTTATAGTGCTATGATGAGAACCTCTTAGAGTTTCTTCAGTGATCTCTGCAAGATTAACTGCAGGGTTTGTGCTTCATTTAGGAAAGGGTTAGGGTGGCGGGCAGGAAGGGAATAATAACTTCTTCAGTAATCACTTAATCTATGTGCAAGTGTATTCAAAATGTTGTGGATTAAAAAGCCCTTTGCAAATGAGATAGCTTGAAACAGTCTTTTTACCATCCAACATAAGTATCTGGGTTTAGACAAGAGGATATTGAAGGTTTGCCTTCTAAGGCAAGGGGTGGTTCCTCACACTTATTCAAAAATGAATGGTGTTTCTAAAGGAGCCATTTCTTATGTTAACCAGCATATTGCTCATTCTGTGCAAGTCTAACTCTATTCCTCTGAGACAGAAGAACTAAATGCAAAATAAATTTTTAGCTCCTCACCACTTTTGTCACCCTCTTATGAATTCCTGCTAGAATCCTTTGAAATAGCCTCTTGACAGTTCTTTTAAGTGAATCTTGATCTTGGGATCACTGAGTAACATTTAATTAGATTAGAGCATCTCTTCATAAAAAGACATGCCTCCATAATGCATGTGGGGATTTGTTAGGGTTTGGATTTTTGGGGTTTTTTTTTAATATGCTCTTTTCTCTTCCTTCTTCTCCAGAGATATTTAGTGTGAGCATTTTATTTGTTTGTTTTTCTTGGGTTTGGCTTTTCTTATTCACAAAGATTAGCCTGAAACCAAGCCTCTTATCCAGGAGAATGTGGGAAATTACCGATTCCTTTAGAATATTTCATAAAGTCAGTGAAACAACAGTTGAATTTTAAGACTGGATTGTTGCTACAAACATTACTGATGAATCCCTTACCTGTTCAAGCCTAGCTTTTGAAAAATTGCAGTGTCATCAAAGGCCATGTTCTCTGCAATGGAGCTTTGTACTTGATTTGGTTAACACAAGATGATAGAAGAAAATATCAATGGAAAATTGTATGTCTTAAATTTCATCCTTTTTATTTGGTTAAGTGAGCATGCCAAATGGAATCTGTAATCACACAGAGCATATTGATGTTCAAATGTGGAAAGAGACACCATAACTTTGATCCCATTTTTATGCTCATGTTGTTGCAACTCTGTGCATCCCTCAGATTACTAACAGCAAATACTTTGGTGGTCCTCTCATTCCATATGACACTATGCTGAAGTATTTAACTATTCATAGTTAAATACTTCAGAAAAGAGCAAACTGAGTTCCTCATCAATGTAGGCAAAGAATACAGCAACTTCATTGCTAGAGGCTCTTGTCCTTTTCTCAGTAACTAATTTACAAGGCTAGAAAGACCTCAAGGTTGATAATAAACCTTACTGCTGAGATTGTCCTTCAAAACTCCTCCAATTTGTCAGGTGACTCAGAAATTTTTTCCCATTTATTTCCAGGATCTGATTCTGGTTTATAAACTAAACTTTACATCTGAATAAAGTTATAGACTTCCATCTAACTTTCTGCCCAGATGTAACTGAAAGGAAAAGAAGGCAAGTACATTAGTCCTTCACTAGAATCTACTCCTGCCACATACTCACATTCCAAGGAGAAATACTGAAACCTTGTACTTGCATCCCTACCTTGGGACTTCCTCTTCAGAGCTGCTATTCCAGCACCGCTGGTTTGAGAACATATTGAAAAATATAGTGGGCAGGAAGTGCTGAGTACTTAAAAAAAAACAACTCACAACACATATCAAAAGCTAAATTTTTTATAGAGAAGTTAGAGATAGTACTTCTGTATTCATACGCTATCGGGTCACAAAATGGGACTGATCCTGTTACAGCAATCTTTCAACGTTGTTGATGTAGTAAGAGTCCATTATACTATAGCTCACATTTTAGTCTTTCCTTATGCCATTTTAAAGTAGATAGCCAACTCTGCAACAACTGGCCAAATGATTTACCACGCGGTATTAAGAAGCCTTTTCCTATTGTTGAAAAATAAGATGGGTCTTCACAAAAAGAAGGAAAAATAAAACAAAGTTTACTTTTGTCTTCTTGTGAACCAAAATACTTGATAGCCACAAGAACAAACAATCCTGTGTATTTAATCTGGATGCAGTTAGACCTCTATATAGAAAGTCATGGTTGTGCCCTTTCCTGAACTTTACAACATTCATTATTTTTGCAATAAGAAGAAGTTACTTGTCCTGCCTGGAAGCAGGATTCCCGTAGGGATGAAGCTGATTAATTTTTCTGCCATCACTTGTTCAAATTAACATGTTATATATAGGTGATCACGTATTTTAAAGGTTTCACTACATGATGTTACCTAATATTTCTTCTTTGTTTAACCAATAGCTCTTTGTTTCAGAAGAAATGACACATAAAACAAAGAAGTGAAGGCCAGCATCCAAACAGTCATCTTGCTGAAGAGAAAAATGCTGATTAGGCCAAAAGCAGTTTCCTTCTATATTCAGCCTGAACAAAAAAAAATAGGATCTCAGTCCTTGAGGAGAAAAAAACTGAAAGGAAAACCTCTATCTGTTTAAGACTGCAGAGAAGAAAAAAAAAAAATCTCCTTAAGGAAAGGAAGTTTAGAAAGGAAATATGACAGAAGAGAAATATTGATACATGCAGGTTTATGTGTGATTATAAAAGGTAGTGTTTGCGCAACTAAAAAAAATGTGAGATTAGATGATATGGGAGACAAAGAAAGGTTTTGTAATCTACCCATAAAAGTTAAACCTAACAAATAATAAAAACAATTATGTCTATTAATATGCATGCAAGTAAGTATTTGCTGGAATAGAGCATTCATGAATATTCAGATGATAATCAGATGTTTTAAATTCTAAATATTTAACTTACTAACTTGTTCTAGTTTCATGTTTTCATTTTCCATGAGCTGTTTGCTGTTCATTACTTGGTTTATGTTATAAAGCGGAAATTTCAATGATCTATCATGAAGTTCAAATATTACTGTATAAAGTCCAAGTAATCAATTTATAAACTGTTTATGAGAAAGCCACAGAACAATTTTTCTTCTCATAAAGTTTGAATGCTAATGAACAAAAGGCACCACAAGTTTCTGGACTAGCTTGTGCGTAACAGTATTCAATACTTTAAAGGTGTTACATTTACTAGTACTATTTGACTGGTTTTAATTCCAAGGAATATGGCTTTCTCTGTGCAGGAAAAGATTCTATTTTACAAATTTTCAGATCACGATGTTAATTAATGCTTGCCTTTTTTTATTTAGGGAATTGTTTCATCTGCCTTTCTCCTGGAGAGTCCCAAATGGAAGAAGGAGGTTTCCTCCCTGGTAGGAACACACCCAAATGGCCACCAAGATTCTGGTTTGGTCTGAATTGAGAACATGATGAAATTTGTGGCCTTAGTAAATGATTCATGGCAATATGTACTGCATAAAATATGCCATTGGAGATAAATCTATATCTGTACACAGGACAAGTGAAAAACAACTCACAACATAAGTAATATTAGAGATATTTAAATGCTTGTGGAAAAAGGTCATAGAATTTAGGTTCCCTTGTTCAGAAAAAAAAAAAAAAAAAGTTACATATTAAAAAATGCAAATGTGCAATGGGAAAAGCCACGTGTGAGAGGTGCCCTTCCTGATCTGTCTGTACAGTGATAGCCTAGCTTGAAGAGCAGTGATATCTCTCTGAAGAGAGAGAAATCTCTACACATCAGCCTGCTAATGGTACCTGAGCAATAAACATTTTGTCACTGCAGCAGGGAAGCTACAGTGGCTGAGTACAGATTGCCATACAGTACCTGAGCATGCTTTCATTGTGTGAAATTTTGGCATGGCCCTTTTTAGCAAATATCCAATTAATCTTTGTGTAGACTCTGCATGCTCCTCAGAATAAGTTTTCAAGGAGTGCCTGAGATTTTACTGTGGAATCTTTCTGCACAACTGTCTTATACTTTGTTTCTAACACAATTTTGTATCAGTGAGTACTAAGGAGTGAAAGTAGAGATGACAATGTGTCTGTAAATAATTTGAAGAAAGCAGAATCCTTTCTGGGAGGTTTTTCCACCTTCTGAAGATATTACAATCTTGATGCAGAGTAGTTTAAATCTGCTTTTTAAAATCACATAATATGGTTTAGTTCCAAAAATAGAGAAAGGTGTAAACAGAAGTGTCAACCAGCCCTTCTGGCTCTTGAAAACACACTTTATATTAAAGTGAGAGACTGAAAAAAAAAGGACTGCCTGAGGAGGGTAATGTCAAAAATTCATGTCACATGAGAGTCCGTCTTGCTGGCACTTGCAAGACCAATTCTTATCTCACAAGGGAAGAAGCTTAAGAACAGAATGACTCCAATAGAGGTCAGTACCTGAAGTACACATTTCCTGGGAAGTAAGTAGCCCTATCAGTGAACTTATAGCCCTGCTTCTCAGTGTGCTATGGCCTTTAAGATGAGAGAAAAGAAAATATGAACAGCACTTAACATTACAAGCATTTGAGAGTGTTTCTGGCTTCAAGGGTCTGAAATGAGAGTGAAAAGAACATACCAATTGAGACATAGCAGTTCCCATTGCTGTCAAGTAATAGTAGGTTAATACATCACTACATTTATTGTAAAAGACAACTTATTCTTTATCAATAAACAAAATCACTAAAAATGGGTTAACTGCTATTCTGTAGGGTAAGAACAGCTCAGACGGAAGCAAAAATTGTTTTAAGTGAACATGTGCATAATCCTTCTGGCACTCCAACACTAGTGCAAGTTATTGAGCCAGGTCCTCAGCTAATAGAATTGACTTAGATATTCTGAATTTGTTTAACCTACCTTTATTTGCACAACCCACGTCTGGCCCACTGTGTAGGTAGATGGGGTCTGGGCTCAAAAGCAGATAGGAATATTTTTGTCAACCGCTTTAACTATTGATTTCTCATGAATCAGATGATGGGTTTGGGGATCATTTTGGAAAACAAATTCGAAACTTATTTTTATTATCTTTTGTGCAAAAGCCATTAAATCTTACTGCTATAATGCTCATAAAGAGGACCTGAGCCAAACCTTATCAAGTTTCCCA
The DNA here is from genome assembly GCA_025920805.1 of Petroica traversi. Classification (NCBI taxonomy): domain Eukaryota; kingdom Metazoa; phylum Chordata; class Aves; order Passeriformes; family Petroicidae; genus Petroica; species Petroica traversi. The sequence goes on along the minus strand of JAHLSL010000062.1, from coordinate 13,771,077 downwards.
TTGATTTCAGTGGGTTTCAAATCCAAGAGGGAAATAACATAATCTTGCATGGAGAGAAAGAAATTCAGGTTTAGATTTTATGCACCTAAAAATGGATATAGTAACCTACTAGTCTATTTCGTAAGAGTTGCTAAGAATTTAAAGAGTCTTTAATTGATTGCTTTTACTTCCCTTTCCTCTGAGGGAAACAACTTTGAAAAATAAGCCTTTTATGGACTGTATGAGAATAACAACACTGAACAATTATTGGAAATACAATGTATTGTAATGGATTTTTTATATGTTTATTTTCTATGTGTATCTGATATTGAATAGCTGTTAGAAGTACTAAGAGATACATTAAGAAAAAAAATTGTATGATTGTTTCTCATCCAGAACATTCTGGAACATATAGAAACCAAAATAATTTTCTTTGTTCATTCTTTTATTTTTATTTTTTTTTTTCAGACTATTGTTCCAGTTCCAGCTGTGTAATACTGTTGTAGCTCCAGAAAGAATTCTAGAACAGTTTTTAGGGGCTATCAACTCCAATCTTATAAACTATATATAGCAGTTTATAATTGCTTACAATAAATACAGATAACATTGGTGGCTTATCCTGAGTAAATAATTATTATGTGCATTTTAAGTTGTTGTTCAACATATGCTGCATAAACATGTCCATCATTAAAGACCAGACTGAGTGTAGCTTCTCTAGTTGTATTAGTAAATGTGAGTGACAGTTTTCCCAAATGTTGCTTTGGATTTATTTTTTGCTCATAGGTATAACATCTAATTCTTACAAATAGTTCACAATAAAGAATGTTTCAACTTAAATGTTAAAATTAGAATTTTTTAAAGTCTGACCAGAAGCAAATAAATTTATGACTTTAACCGAAAACAGGAATACAGGGAAGCTGAATGGAGCTGCAATACAGAGCAGGAATACAAGGGTGTGAAGAATGAGCATGGTGTGCAAACGTGCAAAGTTAGTGTTGAAACTGTAAATATTATGTTTCTTTCATAAAGATAAATAGAAGCAAAAGTTAATGTAGGGATTATGTGCAGATCATATGCTTCCTCTGTGTCATTTCCCTCTCCACTAAATAAATGAGAGGAGAGGAGAGGAGAGGAGAGGAGAGGAGAGGAGAGGAGAGGAGAGGAGAGGAGAGGAGAGGAGAGGAGAGGAGAATTTTACTTGTTTCAAGTGTTATATTATCAATGCATGTAACCTAATTAGCCCATACAATTCTTAATATAAAAGTAAATTAATGCTATAGCTACATTATTCAAATTTAAATGAAACAATAGTGGAAAAAAGTGAGTTTTATCAAAGTGTTAGGAAAGGATCCACTCTGGAGCAGTCTATGAAGAACTGCAGCCCATGGGAAGGACTTACAGTGGAGAAGATTTTGGTGAATTGCCTATGATGGTAGGGATCCCACACTGGAGCAGAGAAAGAATGTGAAGAGTACTACCCCTGAGGAGGAAGGAGAAGAACTGGACAAACTGATTAAGACTCTATTTCCCATCAAACTTCACTTCTGGGCATGGGGCAAGGTAGAGAAAATAGTGAGTAAAGTTAAACCTAAGAAGAAAGCAGGAGTAGGGGGAAAGTCTAAAGACTTAATTTTCCTTTTCTCATTATCTACTCTGATTTTGATTGTTGATCAATTAAACTAATTTCCATAAATTGTGTCTGTTTTTCCTATGACAGTAACTGGTGAGCAACTTCTCCCTGTTCTATCTTGACCCCCAAGCCTTTCATTATCTTCTCTCCCCAGTCCAGCTGAGAGTGATAGAGTGGCTTTCGTGGACACCTGTTCTCCAGTCAAGGTCACCTCAACACCATAGTATTTCAAGACTAGCCTCATTCAGGGTATATTTTTATTTATATTCTCAAATGGATTTTTTTTTTAAATTTGGAAAACAGATTAGCAGGGAGACTTTAACCTTTAGTGTAAATGAAGAAGACACTGTTTAGATATATTTACTCTAAATTAATTTAAGAACTATATTTACTCTGATATTCAGAATAGATGTTAGAGCAAGTTCTTATTTAAAAAATTATTTTCTTTATATCTTTTTTGTTTTTGTTTGAGTTGTGATACCCATTTCCCACACATATTTATAGCCTGACACTCTGTTTTCTCAGCATAAGCAAAGAAATTGCAAAAGTTTCAGTCTTTAAAAATTTAATTGGATCTATTTTTGAATCTCAGTTTGACTATATAGTGCCCAGAGGGAGCCACAGAAATATCTTTAAAGGACCTAAAATAGTTTTTCTATTCATAAAAATGTTACAGCTTTACAGTCCAGTATCTCTTGGCTCTGCAGGCTAAAAGTGAGTGCAAGTCTCGAGAGGACAATCTCTTCCCAGTGGAGCAAAATGCTATACTATGGCCTTACAGGACCAAAAGATATAAAGCTTCCACCTTAAGAAAACAAATAAACCAGTAAGGAATATAAGCATAGTTATAACAAAAAATAGATATAAATTTTTCTTATCCTAATCTTGAAACAGGTTCAGATATGGTGAGAAGACAAAAGTTTAGCAATAGCCTTTTGGCACAGCATTAAAGTTCCTTGGATAATGTGGTCACTGCTTTATAAATAAGCTGTTTGAAGTTAGCTTGACTATATGAAAAATCCTATCAAGCTAAGCTAATGGAGAGTTACAGCTGCCAAAATGTATACAAGGGATAATGTCTTACCACAATATATACGAAAGAATCAGGGTTGCCATCCATATATCAGGGTTGCCATATGGTGATATCCATGAGTCCAGTTTCTGGGGTATCACTACGCACACAATAGGAGTGATTTTCTCATTCCTCTTTCTCTTCCCCTCCTCAGGGACAAATACTATACGAATGACACCACCTCTTTCAGCAAATTGCATCATAACATTAATCTTTGAGTCAACCTGACTCTTATTCTTGTTTTGCACAAATATCTTCATCTGGAGCCAGCAACTACGCTCTACACAGTAGGTTTTTTTTATTCTGGCTCAATTTCCTTCTCTTTACATTTTTATGTGTAAAATAGTATTGCTTTCTTTCACATGGCATTCAAGTATGTTCTCACAGGTGTTTTAAATCGTCCTCCACCTTAAAGCCTTATTTGAACTCTTGGTACTACTCCTTGCTACTTGACAGACTTGGAAGTTTTCAGAGGTCTTACTGGTAAATGAACTAAATCTAGTACCAAATTTAAAATGAACCTGAAAAGATAGAATGAAAAAAACAAACAACCCAATCAGCCAAAAGAGATCACAAAGCACGCAAACAACCAAAACCTTCAACATATAAACATGAGACTCAAGAAAATTTGAGGAAGAAGTTTAACAACTCAACAAATTTCTTTTTCTTTTAATAAATCAGAGATAATTTGAAATATATGACAAAGCACTTCTCTGAGTAAGGAGTGGGTGACAATATGAAGAAAGACAGCTGGAAGGTAACTTAATTTCTGACAAACATCCATTCACTGGTAAACAAATTCAGGTTTTGGTATTTAGGCTAATTCTGAAGAAGAATTGGACTATAAATCCGTAATACACAAGGAATAAAAAAAAATTAAAAAGAGAGAGAATTTAAATCTAAGAAATGAAAAATAATAAATTATAAAGCCTTATGGCTTAGGGGCAAAAAAAAGTGAAAATTTAAAAGGTCTTATATCAATCTGAGATAATTAATAGACATTTAGAAAACTAGTCCTTGAGGAAATCTTTGTGGTTGAGGGTTATTTGAGTGCCCTGAACACATGCATTTTCCATTCTAGGGCTTCAGTGAATCAAAAGTATGAAGAGAGCAAGACACATTGGGTTTACAGAACAGCACTTATGGTGGTGGTACATTTCAGTTGTATCTGTGAATTAAAAAGACCAGATCACAGTCTAAGCACTGGCATATGGCTGTTTATTTAATTTAATTATTAGCACGGACACTGGTACCATTATTGTCCATGAAAAGCTAGCAGTGTCCCACACATGGTTTCATCTGTGGATGACAGCTTAAGTGTTGCCATGCATTGAAGATGTTAAGATGTGAGCCGCACCATCTTACTTACCTAAAGGGCTTTCAAAGTCTCTCTTATCTCCTAGTTTAGGTGGAGCATTTTTGTTACATAGCACAGCATAAGACAGTGACCTATTTCTAATGTACAAATAGGCCATGAATAATAAAAAGGAAGTAAAAATTGTGAAAAAAGCGGAATCTCCACAGAAACTCCCATCAGAATGATAATCATTGCATGAATGGTTTGTTATTCTGAATAAAATCAGGAACCTTGTTTAATTAATTTTTCTATCATTGTATACAGATGCACAAACTGGCTTTTGTCACAATTTTTGCATAGCATTGAAATGAAAATAGTAAATGAAAGAGAGTAAATAGGTAAAATACATTGCTTAAGTTTACTCTGACCATAGGCCTATATAAACTATATTCAGAAAAAAATGCATGGCAAAAAAATTTTGAAAGTCAAGCTCATGACCAAGGGAAGTCTTTTGCCTCCATTGCAAAGCCTAGAAAAGCAGATGGTGACTAGGAATATTCTAAGGTCTAAGAAAGCAAATTATCATTATTGGTCAATGCTAAAGGAAAATAACCAAACAGCAACAAGAACAAAAAATATTGATAGAAACATTTATAAGTAACACAGGGAAATGAGTGTCTAATCAAACACCTTAAAACTTTCAGATACTGGGGTTAACTGAAAATTTTTATAAACTGAAGCAGTCTCACCCTAACTTAAATGCTTTTTCACATTCTGGTGAAAGTTTTGAAACTCCAGAGGCCTCCAGATTGATGGTTGTTTACATTCATGAGCTCTGGTAATGAAGTAGGTCAGGAATCATAAAGAGCTCAGCTCTTCCAAGTCCAGAAGGCAGAACAAAGGGGATCTTTTTGCTGTAGTTGAATAATCTAATATTTTGCACAGTATTTTGTTTTGATCAGGAACTTCATTACTTATTCTCAGAGGTCAACTACGTTGATTCTCTTCTCTTTCTAGTCAAATTTGTCCAATAATCCTCTTTGGTTATCTGAGCTCTGTTTTTATTGAAACTGCCTTCTGTCACAGAGAGATAAGTTATGCCTGATGCCTTAGGCTACAGAAGGCCAAAATATGTTTTGTTCAGTCTATAGGACACTAGCAGAGAAGCAATGCCTGTAACTATTACTCCTTTCCATCTGTCCTGTCTTCTTGATATGTTTGTGAGTCTTACAGAAGACTCAGAAGTGCTTGGTGTCTTCAGACATTTAAAGAAAGTGCTGTTTGGGACCCAGATGTTACATTTTTTGTTTCACTGGAGAAAACTCAGCTTGCTGATCCTGTTAGCATGATCGAGTGACATATTTTCCTGTTCCGACAGAAGTAAAGGGGACAATCAAGAGGAGAAAGAAAAAAGAGAAAATAAAAGAAAGACCCCAATGACCTTTATATGATATGTTAGAACTAAACTAATTTTCACAATGACTTTTTATTTCACTTACTAGGGGAAAAAAAATTATTTTAATTAGAGTATGTCTCTAACTTTGCTGCTTTTTGTTTTCTCTTTCTTTTACTTCAATATCTAAACCTACAGAGTCTCTACATTCTTAAACAAATCTGAAGCTTCTCATAAATATTGGTTCAAATATTAAACAGTTTGTACAGCTAAGTTTGAAAAATATGTTTTTGTTTTGATTATACCACTAGAATTGAACACTTTTCTTCAATTAGACACGAATTTTATGAAGAATGTCAGCATAGATATTTTTCATATACTCGTGTGCTTACAGTCAAGACTTTCTTTTATCTATGTAATTTAAATACGTATACACATATCCACACTGATTTTTTTCACTGCGATAATTAAGCATTATAAAAATGCACCAATAAATAGGCATATTATATAATTCCTTTTCAGAGTAACCTACATGAAATAGAACACACTTTTTCTGCCTTTCCCTCCATTTTGCATATTTATTAAGAAGCTTATAAAAGAGATATACTTCTGGTCCTCTCCAAATCATTACTATAATAGCTTAATTTAATGACACTTTTTTTTTTTTTTTTTTTTACAGTTACGCAGTGATTTTCAGTTTTTTTTCACTGGCATGATAGGGGATTTAAATAATGTAAAATTCCTGGATTTGATATGTTTGTGGGGAATGGTTTTGTTTTATCAACATTTTTACACACAACTATGCAAGATGTTCAGGGTTTCAGTGGGACTGTTTGTAAAGGTAAGCACACTTACAAAGGTTTGGAGCACCAGACACATATTCCTTTATATCTTCTGTGTTAAGCAAATAATTCAATACTTTCTTCTGAATGAAGACCAATTCAAGAAATGCATTTCTACTTCAAGTGTTTTCTTTATTCATCCTCCATATGAGCTAGGTGCCTTAGCTCTCCTTATAAACAAAAGAATGAAACAGTCACTTTCAGAGCACAAGTAATTTCTAACGGAATTTTACAAGATTTCACATAAACTTCTTATTTTACTTCTCTAACTGAAAATATTAGATTTCTTTCTCAGACATGGATCCATCTATACTGTGGCTATTTAAAGTTAGACAAAACTAATCTCACTTGAATTTTTTACAAAAGTCACAAAAATTCTTTGAGATTAGTCTTGGGTGTTAATAGAACTATTAACTGAGGTTTCTAATTTATTTGTTTTGTTAAGATGAAAATGGTGTGTAGGCTTTGTCACATGGGTGACCCATAAATAAGCCAGGCATGAAAATTATTGATTTCTATCATTGTGCTCTAATAACAAGATGCAAATCCTCAGGTTCATATGAGATTAATAAAGTCAAGAGGAGGTCAATTAGATAAATTATTGTGATGCATACTGTTCTTTTACAGATTTTGGAGCTTCTTCTTGTTTGGATATAGAATATCAAGGGAAATGTGTTTATGTAAGTGGCAGTACACCGAATATTACTTGACAGGTAAGTCTTTCATATCGCATGATATCTTCTTATATTTTCAGTTTATTCCAGTTTTCAGTTTGGTTTGGGGTTTTTTTATTTTTTAAATATTTCTGGTAGCTATTTTTCACAGTCATATATAAGGATTGTATTACGCATGTCATAGTAAATTTATTATCACTTTTCATTTCCTAATAAGCTTGAAAAAGATGTCCTTTACAATGTCAGTCATCGAGGCACAGGTATTCACAAACCAAACTAATTCTTGGATTATCTTTCCAAACATGTTTTACCTAGAATATTATTTAACCCTGAAAATAATTACCTTCATTTTTGTAGAACACAGTCTCTTTTTTTTTTTTTCTTGGTGTGTTTTTCTCCTTACAGTGCTTAGCAAGCAAGCTTTATTTCTCCATCTAAGGAAGTACACCTTAAAAAGTGTTTGGCACTAAGATTAAGACAATATTAAAGCTCAGACTCCTTTTCCTTCTGACACATGTTACAGACTTGAAAACTGTAAAAAAGACTTAATGGGACAAATCACAGCACGAAATCATTCTTATTTTCTGTCTGCTTTGCTGCAATAGTTGACACACAAGAAATAAGTATGGATCATAGAATGGCTTGGATAGGAAAGGACTTCAAAGATAATCTAGTTTGAATACCCCTGCTTTGGGCAGGGACATCTTCCCTGACCAGGTAGCCCAGGGCCCCATCCAGTCTGTCCTTGAACACTTCCACTTGCCACAGCTTCTCTGGGAAACATGTTCCAGGATCCTACCAGTCTCATGTTAAAAAGGTTTTTTTGTATATATAACCTGGATCTCTTTTAGTTTAACACTGTTTGCCTTTGTGTTCTCACTACAGACCTTATTAAAAAGTCCTTCTCTGCCATTCTTTTAAACCCCCTTTCAGTACTGAAAACCCACAATCAAGTCTCCTTGGATCCTTCTCCATGCCGAACAGACCCAACTCTCTTGGTCTGTTTTGTATATCAGATATGTTCCAGCTTTCTGACCATTTTTTTGGCCTTTCCCCGGACCTGCAGTTAAAGGTCTGTGGCTTTCTTATAGCAGCTCTCCAGATGAGGGACTCATGAGAGTAGAGTAGAGTAGAGTAGAGTAGAGTAGAGTAGAGTAGAGTAG
>JAHLSL010000062.1:13641450-13763017 GCA_025920805.1 Petroica traversi | reverse complement strand
AGAGTAGAGTAGAGTAGAGTAGAGTAGAGTAGAGTAGAGTAGAGTAGAGTAGAGTAGAGTAGAGTAAAATAGAGTAGAGTAGAATAGAGTGAAAGAATCACCTCCTTCGACATACAGGCCCTGTAGTTTTTGGCTTTTTTTATGGCCCTGATACACTTGGTTTTCTGGTCTGTAAGTGCACACTGACTGAAATTGAATTTTTTATCTTCCAGTACAGCCAAATCCTTTCTGTAGGGCTGTTATCAGTCCATTCATCCTATATTGATACTGAGGGTTATCTCGACCCAGGTGCAGGACCTTGTACTTAACCTTCCTCAATCTCATGAAGTTCATCTGGGCCCATTCCTCAAGCTTTTCAAGGTCCCTCTGTATAATATCTCTTCCTTCAAACACATGAACTGCACCACTCAGCTTGGTGTTGTCTGCTGAGGGTGCACTCAATAGCTCTGTTCATGTCATTATAAAAGTATTGAACAGTACCAGTCCCAATATAAAAACCTGAGGGATTGTAGTCATTTGGAAGTAAAACAGAGTTCTGCATTCCTATCCTGAATTTCTCTCTGTTAGTTCTGAATATCTTAGAATAGGGATAATTTTATAACACTGTTCTATATGTGGATATAACATAATCCACATAATCACCAAGTGAGCAAGTATGCTCAGAAAATAGCTTTGTCTCAGGAGCCTTTTGCAACAGGGTTAACTAACTCAAGTGGATTTCTTTTGGGTTTTTTTGGTTTTCTTCCAGTTCTAAATTAACAGATCTAACTTGTACATTTTTGAAAAAATGTTCCCCAGTATACTGTTGAGGACACTATAAATTCCAATGAATTGGGCATTTTTTAAATAAAAACTTTTCTCACATGAAAACTTATATGAAAATCTTGTCCATTTAATGTCAGAAAAATCTAATGTTTTTGTTTAGTGTATAAGCTTTACAATGAATATATAAGAAGCAGAAAAAGTCTAGGAGTAAGATTTTCTTTTGAAGAAGGAAGACTATTCTGACTTTTTTTCCCCTTCTCTTCTGCAAGCAGAACAACAACTTGAATATAAGAGCCTCAGTAAATGTAACAGCTCTGGCAAGTCGGTGTCTCTTATAATTTTTCATGATGACAGCTTGTAATGACATACACTGTTATGTTGCCAACTCTCATTAGCGTAAGGTAGCAGAATGTTAGTGCTGTCATTTTCTTAAGCCGCCCTCCTTTTGCTATGGCATGGCATTACATCCTTATTTTAAATCAAACATCTGCTCTTTGTGTCTACAACCAATCTGAAGAATGCTGCTTGTGTGCCACAGCAGGCAAAACCCAATATTTTGTTATTTATCCAGATAAAGAAGTCAATGATGCGAAAATGGCATTTTTAATGCCTGAACTAAATATATTTCCCAATATTTGAAACTGCTCTGCCTTTGAAAATACTTAGTTGTTTCAGCAAATAATTAATTTCTCAAGACTTATTAAAAAAAAAAAAAGTGTTAACTAGGCTACATTCCAATAGAATTTTTTTTTAATTTTACTTTTAATTTAACCATCTTGCTTTTTTACCTAAATTAATAGAATTCCTATAAAAACAATAATTACAACCTGGCTCTTATTAACATAAAACTGACTACATCATTGCTTTAAATTCTAGGAAATAAAATATGTAAAATATTTATTTATCTTAATAAGCTATAATCATAAAATTAAGTTTTATTCTGTGGCTAATTCTTAGGAAGAAGAAGAATAATTTTATGAAGAAATTGCCAGTTAATTCTCTTCTTTCTGTAATATTGCTATTTTCCTGGAGCTGCCAAGGAGATATTTCCTAGTCATGTGTGGGTAAGAGCACTACTTGCATAAGAAAAAAGAATGTCAATTTTTTTTAATACAGAAAATAGCAGGATTTCTAAAAGATTTTTAGAAAGAGTGTTCTCTGTCTTAAAAGTTATTTTAAGAAATTACATTTGGAACAGATAAAATGTGAGAAAAAATTTTGAAAAAGTTAAAATATTTGATGTTTTGGTTTTTTAAAGCAGCAGACTCAGTTTTAATTGTCAGGTTCATATTTCAAATTTAGTCTTTCCTTAAAAATACAACCAAAAATATGTTTTTTATGATATGTACCTTCACAAAAAAATAATACTCTGATTTATTTAATAGCCACACCATCAATAAAGTGTGTTTCTGTATGAAAAAGGTGAAAAATATTGAAATTTTAGGATGTCAGCAGTAAAAGACCCTTATGACAAAATTAATTTTAGTCCTGTGGGGAGTTGTTAACTGAAGCTGAATTGCTGAAGTTAGAATTTATATGCATCTGGAAAAAGAACAGCTTCCACTGATTTTTTAGTTAGATGGATTTTTGATAGACAGCTCTCTTAATATACGAGGCTGTAAACTAAATGTCCAAAATTTAAGCCTTTGTTTTATATGATTCCATAATCTACATAATATTATCAGATTATTGGGAAGGAAGGAATCTGAAAGAAAGATTTCTGGAGGGAAAAAAAAGGAAAAAAATAAAAAGAAATAAAAAACCAAACTCTCATGTCATTGTTTTGCAAAAAGACTTTTTTTTTTACTTTCTACAGGTCTGATCAAAGATGCTGCCAGTGTAAAAGAATTACAAAATTCAAAAAAGACGTGTTTCATACCCCAGTTGCTAGACAATTCATAATATTTCAGCTCTTCTCTGTGATAAATTTTTCCCCTTTGAGGGAAGAGAACAATAAAATATCTCATCAGAAGGAACCCAGAAGTTACACCAAATCCCTCTCCCTACTTCTCTCAGGACTACCTAAAACTAAACCACATGGCTAAGAACAATGCCCAGATGCTCCTAGAACTTTGAAAGGCTTGGCTCTGTGAACACTTCCCTGGAAAGCTGTTCCAGTGACTGACCACCCTCTGGGTGAAGAAAGTTTATCTAGGGTCCTATCTCAACTTCCTATCATGCAGCTTCATTACATTTTCTCTTGTGCTATCACAGTTCATCAGAGAAAAAGACCAGAATCTTCCCCTCCAATGTCTGCTTTGAGGAAATTGCAGTCTATGATGAAGTCATCCCTCAGCCTTTTCTTCTTCAAGCTAAACAAAACACATGACCTCAGCTGCTTGCGTTAAAGGCAATGGCATTTTCAATTTGATGATTTTGTTTCCTTCTCAGTTCTCCTGTGAAAGTAGACCAGATGCTCATGTTCATTTAGGAATGCAGAAAGAGGAAATACTTTCATCTTAAAAGTATTTTTATGGTATCTAAAATGCAATGTTATTCTACAATGGTATGATCCCTGTTTTGTTAAGTCTGGGGGAAATAACAGACTTCAATTTCTTCATTTGGTGAAGCTGGTGTATCAGCTTATGCTGACTTAGTCTGAGGACAAGGTCTGTGTCGTCTGTTTATGACAGCAATGAATAAATGAAGGTGAAAATTTATTTCACAAACATGGATTGTTGCTGAGTTCCTGTTCAGTGAACTAAAGGCAAGAACAGGAGGCTGGCAGCATTCCATTCCCAAGCCAAGACAGTGCTGAAGAGAGCTTACTTCCCATTTGTGTCTTACTCACTGACAACAGCAGTGATGCCAAGGTAGCAAAAGTGCTGCTGGAAGCTGGATAAAAGAGGTCTAAAATTTATAATGACTACCTTTTAAAATTAAGCAGATCTGAAAATATTTAAAATATTTATAAGGCAGTCTTGAAAGATATCAAAAGAAAAACAGAAAATAAGGTGTGACTACAAAATAATGCACAGAATAGGACATGCCCGGAAAACTCTAAAATGTGGAAGGACACATGGATTAAATGAAAATAACTGTATTTAGATTGCATTGAGAAGAGACCCCACATATATGAGGTTCATAGATCTCAGATAACATGACCCACTTGATTTTTATTCTAGAAGCTTCAATTCTCCTAAAAGCTGTTATCAAGCTCTTTGTTTTCATGCTGCTATCTCATGCATAAACATATATTTATTTAAAAAATTATAATTTAAAAATGGGACTCAAGACATAGGAGAAATAAACTCCCACCCTCAGCATCATATTTTTCTGAGCAAGGTCCTCAGGATACTGGTGACTTTTCATTACTCCCTGGACCAATTCTTCTTGAAGACCAAAGCTTAGGACTTAAAGGAAGTATAAACATAACACTAGAGGAAAAGTGGATATAATATGTATGTATTTGTATTATATTACTGAACGTGTTAGCTTCAGAGTAACTCTAATAACTCCTTTTGACTAGACCTGAAGGCCTTCTTTAGGCTAATAAAAAAGTATTGGCTTCACATAAAAGGCTTTTATTCTTAGCAAAATAATTCCTTTTTTCTTTTAGAAAGATTTTGAGTGCAACAAGGAAGGAAGGACAAATTTGCTAATAAAGATGCAGGACCTAATAGCTGCTTATTATCGCATTTATCACTAACTTGTCCTGTCTATGCAATAAGGACCTTGTCTCCCTCCCACCTTCACACTGATTCTCTCTATAGTATAGTTAAAGGCTTTTTGAATCAGTTACAGAAAACAGCTTACAGCCCTTATCAAACCAATGGAGAACAAAATATCTTGCAGGTAGAGCTTTGATTTCTGGGGTACTGAGCTCTGTGTTAAGACTGGTATTAGAAGACATTTTTTGGCAGATGGAATGATCTACAAGGAAGATGGAGTGATTTATGAAACATAACTTTTCCAATCAGGCTAAGAACTTTGCACATATACAACTGTGTCTTTCTGAATTAAAGTAGGAGACTGTTCATTGAGAAAGCAAAATTAGACACTATCAATATTGAGATTTGTTTTAAAGCAGATCTTTTTAAATTCATTACCTTTATTTCAATTCACAGATCATAAGCATGAGAATTAAGAATTCTCCTGTACATTACTGATTACTCATCAATTGAGTTACTTTGATATTTGTTGTTGTGCAACTTTTAGCCTGAGGAATTATTGTTTCCCTGTGCAGCAGCTGCAGAAACAGATGTTGGATTTGGTTTGCTGGCACACTTCCAAAAAAGCTTAAATGCAAAACAAAAATGATTTCTGGCCTATTGCCAGGTGGTCCCACTTTTCTGTCTGCTGGAGAGATTTTAATTTGTGATCACTTTTAAAAAAAATGTTTTGGGGACTTTGCAGTCATATTTCTTTTAAATGCATGCTTGACTGGCAGACAAATTTCTTTTTGGCAGTATTCTATGGTTAGATCACCTTCTTAAAATTATTAGGACTCTCTTCAAGTAAGAATAAAACATATTTTGTGTGGGTGCATAGTGAACCTGGCTGACACATATGATAAACATGGCAGGAGGTCCAAGGCCACTTTGGACAGAAAAAGCAGAAGCTTTCACCTTTGACAAAGGCTCACACTTGCAAGTTCAGCAATAATATGGGGTCTTTCCAGACTCTGGGCACAAAAGTTATGCCTGGAAAAAATATTAAGATACAAGAAGGAAAAAAAAATTGCTTTTTCATTAAGTTTATAAATGCAAAAAATAAAAATTCAGAATTAATGAAATACAAAATTATGGCAGTTCAGTAGTTTAACTTGCTAACATAGAAAGGAAGAAACAATATTTTTCCTGTAATTTTCTCAGGACTTCATGTTTAACATCTCCAAAAGACCCTGTTGTACAGGCCCCTTGACATCACTCTTGATGGCCATGAAAACCGGCCACATCAATAAACAATATGATAGAGAAATAAATAAATGAAATAAAATCCCCACTAAATTAAGACAAAGCAAAAGAAAACAAAATTGTGATTTCATTTGACAATTTTATTTGCGTGAGTTACGTGTCATCTATTAGCAGTTGTTGTCTACAATTATTCATGTGTCTTTCCTGTGTCATAATCTCAGAAGGCTGTATTTCTGTACATGTATGCTCAGGCATTCCAGGAGGAACCTTGTCTCTTAAAAAAAATGCTGAGAGTTAAATTTATTGGCAAAAAAATTTTCCTATGGTTATTCAATAGAAAGTAACAAAATAACATGATTTAAAAAAACAAAATAAAGCAAAACAAAACATATTTCTCTGTAAAACAGATTTAAAAGCTTCCAGGAGTTTCCTTCAGAAAATCCCTTGAAAATCTTTCTATTTACATTTCAACTCCTTCTTCAGGTGGTCCTACAGTCATTCCCTTATATCATCTAGGTAAGTTTTTATAACAAATGTAGATATGCAGGATCTAATAATACACAATGACTATCAGATGAATTTCCTAAGGCCTAGAGTTTTGATGAACTCTCTCTCCCTTTCAATAAAACTGGATGTTTCCTAAAGTAAGGCCACTACAGCTTTCTTAACAGCTGATGACATTCTCTGTCCTAGGTTTCAGAGAGGGACAGAGGTATTTTTTTTAATTAATTTATATTGATGCAGATGCATATGAATACACTGATAGCAAAACTGCCTATTCTGGTACAAAGGAGAGTCATATTTCTTGAGGGTTCATAGCCTGTGAGCTACTCATCACTCTTTGGGGCTTGGGATGAGACAGTATGGGGACAATGAAGTAGAAGAGGTGATCCTGACCTAAAATCCAGAAAGTTCGTGAAAAATTGTGGTGACAGAATGCCCTCCTGCCCCATTAGAACTTATCCACTGTAGGAGTCACCTGTAGTTACACACCACAGAGAGTAAGGATGTCTTTTAAAGTACTTTGGTGAAAGTGGGCCTGAACATGCTTTCAGGTTAGAAGGTGTTTAAAAAGTTCTCATATTCAAATTTCTGTAATGCTATTGTTAAAATTGAAGTTAACCATTGTGGAACTTAAAGAACTGCAGAGAGATAAACAACTAAAATGCATTATATGACTGAATATACTAAATGGACCCAGCAGATTTTGTTTGTGTTCTCTCACTAATGTGAAAATCAGCTCTGCTACACATTTCAGTGTCCTTCTTCTGTACTAATCTGTCTTCCAAGGACAGATGGCTTTTGCAACTTGTAAATCTTTTTCTCCTAAAATTGATAAATCACCTGCACAGGAAAGTTTCTTTATTTCTACCACATTCAGAAAGAAAAAAAGAATGTGAAAATATTCTTCCTACCCTGCCACAAGAGACCATTTGACCTTCAAATTATCTCAAAGGAATAGTTGTAAGGAAATGCAAGTGCTTAATAGATCTTAAGTGGTACTATGCATTGCTAAATACTTCCCTTGCCAATTGTATTCATTAGAGAAACTCTTAATCTTATTGAAATAAGGAGAGCTCTTCACTCTTAAGATTTTGTGTCTCCTGTTTTTGTTCCCTCTGGGACTGGTATTCTTCCAAATTATGGCCAGTTAGACCGTTTTTGACTGTCTGCTATTTCTAGTGCCTCTGTAATGACTTAAATGATCTCACATCAATTTTTCTAAGAGTTAACTTCCATTTGCTGTAGAGACAGGTTTAGATTTCTGGAATATGCATTCTCTTCTTTATCCTCCCTTTTTATTGGAGGGATAACAACATCAGTAGTTTCACATCAAATACATAATCCTTACATTAGCTCTTCTTCTTTGCAGAACCAGTAAAGGGGGAACAGGTGACATCAGATTCACAGAATCACATTGTACTGCTTTATTGTTTGGGAGAGAGTTAATTATCTTCATAATACCTGGTGTAGGACTATATTTTGGATTGTTGACACAATAGTAGAGCTGATAACACAGCAGAGTTTTAGCTATTGCTAAGCAGTCATGGCCTTTTTAGCTTCCCACACCAGTGAGAGGCTGGGGGTACACAGAAGGTGGGATGGACTCAGCTGGGACAGATGACCCAAACTGATCAAGAGGGTATCACATATCCTATGGGGTCATGCTCAGCATGTAAAGCTGGGGAAGGAACTTGTGTTCCAAGTTACACAATTTGTCTTTCCAAATAGTCATCACATGTGATGGAGCCTTGCTCTCCTGTAAATGAACGCCTACCTGCCTATCAGAAGCAGTGAATTAATTACTTATTCTGCTTTTCTTGTGCACACAGGTTTTGCTTTACCTTTGGAATTGCCTTTGTTTCAACCCTTGTGATTTTCTTGCATTGCCTTTCCTATTACCTTCCTAGTCCCTTGCTGGAGGATCGACCAAGTGACTGTGTGGGACTTAGCTGACTACCAGAGTTAAATCACAACACACATAAATCAACACTGTCTGTGCAGAGACCCTGCAGAGACAAAAGCTTGAGTCCCAAGCTGCAAGGAATAAACTGCAGGTACAGACCCCATTGAAGTAAACATCAGGGACAATGACAAGGAAGCAGCAGGCAGCAGCAGAAAGACTCATTCTCCACCTTCATATTTGCAGCTTCAGAAAAGATATATTACCCCAGGAAAGGTGAGAAGGAAGAGCACCTAGGATGGAAATGTCTGTGTCTACTGAGAATGAAACAGTGTCTGCAAGGAACATGGGGGAAAATGATAGTGACTGGAGACTATATTCTTAAGGGATGTGTCCAACCATTTGATGTCCTAGAAGTTTTACAGGATGGCCAAAGCCCACATGGATGGGTATGGCGAGAGATTGCTAAGGTTTTTCCAGTTCTCCAACTATTAGCTCTTGCTGCTTACAATGGGTGCTTGCAATGAAGGTCAGCAGCATCCTGGGATGCATTAGCAAGGGTATTGCCAGCAGGTCAAGGAAAGTGGTTCTTCACATCTGTCCAGCACTTTACTCCAGTGCTGTGTTTCCTACTACAAGCATACTGAAGTGAGTCCAGCAGAGATCACCTACATGGTAAGGGGCCATATTACGAGGTGTTAAGACAGGCAGGCTGGAGAAGAAAAGGTTGATGGGAGATCTTATTGCCGTTTCCATCTAAGTAATATGAGGATGTAAAAATAATAAAGCAGGACTCCTTTCAAAGTAACAGGGAGAAGCTGAAACACTTAAAAATCTGACTACATATAAGAAAATACTTTTTTTTGTCATATGGGTGATCAAGCCTAGGGTCTGTCTAGAGAAGCTGTGGAAATTACTTGTTTGGAGATATTCAATACTCCAAGCTGGATGAGGCCCTGAAGACCTTTTCTTTACTGGACCAGATCTGAAGAGTGCATTAGAATCTACGACATCAAGGGGCTTCTTCCAGGCCAAATTATTTGTGATTAGTGATTCCACCTTCTGCTCTCTAACTTATACAACACTTATATAACTTGTGTCTGTGAGAGTCTGAGTGGCAGGTGCATTAACTGGGTGTCTAATGGTGTTGAATTACAATTAAATTTTTGTTTCTTAGTCCTCCTCAAAAAATTTCCAAATATCTTGTAGGAAGTATTGTGTGGCTTCAGTGCAGAAGTCAAAATACATTCTTTTGCTGTGTTATGGGTGAGAATGGATGAGCAGACAGAATAAGCTCTGTGCTTAAATTTAAACAGCCTAATCTGATTATTTATCAAGAATAAGTATTTTCATCTGCTGGATTTGCTACATCCTAGTTGAAGGTAACTGTAACTGCTTTTTAATTCACTTAAATGGACTAGATGCTTAAAATGTGTATGGAATTGTTTGTTTCTAACCTTAATTGGAGAGCTTTCCTTTAATACTGTGAGTTTTGTGTTTGTTAGCAAGAAACAACTCATATTAGGAATCTTATAAAAAAGCAGATGTTACTCACAAGGCTACCTAAGTCAGCAAAAAAACTAAAACTAATGTACATAAATGAATATTTAATTAGAATTTTCTCCTTTACATGCATGGCTAAATTCTACTAACACCATGAATTAAACTGTGTTATTCTCTTCTAGCTACATATTAAAATAGAAATGCATTTTTTAAAATTCTCTTTTTTTGTATATTAACATTATATATATAGACAATACTTTCTATAAAAGTGTATGCATAAATATGCAATACATATTATGCAAGCTTTTCCCAAGTGTGGGGTTTTTTTAACATAACACCCATTGATCCACACCAATAAATATATACAATCAGATTAGCTACTTTGATACAAAAATTCTCAAAAAATAGCATAGGAAGCTCTTATGGAACAGTTTTCCTCAAGGCAAAATTTATTTAAGTTTTATTTATAGAATAGTATATCTCTATGTCATTTTTAATATTTTAATATCAACTAAAGATCATACAAGCCAGTTCTTAACCTGCTTTCTGCTAAATAAATATGCCCCAGGACACTACTAATGCATAAATATAAAGTGAACTTCACTATCATGATGGTCCTTTATCTTGGAAAAGTGCTTGTGTTTGTAATGATTGCAAATTATTCCCTAAAAAGAGATTTTCATGAAACCTGTTCTCAACTGTCTTTAGTCAGAAATGTTGGATTCATAGCTGTTTCATCTGGTGTTATTTTGCATACTATCATTTGGCATGATTCTGTTCTAGCAAAGTCCAGGTTTGAAGCACTGCTGCAGTTTTGATCTGATATAAATAAGAACTAAAACCATACAAACCACAGTTCTGTTTTCTTCTACTTAGCACAGTAAAAGTAATACATCCCCTCAAAATCCCTCACTGGATTTAGGTGTACTCTGGGATTTGATAGTGCCCATAGAAAAACACTTTTTCATGAACTGCCTAAACTTGAAACACTTGCAAGTCTAGACTTGGAAATTGTAGCAGGGAAAGAAAGTGCATTTGGTGTTACAGAGCAGTCCTGATGGAAATGTGTTGAGTAGCTCACTAACCTGAGGTCTCATCAACATTCTTCTCTGATTTTACCAGGTGAGGCTGGCAGAGAAATCTTCTATTGCAAGCTGTGATATCTTCATTCATATGACTAATTAAAAGTGTTTTCAAGTGGGCCAATTTTAATTTTTCCAGTTTAGTTCCTGAAGATCCTGCCTGCTCAGCTGGTAGAGTCTGGTGAGACATCCAGCTCTTGGATATACAGATGAGATGGGTTCCACAATCTAAGCTGGGAAAAAAAAAAATCACAATGATGTTAAAGTGGATGGTAGACATTAAATTCACTTCTAGGTGCAGGAGGCTCAATTTAATAGACAACACATAGGCCACTGAATAGCTGAAGCTGCCCTGGATCTTACCTGTTCTACACATGTTGTTAAAGAGTGACCAAGTCAATATAGGAGAATAAAAAAGTGTTTCTATAAATACATAAGCAATAAAAAAAGAGGACAAAGGAAAATCTTCATCCTGTATTGGATGAAGGATGAGGAAAAGGCTGAGGTACTTAATGCCTTCTTTCTCTCAGTCTTTAATACTAGGACCACTTCTTTTCTGATGCCCAGTCATTTGAGCTGGAAGACAGACAGGGAACAAAACAGTCTCTATGAAAAAAGGGAAAATACTCAGCATCCTGCTACACCACTTGGAAATGCACATGTCCATGGGGTAGGATGGGATCCACTCAAGGATACTCATGGAGCTTGCAAAAGTACCTACCAAGATTCTCTTCATCATTTACCAGCAGTCCTGGCTAACCTGGTAGGTCTCAGCTGACTGAAATTTAGCAAATATGGTATCC
Source organism: Petroica traversi (assembly GCA_025920805.1). NCBI lineage: Eukaryota > Metazoa > Chordata > Aves > Passeriformes > Petroicidae > Petroica > Petroica traversi. The sequence goes on along the minus strand of JAHLSL010000062.1, from coordinate 13,751,604 downwards.
ATTGCCAAGAAGGGCCAGAAGAAGAGTCTAGGGAACAACAGACCTATTAGCCTGACCTCTCTGCAGGTTGTAAGTTCTGTCATGGGACATGTACAGGACAAACAGGGCATCAGGCTTAGCTAGCACAGGTTTATGAAAGGTGGGACGAGATTGACCAACTTGATCTTCTTCTATGACAAGATGACCTGCTTAGTGAATGAGGGAAAGGCTGTGGATGTTATCTTCCTGGGCTTTAATAAAACATTGGGCACTTGTTTCCCACAGCATTCTCCTGCAGGAACTGGTTGTTCATGGCTTGGATGGGTGCACTGGGCTGGATGATTGGGCCCAGAGAGTGTTGGTCAACCCGGCTGAACATGAGCTGCCAGTGTGCCCAGGTGGCCACAAAGGCCAGTGACTTCTTGGCCTAAATCAGAAATAATGTGGCCAGCAGGGCCAGGACAGTGATCACACCCCCTCACTTGGTGCTGGTGAGGTCACACATCAAATCCTGTGTCCAGTTCTGGGCCCCTCTCTCAAATAAAATAATTGAGATGCTGGAATGTGTCCAGAGAAGGGCAAAGAATCTGGTGAAGGTTCTGAAGCACAAGTCTTTTGAGGAGCAGCTGAAGAAGCTGAGGTCTGGAGAAAAGGACACTCAAGACAGACATTATCACTCTCTACAATTACCTGAAAAGAGGTTGTAGTCAGGTGGGGGGGGGGCCCTTCCCCCAAGTAACAAGCTGTAGGACTAGAGAAAATGTCCTCTCATTGCAACGAGGGTGGTTTAGATTTGATGCCAATTGCCGGGTCAAAAGCCAATGCTTTTTTTTTTGGGGTGGCAGGTGAGGATGAAGTCCCTAGGGCATTGCAAATGGCAATAGGTTTGCCATTTAAGCAACTGACTTTATGCCAGCTTGCTGATAGACAAATTTTAAGTTTCTATTTTAGGTTTCATTTCAAACTAATTCCCACTCCTAACAGAGAATAATTACAACCTTTCTCTGTTAATTTTAATTTATTTGCTTACTCAATTTATTTTCAGGATCCCACATTCTGGTATTTCTTTCCAAATATTCTCTGATGCTTGCTATTACTTTATAAATTGCAGAAAATTGCTCCATGTTTTCCATTCTAAAAGTGATACATAGTAAATATTCTTAAATTCATATTATTATTAAGCATGCGCAAACATACACACAGAATATCACACTTATCTCTTGTTTGGTCCTATTCTATACTCATCATAATTATAATGAAATACTTATTACTGTATTAGGCAATTAAGTAATAAATTACATTTTTGTTTCCTGTTGGCTATGTATATTTTACAGTGCTAATTTGTGGATCAAACCTTGAACCCATACCCTCCAGAGGCACTTCTTTGTTAAGAACACAGACAATTTTAAGTTGCTAGGACGGTCTGAACTTGTGAAAGCAAAACCAGAGCTAAGTCTCAGTTGTCACAATGGACTGAAATCTAACCAGTGAACCTAACCTTAGTCTCAAGACACAGAAAATTCTTAAATAAAAACTCGTGTTTTGCTTTTCTTGGTTTGGGGTTTTTTTTATGTCCCATTTTTTATGCATTTGATATTTCCTGGTGTAAGCACAAAAAAAAAACCCCAAAAAAACCCAAAAAAACCCCCAAACAGACAGGCCTAGCCATTAATTTTGAGGGTTTGTATTGTTTTTTAACTTGTGGTAAAATTGAAAATAGAATTAATAGTTCATGTTAGTTTATGAGGAAAGATTTTTAGAGACAAGTATAGGTTGGGGGTTTTTGGAGTTTTTTTAAGACTAAATATGGCTGGGTAAAATGATGACAAGCTTTTGGGCAGGCAAGCCCATCATCAGGTTTAAAATAGAAATAGAAGTCTTCAGGCTAAATACAGGGTAAGAGAAATTACTCTGGGTTTAACTTCATTATGCTAATCATTTGAACAAATTGAAGAAAAGGCATCTAGCATTGGTGGAGCTAAGGGAGATGTGGGTGAGATCCCAGCTCGTAATGGAAAGAGAAAGGCAGTTAATTATTACTTTTGTTATAGTGAAGAGTAGGATGAAGGCAAGGCAAAATGAGTACATTATCAAACTGATATCTCAATTGAGTCTGCAATTTTTAGTAACAAGTGCATCTATAATTCAGTTCACAGGCTTGCCTTTTGAGATTATTGTGTACATCATATTTGAATCAAGGTTTGGTGGGCAGAGGGTTAGGCCTCCTAGCTGCATTTTTTTTAAATTCATCTTTACTGTTTGATTTTCTCAACTTTAGCGTCAGAGATTCCATGAAGACATGTGGCCTATGGAATTAAGTGAGAAATAAGGCTTTGTATATGTGGTATCTGTGAATTTTGTTCTTCTTTTGTTCTGCTATAGTTCTGTTGTGGGTGGGTTGAAGGAGCAGCAATGGAAAAGGGTAGGAGAGAAGGAAACAGAACATAATTTCTGAGAATGAAACAGAAATTAAAAACTCTAGGAGAAGGATAAGATTTCTTTAGGTGATTCTGGATCATACAGGTCAGCAGGATTACTTCAGAAAGCTGCATTTCATGCTGCTACTTTTAGGATTTTAGAAAATGGTTTAAATTAGTATGATAATCTGTGACTGAATTTTTTTTACAGTCTAAATATAGAGTAAACTTTGAGTGAAATTCAGAGTTCAGACTAACATTTAAGGTCCTTGATAAGCACAACTGAAGTTGTATAAATCTCAAAATATATATCACTATGCTGTATCTCTGTCATTTTTTCCAGTCCCTCCTCTTCCATCACTTCAAGTATAAAATACTTCAGAAGCTGCTATGATAATTTACTTTAAAAAGTTGATGGATACCTTCATCTTTCAAGCAGGCAAGTTAACATGTTTAGGTTTTTGTTGTTTTTTGGGTTTTTTTTATGCTGTCCTTTTCTGATTTTGAGGCTTCATGGAGGCTCAAAATTATATCTTTGCTTCCAGCAGCAAGATATCAAAAGTCCTTGACAGTTCTTCAGACCATTTTATTACCATGATGACTATTCTGGTGGTTGTCTTCATATTCCAATGCCCACACCAGTATAATATGACTTTTACCTCTGTACACTCTCTCTTTATTGTTATCACCACCTCACCCTAAAGTTTAAAATATTTTTAGGAACCAGTTTTGTTTGATTTTTTTTTAATGTTTCATACATTCAGTTCTATTCACATATGCTGAAATGGATTTTGATTCTCATGGTTAAATATCATGGGAAATAATTGGAATGATGCTATTACTGGAAGTTGCTGACATATAAAGCTTAAGTGAACTACTTCTGATTTTATAAGTTTTTCACCACTGTAAGTATCCTTGAGGACTTACCAAGAAAGTTAGAAGTAAATGTCATGGTAAACCTGAAAAATATGAGAAGCAATATTAAAAGTGTCATATCATTGCTTCTGAAGATTTAAGCTTTCTATAGTCTGCAGTTATTTGTGTCTAATGAGCAAATTCATGACAGTCCAAAAAGATCATCTACCATATAGGAAACAGTTAGTTTGACTTTCTAGTGGAGACAAGATGAAGACAAAGAGAAATCATGAATCTTTAAGAAAATGATGGTTCTTCTATTTTAGCACCGTCTATCCAAAAGATAGAATACCAAAGCAAACACACAGTAATTACCTGAGTGTTTCATGGTACTATAACTTGTGATTTTATTTATTTTTCTTAATTTTTATTCGGTAATTCTAATGTTTTATGTCTATAAATGTGAATAAAGGTTTCACATGTCAGTAATCAGTATGTTGTTTGAAAACATTGCTAGAAAATTATCTTATTGACTTGAGATCTCGGGTTAGATGCTTGGCCTTGCTACTGGCTTAATACATGCCAGACTGAAGCTGATTTCTCAAAATGAATTGGGGGATTTTGAGAGGCATTGGGGTAGAAATTTTAGTCTTTTAAAATGGTAAATATCATTTGCTGCCCACTCAAAATCACCACGGCATATAAGGCCTAGTGAATCATGATGAACCAATGAATATTAGATAATTATTTAATATTAGCTGTGGAATTATGTTGAAGATGAAAATAATACTTTCATTAACTTTCTCTGAAAAAAAATCCAAGAAAAAAATAACTCTATCACTGTCTCAGCCATAGCTGTTCATTGGTAACATGGGAAAAATCACAAAATGTTTCCAGCTTTCTTTAATTCCCAACTACTCTACAAATAAACATTATCTATTTTTCCTTTACTGAAATAGTCTTGCCATACAAAACTATTTTACACTGTTGGTTTTGTATTGTACAGCTTAAAATTGCAAAAAATAACAACATTCACATGTTTCAAAAGCACCAGACCCCATCAGGAACATTTGATATAGTTTTTTGTTCTGTTGTAATTTTTGAAAGGGTAAAATTTATCTTGGAAATATCACAGAATAATTTTAAATAATTCAGATGCCTGCAAATTGGAAAGTATGCCAAGTAACAAGTAAAGTTTACAGTATTTTTCCCCCTAACACTTCAATAGGTAAATCCCATGAGAAAGTGGCAAATACCTGCTATGCTTTCCTGTAACAAGAATTAACATCACGGTACCAGTAACTGATTCAATCATTGGATCCAGGCATGTAAGTATCCACTTGTAGCTACAAAAATCACCCTATTAAACCCTTTTTTGTTTCTGGTAGTAGGTTTGACATCTGGAGAATGCTAAGAAAAAGAGATTTACATTATCATTTATTTAGACTGCAGTTTACAGTGATCTAGCCCAGGGCTGCCCAGCACAGAATCACAAGAAGCCCCAGTCATACGACTTGAAAATTTCATCCTCTACTTATTTTTCTTAACCATTCTATTTATTCTAATTGTATATCCCTTTCTCCTTTCTAATCTCCTCTAAGCAGACAACCTTTCCTTAATTATGTTTTCCCCACTGTTCTCAATTTCACTGTATTTGCAGTCAGCCTTGTCAGTTCTGATACGACAACCTGGATCATCTGTGAATCTTATGTCATAGATGGATGTAGGAGGGCATCTTACCCACCCCCCCACAAAAGTTTATCTGTTGCTTGTTAACCCTGTAAAATAACTCAAACAGGACAGGCTGTCTTAAAGTGAGCTATTTTGGCACCATGGGGTTAACAGCCTCCAATAAATTTATCACCACTGAGGTGAGATCTGGAAAGACAAGCTGTATTTCTGACTAACAATTATCCACTTTACAACTATAAAAAGCACAGCAAACATTCAAAACTATGCATTTTCCTGGAATTGTGAATTGGGACCCATTTCCCAGTTACTTCCTGGAGGTAAAGTGAAGGAATCTGTGTACATTATCATCATTTTGGTGGTAAGTTACATTCAATCCTTAATCGAGACTATTTCTTTGCTATCTTTCATATACAAATCTTGATATCATGCACTGTTTTATGTCATGTTGTAATCTACAATAGTTGTTTTAGTTTTATAGTGTATAGTGAGTAATTTTGATTGATCTTTTGTCTGTTTAATACCTATTTTATTTTTATGAATATATCTGATTTGTTATCATTAAAACTTGTGGGCTAAAGTAATTTAAACTGTTGCTAAATTCTGAGACTATGGTAGGATTTACTATTATTTAAACCCCTTTCAGTGAAAAAGATTAAATAGACAAAGGAGTCCTTTCTGACCTTCAAACACAGCAGCAGGACTTGTTTAATAAACTTTGTCTGAAGCTTCCACTCTCCCTAGACAATGGAACTACCAAGACAATGCTGACCTTGCAGGACTCTGCTCTCCAAATGGTCCCAGTGTTTTCCTTCTGCTGCCTGTGTTGTTAGGCTGCTTCTCATTCCTTCTCCCTTAGTCACCTGTGCTTCTTATGCTGTCATTCGTCATGTCCATTAAATTCCTATTTCATGACTATTTTTTGCGGTTCTAATAAATTCATGACACGTGGCAGGAACTGCATAGTGTTTACAATGAAGGGAGAAAAAGGGATTAGTGAATTACTAAAACCTACTCACCTCATTCACTCATAAGAGTGAAATCTGATTGCCATTATGTGAGCTTTAAAATTTTTTCATAGTTTGATATGATGAAAATAAAAATAAAACTAAATTAATTATGTGTTGCAGTTCAATTTGTTATGTGAAAAGGGGATATTTGCTTGACCCTTAGTATGAGCACATTTCCTCAACCCTTATTATTTAATTTTTCTGTCAACACCCCAGGAAAATCAAGACCCTTATGCCTGACAGTCTGTCAGCATCATGTTAGGGAGACCATCACTGAACAGTCCTGCTGGTTTGGAGGGCAGTTTTCACTGACTTACTCAGGGAAATACACCAGAAGAATGAGGGACCCCTCAGTGGGTCTTCCACTGTATTAGAGTATATTACTCACTGTCGGTGACTGCCAGCATCTATAGAGGACTCACACTAAAAGTTTACAAAATAGCATTCCTTATTAATGTAAAATTGTAACAGGTTAAGTTTTGAGGATTGTTGGTGAAAGTATCTGACTGCAAAAACATTCAAAACAATATGCAGACAAGTTCTATCTAATTCCCAAGAGGAGTATTCAGCACGCATAAAGTGTAGTTCTTACCCAGTAGATGGAGGAGAAGACAGGTTCAGCCCATTGACTGATCCCTGCAGTTGTGATGCAGTCTCCCCTAACTTTTCCTCACTTCTAGACTTACTTTCATACTATTTCTTTATGTTTAGGTGAAGCTGGAGTGGCTCAGGTTATGCATCCCTTTGTATCACTTAACTTTTAAAGATAAAGTAAAAAAAAAAAATAGAGAACACAACTCCAGTGAGAGGTGGTGGTACCTTAGAGACAGGTGCCTTTGGGATGCAGGTATGCATTAATATAACAATTAAGGTATAATCTCCTGTCTCCCTTGGCTGAGAGGTGTTATGTGGTTTCTCAGCTGCAAAGTACCATTGAGTTCCCTCCCTGCAAGGATTTCACCGAGCCTGGCCAAGGTGTCTCCACTCTGCTCTACCTTCTCTTCCATCTCCCTTAGCAAGAGCTATTGCTGCACATTATGGGTGTAGGGAATCATCGTGGAAAAAGTTTCCAGCAAACCAACCACATTCCATCCAGAGAGTGGTAAATGTATTTTATCTTTTAATTTCTGTATTGTTAAAAACTCTGTTACGATGTGACTAAAACTTTTCCGTTTCCTTTAATTCTACCCTCAGCCATTTTTCCATGCACATTGTGGTGACTCTTCATGATATTTACACTGTTGAGCTCACTCCATCCTCTGTCATTCCCACGGCTCTCTTCATTCCACTAAAGCATTGAGCTATTTTTTGAAGCATAACCAAGCTAGTTATAAGTACGCTGCTGCTGCTGCCTTCTTTCTTAAATCTTGTGATCATAACAAAACTATCAGCTGTTAGAGACAGAATAGTTATTTTTTATTCTGTTATTATTGAATATTTCATTGTGATGTGGCCTTTTTCCTATAATCTTGAAGACAGATTAGTTGTTATTCTTTTATTATTAATTATGTGACCTTTTTGAAAGCTGTGTGGTACCATAGGTTGGTTGATCATGAGATTTACTTACAGAAAAAATAAATACAAAATATATTTAGGTTAAAATAAAATACTCTAAAAGTTATTATTGGAGATAATAAACCACTTGACTAATTCTTTCTTCAATACGTAAGAGACCAGTAGTGCAGAAGGTATTTGTAAAGTGTCTCCTCACTGCGTTTGATTACTCTGCTGAGGTTTTCTACAAGTTTTAGTCCAAAGAAGAATATATATTCAGGAAATGTTTGAGTGTTACTAGGAAAAGATGCTTTACTGTTAATATGGCAGTGAGATACTGAATATTAAGTATGATATAAATTATTTGCAATGTTTTCTCAAGAAAGTCTTTAATCAAAGTGAATAAAATAAAAGGAATTTGGCACTAAGTCACAAAATTCCTAGATTTCTATAATACAGATATTCCAAATCTAAAATACAGAAAACCCACTGCTAAAACATGATGTAGCAAAAGGAAATTTCATATACTGCATAGTGATCTCAGGGTTTACTCTATTTGGTTTGCTTTCTCCACCCAAAAGGAAGTGAAATCACTAAAGAAATATCCACTTCTAAAACTGACAATTATATATAGACTGGTTTCTGTTCTGTATTGACAATTTCAAAACCAAATGAGATGACTTCTAGTGCGCTGATACCAAGCCTGTATTTCTCTCTTTGTTATTTTTGAAAACAATAAATACTGAATAAAGAATATACTGAATAAAATAGTGTTATAAGCATACTTGGAAGCAGTAAATGCTGGAGTGGAATAAGAGTCACGTGATATAGAAAGAAAAGCAGGGAAACAGAAATAGCAGTTAAGGCGAAATTTTCTGTTTTAAGTAGGATCTGAACTTGGGTATAAATTCAGAGCAGCAGCTGGCTGATAGTAAGATTTATCTATAGGTTATGTCCCTCAGTGGCATTTTGGTCATAGAATGAAGGTGAAGATTGCTCTTGTCTCAAGGTTTAGGCAGAAGCAGCTGAAAGCATTTACACTGCTTCACATCATGTGTGAGATAATGGCCACATCAGATTAGAATATGCCATCTGGGTAATGCAGGTTAGTAGCAGCAGCATAGAGACAAAATCTTTCTATCAAAAGTTTTAGAAAAGGAAAAAAGAGACCAAACCCATTATGACTTGAAAGTTAGTATCTAGTAGATGGAAATATATGTCCAAAAAGACTGAATATTTTACTGCTGCCATCATAAAAAATTGATGACTAGGAGTTAGTAAACGCAGTAACCTCAGCAGATGGTCCTGTTACACAAATTGAATTTGTGTTTGCTGTAGAAGCTAAACAACCTGTAGACATAACAAGTAACAGAGTAACATAAAGAATGAAAGTAATTCCTATACCTAACCGGAGTCACAGCTTTCAATCTGCTTTTTGAGGCTTGTTTTGTTGGCAGTTGTTTGCTTAATGTGGGGGTTAGGCTGGCTGGGACTTCTGTTAATTTTATTTTGAAATATTGTCATGTTTGATAGATCAATCTCAAGAAGTTGCTTGTCTTCATGTATAAATCAATATAGGGCTTAAGAGAGGTGCAGCAAAGAATTCATAATTATGCAAATTATTCTGCAGGCTCACCTCCTTTGAAGTACAAATTTGATAAAATAATTAAGTAACTTAAGTAATAAGGAAGATGTCTACCAAAGTTAATTAAAACACTTCAAATTTTATGATCGGCTATTCTTGATTTTAGGTTGCAACTATTTTTTGTCCATTCTTCTGTAGCTACTGTTGAAAATATTGGCAGAAGACACATCCTATTTTATCTGTCTTTTTGATGCTTTAACAAAGTGTTCCTTTCTGGCATTACAACAGATTTCAGTTGGTGAAATAAACCAGACTTTTTTAGCACTGTCGTTAAGGCTCTTTCTGTGTGTCAAAAGGAGTGTCTTCAAGGCTGGCTAGGAAATCATTCTTCAGATTCCCCAGGGAACATTTTATCTATTCTCTGATATATTCCAAATATACGGCATAGTCTAATGCCAAGATTTGGAAAAAAAGAACCCCTATAGCGCTGTTTCTGGACTCACCATAATTTGAATTCTATACATCTAACTATCTCAAACCCAACAGCTTCCTGATGTACCTTAACAAAAAAATGAATTGAAACACAACAAGATATGACTTAATGTGAACATTAGCTGTTTCTAATTTTGTTTCCTACAAAGGAAACTGAAAGAAACAGTAATAACATGAATTAGGACAGAATTGAACAGTAGGAACTAAAAACTGATAGAACAAATGACATAGAGAAGTTTGTTTCTATAAAGCATTGTTGAGGATTTACAGTCCATGTTTTGTGTTATGGGAAGTGTATGTTCAAGCTCTTTGAAAACCAGTCCAATTCACTCAGGAGTCTGAATGCAAACTGTTAACAACTTGAGCCATGGAAGACCTTGAGTTCTGGTTACAGTGACTTCACTAGTACCCAGAACTATATCTTTATATTAAAACAATAATTGTCCAAAAATAAGCCTGAGCAATATTTATAGACAGAAAATAGGTTGAATATGAAGAAATCAAGTTCAAACAAACAAAAAATAATAAAAAAATAAAAACTCACAGAAATTGTGGAGCCTTTGTTGTTATGAAGTTTTCTAAGACTTATTTCCTATTCTCATTAATACCATTTGTTACTTCTTAGAGGACCGTTGACAAATTAATAGAATTTCGATGTTATCTGAGCTCAAAAGAAAATAAATAAAGATCAGAAATCCATTTGGGAAATTTTTCAATGAGTTTATCTAAGTATTATAGATATAATCAAACTGTCAGAAATCCTAGTCATTGGCACAAGATATCATGAAGTAAACCACTTGTATTTGGAAATAATCATTACAGAGTATTTCAGATTTCACATTGACAGTATAGACATAAACAATATAGTAAATAACATTCAGGTGCAGAAGCATCTCAGAAAAACTCTACCATGACTCAAGAACAGCTTTTGATATCTTAGTTCAGGGAAGAGGTGGGAAAATTAACTCTCATCATGCTACATGCACTGTAGAGATTCCTTGAGATAAGGAATTCTCACAGCCTGAAAATATATTATTAAAAATATTTGAGAGAGACCTAATTCAGATATTACTGTGTTCAGATGAAATGAATGTTTTGGATATCTGCAATGGAAAAATTGAGCAGAAAACAAGCTAGTGTCCTCAGGCAGAACAGTATAAGGCAGCTTCATTTGCCTTAGAAATACTTCAGTGTGCTGATTCTGTGCTAGGTTGTAGACTGGGAAGCACAGGCAGTTTTTCATGTTCATAATACATAGTAAATTAATACTGATATAGTTACAGAAAAAAACCTCTTAAACTCAAGTTGTTTAATAAGGAACAAAGCAGTTTATGGATTTATTAACGTGTAGTTAACTGAAAATCTGTGACCTATATAATCAAGTTCAATATCAACAATACAAGAGGTATACCATGGCATTAAGCACTTAAAAACAAGAAGTTAAGATGGTAGTATCAGGGAATTTGTGGCGCTGTGAAACTAGAGTTGAGCTATACTGAAACATGTGACGGAGGTCATTGATACTGATTGGCTGAAACAGAAATAATATTGAATAAATCTTGGATAAAGTTTCTCCCAGTGAGAGAGGTTATGAGGCTGGCTTGCCCAAAAATTTTAATATATATATACAGTTGTCTAGGTTGGTGGAATCTAAAATTATGTGAAACGATTGCTACTGTGCATAATTAAACATCAAGTTGTCCCTATCTGTAGGTATTTTCAGAATGTGTAAATCAAAAGCAGTACTGAGTTTCATTTCAAATATTAGCTTTGACATTGTTAAGCTTACTTGAAAACACACACAGAAGAATCTTTACTTGCAGACAATGTGAAGTCAGAATTCTTTCCAAACCAAAGAGATGTGTGTGAGGGATGGGAATTAGAATATTTTACCGTCAACACATGAAGAAACAGTGAGGGAAGGAAGACTTTCTGTTGCCTTTCTTGAAATGACAGCTGACGGTAGTCATCTCTTGCTATAGATACAAGTTAGTCACATGAAAGTAGGAAGCCTGGAGATATATAACCACTCAGAGATGCTTTGTTGAGGCTGTACCAGGTTATCAGACAATCATGACAGTCAGAATTATAGATATCTGCCTCATTTTGTTTCAATGTTTCCTATTTTTTTGTTTTCCTTATTCGCTTAGAAGACTTCTGTAATCCATTATTGTGAATTGTACCCCTAAAAAGTATAGCAACAATTCTTACATTTACTATAAACCAGTTGTAAAAACTTTTTGTATGCCCTACTCTACCTTCAGATCTAAAAGGTGATTTCACCCAACCCAGGTGCCTTGATATACAGATACTGATATTTAAATATCAATACTGATATTTACTAATATTTAAATATTAGTACCTACCTATTTTACTGCTCTGCGAGCTAATTACTGATGTTTCTCTCCGGCTAAGCTATTTTCAACTTACATTTCTGCAAATATTTCTTAGAAAAGACACTTACCTGAAAAAACTCACATCTGTAGGTTTAACTACTTGTTTTCTTTACGCTTAGTACTTGAGTTCTATTTATAATGGAATGTGACTAAGGCAGAAGATTTTCAGCCAGAATTTCAACAACTTGTGTGTTCATCCTGAGGCAAAGAGGTGCTGTAGATTGCTGTTACAAAGGTAGCTGATATGTTATAGTGGTTATGCTCTATAGTGGTTATGGAGCTCTACAGTCAGAAAATAATCAGGAGAAAACACTTGCTTGGCTAGCAGGAAATTTCTCATGTCTTGCCAACCTGAAATAATGTAAGGATTAGAAAATTTTTTTCAAGTGTGGCACAGCCCCAGATTTTGGTCTGCAATCAGCCAATTATAATCCTAGTCCAAGAACCTATTTCCAGCTATTACAACCTATTTTCAAGTTAATAATGTCATCTGAGGTGCATTGGGATGAAAATGAGCTTGTATATCAAGGCATTTAAATGGGAATTTCAAAATGCTTATGACAGAAACCAACTAGATATTTGACTGGATTTTCTAGGCACAGGTATCTAGTGCAGTCTGAAATGTCTTAAGAGATCCAAGAAATCCCCAGAAGGCTGGCAAATATGACAGTGATCCAAGCAGTAGTCTTTTTCATTTCTGGAATGCAAGTGGAACTTTGGCAGATATTCTGGATCTCCCAAATGAAGCTGTAAATCCATGTTAGATAAAATCACAGATAAATTTTTACCTTAGAATAAGGTAAGTAGCATTCCCTCATGCTCAGTGCTCATCAGCTGATCTTAGGAGACATATTTTCTGTATTATGCAAGCTAGACTTATGTTTGTGCAAAGATATTATATTTAGGCACCTACAATTAGAAGTTATTTTTAGCACACCTGTCCTGATAGACATGCAGTTTTTTTCTGGCACGTTTTGAAACTTCCTGTGTTCATGCACACACTGAAAAGATGTTTTTAAAACAGCTTACTAGTTAATAGTATAATATTGACTCCATTCTAACTACCTACATTTTTCTTCATATTTCTCATTTGAAAATAAAACAAAAAGATAAGAAAATGATTTTTTTCGTGTTCAGACTGACACATAAAATTTTGTTTGCCATAAAATTTCAGTTCTATAAATGCTAGTTATTTTTCTTATATTTGCTTCATTTAGTGCAGTAGCATTAAATAATAAGCTCTCAACAACAAGTAGTAGCAGCTATGTTACCTTCCAGATTATCCAGACCCCATGCTATCTGAAATATAAAGCATTGCTTGCTCATCCACAAAATTCTTACTAGAAAATATCCTAGATGGGTTTTTAGGTTCAGTTACACAGTTTTATAACTAATAGAAATGCAAAGTTTTGCATTGGAAACATTTTCAATAAACTATTTGGTTTTCTCTTTATCTTATCAACAAGTTATGGATTGGAAAGCTGATATTAAAATTTTATTTTATAAAAAAATCCAGATAATGTAATCTAGCATACATTTTATGAAACATTGTCCTTATCTTTTCATTATTTTTATTTGAAACAATAGGATGTAATGGAAATTAACTTGCTACCACTAGAAAAAAAAATCTGTAGCATGCAATATACTTCAAGGAGTTCTCAAGAAGTTAATTCATTGTAGAGGGCAGCATATTCAAAACGTGGATCAGAGTTTTTCTGTAGTTCTATCTGAAGGTTATCTTATAAAGAAATTGAAATTTCTCCATTCAGGCACATTTTGTTTGTTTTCATGTAACTTCATTTCAGTACCTTTTTTTCTCTTCCCTCAGCATTGGTAAAAGATAAGATTTAGGCTGTTGCTAGTCAGAGACACAAATAAAAGTCAGGAGAGGCCAAAGATAATTTCCATAAGACTAACTTGATTTATTCCATACAGACATTTTTCCATATGTTTTATTCTATGTTTGCTCTTTTCTTGTACTTGCTTTCCATATGGCAATCCCTCCTCCCAAAACCTGTTCCCCTCTTTCAGCAGCATCTGAGGTTTTTGAGAAATGAATGAAAATGTGGGTCTACTGTTAAGATATTTGCAATTACGAAATTGTGAGGACTGGAACTGATGATGAAACTGCCTATTTCACTTCATAAATAATAGTAAAAGAGATATTTGAAGTTTATTCCCATCCAGGCTATACAGCAGATTACAGTCTTAATTCAAAACATTCAAGTACATGGGAAAGACCAACATGCAGATTCAAAAAAGAAAATTCATTTATGGTGGCAAATGAACCACTGATTCATGGGGACAGATATAAAACTTCGAAAACATCCAGAAATGCATACTTGAATTCATCACTAAAGTATGAATGACATCGATCAGGTTGTAAGATGGCTATCATGCTTTTTGAATACTCAGCCGTTTGCTTACTGCTCCACATTCTGAAATTCCTGTTAGATTACTACTGCAATTTTCTTGAATTGCATATTCTGATTTTGATTCAGCCTATAGTCCTGTCTCAGTGTGCAAATCTTCAGTATGGCACCCTTATATGCCATATCAGTACTTTCAGATATTTTATATCATCCTACATGCATCTGCTATGTTTTTGTCGTATTTTGCGTTCATAATGTTCATCCCGTTTTTCCTTCTTCTGCTTCTAGTTTTGTTTAACATATTAATTTATTTTTGGTTCTAAATTGTCATTATTATTTATTTATTTCACTACATGTTTGGGGTGTTGTAGGCCAGTATTATGTCATCAGACTTCTACTATACCTTATAAGATTGCCATTTATTTCTTATGAGAGATAATAGAAGTTTTTATTGAATAGCACTTTATAGCAATTTCTTTTTCCCAGTCCATCCTAACCTTGAACACCTCCAGGAATGAGGCATCCACAATGTCTCTGGGCAACCTGTTTTGAGGTGTATCTCACCACCCTCATAGTAAAGGATTTCTTTCTTACATCTGATCTAAACCTACCCTCTTTTGGTTTAAAGCCATTACCCCTTGCCCTGTCACTACATGCTCTTATGAAAAGTCCGTCTCCAGCTCCCCATTGGACTCTTTTTATGTACTTGAAGGTGTTATAAGGTCTCCTTGAAGCCCTCTCTTCTCCCAGCTTTCTCAGCCTGTCTGCACAGGAGCAAACTGGTCTACTGGAGGAAGCAGCAAGACCACCTAAAAGGTCACTTCCAATCCAAAGCATTCTACAATTCTGTGAATATTTGCCTTGGCAGTAAGTGTTCTGTGCCCTGCTTTCCCTCTTGGTCTGGCAGTGTTCTAGGGTGTCATATGTATTCTTTCTACTCAAGTGCTAATTCTGTCTCTCAAGCCTCTTTTACTGATTTCCTGTCATCTTATACATTTCAAGTACCTCTCTCTTTTAACTGATTCACCGTTTCTCAGTATGGCAGTCACAGTTAAACCACTTCACTTCTAATCAAATAGAAACACAGGTTTTAGAAAACATGCTTTAAGAGATTAAAACCCCCCATATCCTAAAACAAAAAAATCAATTTTGAAATAATTTAAGGTATCACTTTGTCTTTTAGTGTACTTGATTCATCTCCTGAATATGAAAAGACAATTGATCAAATAACCCAGTTCCTTTGCTTTTTCCCTTCTTTAAGGACATAGTATACTTTGAAAATAATCCAGTCTGAGAGCAACAAAAGTTGTCAGCTGGCATTGATCCCAACAAGTTATTTCCACACTGGCAACAACTCTGACAGTAAAAACTTCTTTATATTTTCCTGTCACTGTAGTCGAAGCAATTTAAAGCTCAAAAAAGACTGGCAAAATGAACAAAGGAAAAAAGACTGAGAAGTGATTAGAAAACAGCTAACTAAAAGTTAGTTTTGGTATAAATGTGCTAATTTAGGACTGGAAAAATAATCTGGGGTGTTTTTGAGGCTTAAAGTAAATGGGATCCATTCTACCCATGCAGCGTGTTTATATGCCTATTATATTTGATTGAAATAAAAAGCCACTTGGAGATGAAAATCCATCCCACATATTTCAGATTGAATGAGTTGCCTTGAAAGAGCAAATCATGCCTATCTTTTCCATTTAGTACAAGGTAACTTAAACAAATGGCTTAGATTATATCCTTAGTTCTCAATGACTAAAGTTTAGGTAAGATGAATTCTGTATGACTCCCATGATGTGAGCAACATTCTGCAGAACCCTGAAGTATCCCAGGAAATTACTTTTTGCCATGAATGGAAACAATTTTAAATCAAGAGCAGCAGGATCAAGGGTATGTTCAATTTATTATAAAATCGAACAATTCCCATCCTCTATCTAAGTATTGTTCAAACTTTTCCTTAAACTTTCTATTTTTTAACCAATTATTTATTTGTGCATTCATTATTTCAGTAATTGCTTTTTTTTTTAATTTTTTTTTTATTCTTTAAATGGTTTGCCACATAGGAACACCATTAAAATACTGCATTGGATTCTGAGACAGATGGTTTAGAAACAGTTTATTGAGAACTATTTCCAGAATTTCTTGTGGTGATATGTGACCTCCAAAATCTTAAGACAAGCAAAAAAAAAAAATTGAATAAATTGTGATAAGAAAATAAACAAACAAACAGACACACACACACACACACACCACACACACACACACACACACACTAAGAAAAACCTCTTTTTCTTCTGGTTTGAGAGCCTGTGTTGAACTGAAAGTACTTTGGGGATGCAGCCAGGAACTACAGTACTACACTTTACAGTAGCAACACTGTAACCTGAAAATTATCTCTAAAAGAATATGAATGCAGCAACTGTGACAAGGGAAGAGGCCTGAAAATTAACAAGCAAAACAGGTTTAAAATATCTTGAGATTTAATATTATGAGATTGGCCATAGCAATCACTTTCTTCTAGCAAGAAATAAACTAAAGTAATGAAGCAGCTCCACATACTACAGCTATTGATTATAGTATCAGAAAGAAAATTTTTTCTTTATCTTCGGGATAAACACAGAGATCTTTCTTATACCAAATGTATTTATTCCTCTGACTAAAACGAATTCTGTTTCAGGCCTTTAACAAGTCTTATCATGTATGTTGAGAAGAATCATTATCTGAATGACTTCTTAATTAATTAAACTGATTTTTTCTAGGTATAAAACCTTATGTTTCATATAGAATCAATCACGTTGTTCATGTTTGATAATTGCAATATTTTCTTGTTAAAAAACAAATAATGCTACTCAATTTCTGGCCCTCTTCAATTATTCAGACATTAAGAGTAAATTATGTTATGCATTATTCTTGAGGTAATATGAAGGTATAATTGACTGACACTGATATATTAGAATACCATCAATATTTTAATTTTAAATAAAATTGTTTCAAATGGCATTCATCACTTGAAATATGAGAATAATTCTGAAATAAGTTTAAATAAAATTGGATCATGCTAACTTTCATGTTTAAAGTACACTTCTAAGCAATCCCCTTTGCTTTTGTTTGCTATCTTCTTTTCCACTTCTGAAATATTAAGCATTCCACATGCGGTGAAATTTGAGCACACACAAAACTTAGTCTATTGGGTCACTCCAACAGGTGTTAGGGTGGTTGAAGGCCTCCTCCAGGACAAGGGCAGGTGAACCTCAGGCTACTCCTCTTTGTGTAAAGAGGGCCTCATTCACTGTTTTTCCCTGTTCAGGCAGCATGTAGCAGACCCCACAAAAGCATCACTTGACCCTGCCCTCCCTTTTATCCTTTTATCCATAAACTCTTGGTGGCCTCCTCATCTATCCCCTCACAAAGCTCCATGCACTCCAGATGGTCATTGACATCAATCCTTGCCTCACCTGCCTCGTCCTCCTCAAGAGCCAATATTTTTCCATTCCTACACTACAGCCATAGGAGTCATCTTACCACGTTTCTGTGATGCCAACAAGAGCTCAGCCCTGCAGGCATGTGCCTGTCTCCAACATCTCTTATTTATTCCTGTGCTATGTGCATGGGTATAGAAACTTTTAATTTGTGCCCCCAATGAAGCTGATTTTTTGACCAAGAAGATGGAATTCCTTGGTGCTCTTCAGGTGCTCTCCTGCTGACCTGCAATTCTTCCCCTTGCTCTGGGCTCGTGGTTGCACTGGGACATTGACACATACATGCATTTTTCTGAGGTGTTTCAGATGAACAAAAGCAAGAAAGGACCAATTCTAGCTTCACAAGATGAAAAGCTGACATTCTACAGCTTTGAAGTCTAAAAACCGAAAGAAGAGAAAGGAGGAAATTTTACTCAGCAGCAGAACATTTTGATGAAGGCTACTATTTAAATTAATAATAATAAATAATTTCAATGTAAAAATATCTTTGATGAGGAAATTAGCATACCTATATTTAGTCTAGAATTACGTCTCTTTTCTTCTGTAAGGCATAATATTATCAGGACCCTTGCTTCAGAGTCCATCAGCTCATTCTTTAGGGAATTAAATTTGCTTGGCTGTGTGTTAGGGGGGAAAAAATGAGCTATGAGAGAAAGCTAAAAACAGAGAACAAAGAAGACAGGAAAAATTTCCTTTGAAACTGTATTCACTTCTCAAGATCTTCTTTATTAGAAGCTGAAGAATGATATATAAGCATAAACACTACCTGTCCCATCTTATCTTCTTTATTAGTTCTATTTCTGGATACTTTCTCCATTGCAGAGGGCTGTTGTAGGATTTTAGTCACTTAAATGAAATCGTTACTTTACCTGAAGTGTTCTAAGTGCAAGAAAAACAATTTTAGGTGTCAGAGTTGTTTTGTCACACTCTAGCTAAGAAGAAAAGATCAGGCTTATGACAGTCCTCAGTCCAAAGTTAATGAAAATTTCCCTAGAAAATGTGTTTTCAATGTTCTATTGAGTTGCATTAACTAGTTAAATAAATGGTTTGAAAGTTCAGGGTAGATACTTGTATGCAATTTCAAGGCCTTTTCTGTGTTTAAAAGGCTAGAGAATAATAAGTTTTATTGTATTGTCAGAGGAGCACAATACGTTTTAAGAAGTAGGACTCTAATCTAAATAGCTTTGTACCTTTTAAATAATGCAGTAGTTGTATTTCAATTATACAGCTGAGTAAAGATCCTTCAGGATCTTATTTTGTCAAAAAACCATCATTTACTACCACAAATAGATTATTGTCTCTTAATTTATAAGTATTGCACTTTTCTGCCAAATAAGTGGCTGAAGAAATTTAGCAAAACCTTGCTGTACAGAAGTGAAACAAAAGAAACATTTTCTTCTTTGGATAAAAGATTTTTCTCCATGTGAGACTGGAGGCAAAATTAAAATTTTCAAAATTCATCCCTTCTGAGACATTTCCTCCTTGGCAAGGACAAGTAGGCCTCTCTATTTACCTATGTACTCATCCATAACTCTTATAATTTGTATTAAATTATCTTATTTCTACTAATCTAAAATTTTCATCTCTAGTAGAGATGAAAAACCCAAAACAAAGCTGCAACTAAACCCTAAATTAAAGGAGGTACACTGTGGGGAAAATTGCCATGTGCTATTAAGAAAGAATATCTTTGTTAAGGTTGGGGTCTCCAGTTAGTTTTTCCTTTGGGTTTGGTCTTAGTTTTGCCTTTGTTCCTGTTATCTGACTGTGAGATATTGCCCCTACATCGGTTGGCCAAAAAAAGCCCCACCAAAACCCAAACAAGCTAACAAACAAAGAAACTCAAACAAACTAGCAAACAACAGCAAAACAAACAAAAAACCCAAACAAACAAAAAAAACTCCCCCAAAATAAAACCCAAACCATTCAGAACAACCTCAGTTTCCTGATCTAGTTGTGTATTTGCCTGCACAAGTAATTTCTGCTGGAACAGTGGAAGATGTTTTAGAAGACCAAGAAAAGCAGCCAGGCATAACTAAAGGATTTGAACCCAAAAGCAGTGTTGCCATCACAGAATTTCAAGTGGAGGTGTGCCATCAATGCAGACAATGCTCTATTCCCTTTTACCTGCTTTTCCTTTTAGTAGCTGTTGATTTTACTTTCTAATTGTACCACAAAACCCAAGAATAATTAACAGCTTAATATTACTCTCTTTGTTAACACAATATTTGTTCTAAAGCCAATCCATTTTTTGTTTAAATGGTCGAATTTGCAGCATAGTTTTTATTTGAAACACTTCTAACTTGTACTCAGCTTGAATTTCTGCTTCTGTTTCAGATCTGGAGAGGAACTTTTGTGTTTGCAGCTGGTCTATTTTTCCCTCCTATATCCATCTAATAAAATTAGAATTTATTTCTTTATATGAAAGAAAATGTCTCCAGAATTTCTGTGCTAAGAGGCAGCTGAGAAGTGTCTGAAGTATTTCTTGTTTAGCAAATTGATCAATTCAAGAGAAAGAAAAAATCTAGATAACTTTTAGAGCTTAATAACAGTTAAATATCGAGGAATAAATAAAAAGCTGTCATATCCTGTGCAGCTACAATTGAAACAAAGTTGATCATAAAGTTGGGACTTTCAGTAAGCTAATTTAAACTTCAAATACATTTTGTATGTGTACTTATATTACATATTCTAAAATATGTGTATATGTAATAATGATTTTAAGTGTATTATTCTATACACACAGTCTTTCCAAGAATAATTTTTCTTCCTGAAAGTAAAAAACAATCACTTTCTTGTATGGCAAATCCATCCTGCAAGGCTTCTGCTGTTAAAAATTTTATTTTTAGCATGATGACTGAAAAATCAAATAAGTAATATGATTGGTAATGGTTATATTTTTAGACATTTTAATCTGTTATTAATCATACTGTTTGATGAAGTTTATCTTCTCCACTTGATATCAGGTCTTGATTCTGCCACACTGGTGGTTTTTGCACTTCTGGATTGCATATATGTGTGTGTATGTATGTATGTGTGTGGTCACAATAGTACCCTAAAGATTAGAACTGCTTTCAATTTTATAATTATTATTTATTTAGAATCATAGAACTATTAGGGTTGGAAGGGACCTTAAAGATCATCTACTTGCAGGGATACATTTGGTTAAACCCCATTGCTCAGAACTCCATCCTGCCTAGCCTTGAAGACTTGCAGGGATGAGGCATCCACAATTTCTCTGGGCAGCCCATTCCAGTACCTCAACCACCAACACAGCAAAGAATTTATTCCTAATATCTAATCTAAACCTACTCTCAATTTGAAGCTATTCCCCTTGTCCTGTCACTACACGTCTTTGTAAAAAGTATCTCTTCATCTTTCTTGCAGGCTCCTTTCAGGTACTGCAAATCCACAATTAGATCACCCCTAAGACATCTCTTTTCCAGGCTGAACAATCCCAATTCTCTCAGCCTTTCCTCATAGAAGAGGAGTTCTGTCACTGACTCCTACAAGAGAGGGGTTCAAGGTCTGCTCTAAAGTTACAAATGCATCTTCTATTTTCTTCTATATTGTCAATCATTAACAGTGTGAAGAAGTCATTTAGAAAAGTCTTGAAAAGGTCTTCATGGAGTCCATGGAAATTCAGTGTTATGCTGTCAATCATTGTGCTCCACAGCTATGACAAGCCTACTCCAAATAGAATAGATTAATATTCAATATTTTTTTATTTAATTCTATTTTAATTCTGTACTTTCTGGTTTAGTTTCCATTGCCTTCCTGTTTCTCTTTTGTGGTATTGGAAAATATGAATGGGAGGAAAGTGTATCTGAAATATTGACTAGAAAAGTGACTGTCATTCTAGCAAAGTGATTTTTTTTAAATGCTACATAAAACTGCCTCAGGAACTTTGTTTATTAAATAGCAACTAAAGCTTTTTGCAACTACAACTAAAAATTAAATAGCAGGTAAAGCTCAGTACAATTCTCAGATTTGTTCAGGTTTGAAGTCTATTTGATAGAACAGATTTGGACAAAAATTGATAAATTATGTATTCTAATATATTTAAAGAAATATGGTTATAAATATAAATACTCCATCTAATTTATGGATTTTCTAACTACCACAAAGCATTTCAAGCAGACTGATCTAATCTCAACAAAGAACATCATTTTTCAGAGTAATACAAGGCAATAAAGAAGAAGTCCTAAGAGTAACATAATTTTATCATGTTTTCTATGCAAGAAATACCTTCAAAATTCAACTGAACATTGAGAACAGGTCTAATAAAATACAATTCACCTGAAATTAGCTAATTATTTCCATCTATTTTTGCCTTAAATTTTTTGGGGTTGTCCAGTTTATAACTCATATTATGTGACCACATATCAGAATGTTTCTAGAAAACACTACGTATTTTATATGTGATACTATGTGAGCATAGAAATTTCCTTGAGCTAAAATCATCTTTACAGTCTTGAAACAACCTTTCCCTGCTTCCTCTCCTCCAAGAATTCTTAATTATTTATATAAATACTTGGCATATTTGTTTGTGTTGAAATCATGCGGCTATTATAGTGTCAGTGAATATAATACATTTTAGACTCCTAAAAATTATTATTATTAAAGTTACACATAGATTCTGGCATGCTTATTTAATGATAAAGTAAAAACTAATCATGTTAAAAAGTCTTCTTTACAAGTTTCTATCCATCAAGATATAAAATATTTACATTTTCCTTATGTCTACAGTAGGCTTATCAAATAATGTTGATAAGTTAAGTGTCATTCACAAAACAAATTAAAGAAAAACATTTAACAACTCTAAAAAAGAATTGTCAATTTTAAATCAGGGAATTTTGAGATTTTAATGCTATACTCTCAGTCATTGTAAAAACGTCATCCCAGATGGTGAAGATGACGCACATGGCAAACAGGACAGGAAGCAGAAAGCAAGTTTTAAGATAAGAGAAATAACACCTCATCAGTAAGTCTGAGCAGGGTAAAAATACCTTAAAAATTATTATGCTATTAAGTTATACAAACCATAATAATCCCCTGTTATGCATCTTTCTTCTTTGAGCTACAGGAGATGTGTTAATTCAAATGTGGTTTCGCACAAGGGCTAGAAAGAAGAGAAATGCAGGAACATTATGCAGGAAATTGGCAATGTGTGGAGATATTGGCTGGATAGGACATCACAAGGTTATGGCCAGGGTGAAAATGCAACAGTGTGTTTTGCTTTGAATGGAGGGGGAACTGAAATGTAAATATATAAATATTACTACTTTTCTGTTAAAGTCTGATGTGAGTTATACAGGTGCCCTAGAGCCTTGTAACCATCTGGGTACTATGCTGGCTTCACAGGCTATAGGCAGAAACAATAGTCCTGCCAAGAAAAATAACTGAAAGCAATCTGTGTTTTACCAGCCTGAAAAAATAGCAGAGCTTATTTTTCAAGTGCAGTCCTCAGTTCATTATAACATTCTGTTGCTTAACAATATTATCTGATTCCATGTAAAGCAACCAATTAAAGAAGCTAGTTAGGAGCCCTGTGTACATCAGCTGCAGGCTGTAATTTGTCCTAGAAATCAGATAGAAATTGATGTAAACTGATATGAACACTACTGCATCTCTTCCACTGGTTATTCTTTTTAGAACCCCTCCTCCCCGGGTCTCAAGAGATCAGGTGTGGCATTGTCAAAATTTTTAATGCATTTCTTCTAAACCATTATTATTTTCAGGAATGGAGTATGTGCCTTGAGGCTGTCAGCTTAATTCTTGTCTGGTACAAACTGCCCTAGCTACACCAATTTAGAGTTTGCTCTTTATAGATGATTATTTTTCTGTTATGACTCTTCTGTCATTTAATTTCTGCTACAGTGAAGTTCAAGTATCTCTTTCTGAAGGACATGTCCTTCTCCACAAACAACAAGCTCAGGATTTTTTGACAATATAATTAGCTATATTAATATTAATTACATTTAAACACCCCTGGCTGCATCTTGATCTTTATGAATATTCAGGAAAATTAGGTCCTTGACTAAAAATGTTTTTTAAATATAAATCTTACAGATATTTCAGAAAAGCATATCTATTGTTACAGAGTGGAGAGAGGCTGCCCATTGAAAATGCTATGTGCAGTAATTGTGTAGAACTATAGGTAATTTTTCAATTAATAGTGGAATTTATTTTTTTTCTGGAGATTATTTAAATAAGAAAACTGAAACTTGGAAATTTAGTAGCAAATATGTATATTTACTGGGTCACCTATGACTATTTCTAACATTTCCATACAAGCTTTTGTCATTGTTCAATAGAAGCTTGGTCTAAAAATGAGAAAGTATCTCTCTATTATGCAATAAAGTTCCTACAGTCCTGCTAAATTAAGTCAATATGAATTATTCCAGTTCATTCTGTAGATCAAGCCCAAGGCTCTGTTTACTCATGTTTCTAAAAATTAGATGCAATTTATAACAATGTCATTCTTTTTATCTTGTCAAAGTCCTTTTTTTTACATCCACAACATTGTACTATATATTTCACTTCCAAATGTTAGTGCTCTATTACTTTTCCCTTTTGCACACAGCTCACTTGGAAAGAAAAGCAGAGCAGCAAGAGAGAATGAAACAAATGTTTCTGAGAGCTGGAGGACCTCAGATGTGCAGGAGAGAGAAATGGAAGTTTTAGAGTCTATGTAATGGAAGTTAATATGTAATGAATACCATGACCACAGAGTGTAGACCTGCTCTAAACCTTCCTTTTCAAAAGTGCAAAATGTCATTATTTTTTCATACCTGAAAGAGCAAAGGGGAAACTGCACTGGTTTCATTGCTGAGTGGATGCAGTACATCTCCCAATTCTCTCTTTTGCAGTTCATGTTCTAGTAATGGTTAAAGAGAGTCTATTCATCCTTCCAATAGGCATTTTTCTGCATTACCATTGTATCTCTAGATTGACATCACTTTTCAAGACTACCTACTGCATTATGTTCCCTTCATCCTACTGGCAGTCTGTCATGCTGTGTTCCCGTAGAAATCTATTAGTTGTTCTTTCAAGTTTTATTTTCCCCCCATTTTTCTTATTACAATGGGTTTTTATTTTTTTTCTTTTATTTCCTGTACTTTGGTTATATCATATTTAATTTTTGTTATAATGTTTTATTATTTCCTGTTTTATGACAGCATGCAGTCAGCAAGACTGCATTCTGGGGGTTTCTAAACATAAGCTGACACTGGATGATTAACATTATACTAGGAGACTGTATTTTTCTCAGATTTCTGCTCATTCTCATCTTCTAACCTCAGTATTTACATATTTTAAAAATTGTTTGATGCAAATCAAATTTGTTGTGACTGCATGACTTCTGTATTTTAAGAACCAAATCAGTTTTTGCATGTATTAAATTTTTCACAACACTGAAGACTCATAAAACCTATAAATAAACGACTTGAATGTCCCTCCTTATTAGCAGCAAAGAACATTCAGTCTTGCTGCAAGTACTCCAACATGTCTGCAACAGCACAGCTGATGCAAATGTTTTGATTTGTAGATGAAACTAATTTGCTGAACACACAATTAAATTACAGTAGGCAGTTGATCCAAGCCATAACTGGAGATCCGAAGTTACAATCAACTCTGAGCTGTGTATAATTGAAATACTGAATAAATGAATGTAGATAAAGAGAATATTACTAAGTAGAAAGAACACTCTAAAAAGCAAGAATTTTAAGGACATGTAGAAAAAGTGGTATATTATCATTCTTTATACTATCTGTCTGCTGGTCTCCTTACCTTGGCTTTAAAAAATTTTAAATCTGCTTTTAAAATTGGTGCTTGAAAGGGATGAGCAGCTTTCCAGAGGGTTTATTGCTCATATCTCTACTGACAGTATCTCTATTGGTGTTGCAGTACTATTTGCAGTTTCCATCAAAAATCGCATTTGACCTAGACATTATGTGAATATACAGGGTGACACTTTCTCTTAAAGATTTTAGAGATCCTTTATAAAAAGCTGCTAACTTTCTCAAGCTTAGTGGCCTGGGATTCGTATCTTATCCTCATTCAGAGCAAATGTCCTATATTATCTGTT
The DNA here is from genome assembly GCA_025920805.1 of Petroica traversi. Taxonomy (NCBI): domain Eukaryota; kingdom Metazoa; phylum Chordata; class Aves; order Passeriformes; family Petroicidae; genus Petroica; species Petroica traversi. Next base: position 13,725,750 of record JAHLSL010000062.1, on the reverse strand, counting down.
CATTAGCATCTGTTGGAACAGCCTGTTTTTCTTCACCAGCTCTAAAGGAAAATTAAACTGCTAAGTGAGAGTCTGAACTTAGATTATATTAACTATCTCATTTGATGAGGTGTTTCTATTGTGAGCAGGACTGAAATGTGATCAAGAATCTTGTATAACCATGTTATAGATCATACAAATGCATTAAAAGGTATCTGTGCACACTACCCCACAGAAATTTCAAACAAAATCAAACTCAGCTCCACTCAGCTCCATAGTGTATCCTCCATGACACTGCAGTAATTTCATACCAAATCTAAATACAATGCCATGATTCATATTTAGATACAGCAGTATTTGGAAATAGATAAGGTCTGTAATGGGCAAAAAAATATATTTTATTAGATCAATTTACATATTGACAGATTTTCAGATATGCTAGATACTTTTTATTCTGTTTTAGCATTACTTCATGGTCTGAAAGCAATCAGACTTTAATCAAACCAATTTCCAGAGCAGACTATGTCTCAAAAAGATAGGGCTGTGTAAAGGCTACCCTTCATTTAATCTACTGAGCCATTAGCTGGAGTGTCATAGATCATTTAATTGCTGTGGGAAAGAAGCAGCATGTGGCAGCAGAAAAGAAACGCTAAAACAAAACAAAACAAACTCAGAAAACCCTGATTCATCAATCCAACAATTATTCAGATCGAACTGTCAAGGAGTGACAGAAAATGACCACTCAGAAAGGAAAACCTAGATCAATACAATGCTAGTTGTCTAAATAAATGCAGGAAACCATTCCATGCTTTTAATGACTTAAACTTTTACCTGAAAATACAGAGTAGATGGTGGGAAAGGCAAATGGCAGAAGTAGTGCATTTCTTATGAGAAACTATTGAATGCAGGAACTTCTGGACTCTGCAATGTGGGGGTTTGACTTTTTGCTTATCAGGGTCATTCTATCTCAATGCTTTTGATGAAAGCCTTCCTCTCTGAAAAGGATTTGATGCTTTGCCTCTGCATGTGTGTATAAAAATGCATGCCTTAGTTTGGTGCTTTTCAGTGGAATAAAATAAACTTTCAGATAGGGGAAATTAGTACCTACAAATTTTATTTTTATAACTACACCTGCCTGTTTTACTTTTTTCACCTCTTTTATATCTAAAACACTTTTTCTAAACAAGGTGTAGTGGTCTTTCATGTCTAGGGATGTTATTTAGTAGAAATTAACTTTGGGGTTTTTTGTACTGCAGAAAGGCATCTCCATGTTTCTCACGGACAGGTTTCCTACTCTCTGTAGATATGGAAGGGAAAATCCTAAACTAGTAATGAAAAATCTGCTTCTAGAGCAGTATTTCTCAGCTCTTACATCAAAACCACAACAGCAATGGATCAGGAAAGTAAATTTGGTTTCAAAAATACTTAGCTAGCTAATAAAAATCAACCAAAGAGAACCCAAACTTTTACATTTTCATTGCATTTTATTCTTCTTGTTCAACTAGTCTATGCCAACTCCTGAAATATAAGAAAAAAATAACTAAGCTTATTCATAATATACTCCTGATTTCATAGTAAATGTAATTTGGTTGTTGTTTTCTTCAGCTAATAGATCACCACCTTGGAAAGGCTGAGAATCACTCACCAAGAAAAACATCATGACTCTACCCAGTTGATTTGTGATGGTCTTTTACATAAAATAACTTTGTACAGCAACTGTGTAATTCTGTAATAAATCACTCAATTTTAACAGGTAAGCACAGAAATTGCTTGAACAGCTTTTTAATAAAGAAGCTAGTTCAAGTTTGGCTATGGAAGTTTAGATGATAACATTAATAACTCTCTTATCCCTCTTTTATATCTATAAGAAAAAATTGCTGTCTGGGAAATAATGTCAGGTTTCAAAATGTAAGCTTATTTTAAGATTTTTTGAATCATCTTACCATAAATCCATATGATTTCTTAGTAACTTTGCTTGCTTAGATTGCTCCAGGACTTATTGGGAACAAACCTCTAGGAAAGAGAGGGTAAAAGATACTTTCTTTCATTAAGCACCAGTAAAACTGTGTTTCTCTTTTAAAGTCAGAAACTGAGTATTTAAATTGATCTGATCATTTTTAAAAATATATAAATATGATCACAATTTAATTATAGCAAGGAACACTTCTCATTTCCCTTGCTTGTCTTCCCTTCCTTTCCTTTTCCCTCACATTCTTTGTTATAGTCCAAAGAGAATAAAAAAACATGCTGAAATTCTTCTTCTGTAGCTCTCCAAGGATAAAAAGTTCTACTGGAGCTTGAACTGAAGGCTCTAACTGTGGCCTCTGTTGTTCCAGAAACTGAGGTTCAGAGTGGTTCATACCTCTTTCCTGGAGATTTTTTGTCCTAAAATTTCTCTTTGAATTATGAATGAGCCTAAGAAAAAGCAAAACAAAGCAATGTTTCTTTTATGAATGAAGCTCAAGTATGCAGAAAAACAGTCTTATGGGGAGGAAAATAGTGCTGTTTTTCTGATTGAATTCTGCAGTAATGATATACACTCAGACGCCAAAAATAAAGGAAGAAACCTACAAAACAAAACACCTTAATTTTATCACTGTTACAATTTTATGCTTATATCTGTGTACAATGATTTCATGGTTACAAAACCTTGGGTTTTGCTTGTTTTTTTTTTTTGTTTTGTTGTTTTGTTTTTTTTATAATGTCAGGTGGGGTTTTTTGTTTGTTTGTTTTGTTTTTTATTACAGAGATAATTTTCTATAATTGATAGGAATTTCTAACACATTCTAATTAATTCATTTTCTCAGGAATATTCTTATAGAGTCCCTGTTTTAAAATTAATTTATGGAAGGATTAAGTTTAGCAAGTAATGTCCATAAGTATGTGTTAGTATACAGAAATGCAGAGTAGACTCAATAAAGTGATATTTTTACTTAGAAATTTTCTTCTTTGGAGAAGATACAATTTTGAACAATTTTGATGTTAAAGTCATCTCTGCTCTATTAAAGGACAATTTAAGAATGAGGAACTAGATAAAGGTCTTTTCTAGGAGTAGGTATTTAAGTTATTGACTGTTTGAAGTTCTAAAATACTGACATTAGGTCTTAGCAACTTTTCCTTCTGTTTTTTCCATTGACTATTTTTGCAGCATTAGATGGTTAATGTTTTTCCCATTAACCATTTTCAAATCCAGTTCAGATTTTTAAATTTCTCCAAGCCAGGAAAAAAAAAAAAAAAAAACCAGCATTGTCCAACTAAAATTTCTCCTGCCTTAACAGAAAAGGCATTTGATTTCCCTTCAGAGCAGACACTATAATCACACTGATTTTGAAGATAGGTATTGCAGAATGTGTGATTATCAACAGAAGACAAGCTTGATAAAGAGTGTTCACCAGCACACAGAATTCACTTTGTTTTGTGACTAGTGTTTTATGGAAAGGAGACTTTTTTAGTCATAATTGAGGAGAACTTTAATGCTAGAAGCAAAGCATGAACCAAGTTCCTTGTTAACTGAAAAATGCCTATTTTTAAAAATTTCTTTAAATTTATTTAATTAAAAATAATTTACTAAAGAAATTTATAGTCACCAAATAAGTATTTCTCTGTACAATAGTTAAAACAAGTTTAAAGGGGGTAGTTTTTGTTTGTTTTGTTTGTTTGTTTCTTTGTGGGTTGTTGCATTTCCCCCCTCTATTATTTTTATGACAGCCTAATTTGTGGTACAATTAATAAGAAGATTGGATTCTTCACTGCCATGGTTTTTGTTGTATAATGAAAGGCAAAAAAATCAGTATGCACAAACAGCAGCACAGCCTTCCCCTTTTAGTTACTAGCTCTAAATAAGGTAAGTTGTCTTTCCTCAGCTTTATTGCTGTGAATGACTTCACTACTTGCCTTAGAGATAATCTTTTTTCCTAACAGTGTTTTAAAGCATTAATTCATTTTTTTATTCTGAATACTGTGTTATTGTTAGTTTGTGGAGCCTGATGGATGAAATGGAGATTAAAAATAAAGTTGGTTGGACAGGTAACAAGCTCATTAATGTCCTATAAGAGCAATCAATTCCAGAAAAATGGAGGTATGTTGTTCAACAAGGGTTTGTTTTTTGTTTTTTTTTTTTTTTTGTTTGTTTGTTTGTTTCTGATTGAAAGAAAAGTGAGCAAAATAAAAAAAAAATCAATGACTAAAAAGTGCCTAGGCTCAGATCTCACAAATTAAACAGTCCTGGTTAAGTATTGCAGAAAAAAAAAAATAAATAAAATCACCTCTTCAAATTATTAGGTAGCCATGTTTTTTTAAAGCATTTTATTAAATAATACATTAGAAATTTGTTAAAGTGATTGGGAAAAAAGTAATAAAAAAAAATCAAGTAATATAAATTTTTTTAACAAATGATATTTTTTCTTCCCATCTATCTACCACAAGCAAGCATGATCCAGCCTTTGATAATCTTAATGTCGCCACTATTATTCTACGGCTGGCAGCTTCATTTCTTATGTTATTATACATGTAACATATATTCCAGACCAGTGATTTCTCCTCCCACAGTTTCCTTCTAAAGTCTGTTTTGCATACTAGGAAACAGTTGAATAAAACATAAGATGCAATTTTTTAAATTTATTCTTTTTTTTTTTTTAAATGGACGTATTTCTTTAAAATTAACATATTAGAAGCCACATATATTTCAACTGAGTTGAATTTAAGGAAAAGCCAAAATGTAACAATTCAGTGACTTGGAAAACATTGTCTTTGTTTTAAAAAAGCAAGAACCTGATGTGTTTAATGTGGCATGACTTTTTTTCTCAAGAGTTCAAGTATCTTTTTGGATTAACATCTTATCTCTGTAAGGGGTTTTTTGAGTATCCTAGTTCTTATCATGATGAATTAGATGGGCAGCATCTTGGCTAGTAAGTGAGTTTTTTAAATTCTGTAGCCTTCTATGCCTCTGGAGCCATAAGATACTGCTGGAGAAAAGAACAAGACTCATGAAACCTGCCCAAAAATTGATGAAAAACAAATGTAACAAAAATATTTTCTAAGCAATTATTTCTACTAGAGTTTTCTTCACCATCTTCCAAGGAAATTAATTTATTTCAATGGATGTCACTTTGTCTGTTCCTCTGTCTTAAAATAAGAAAATTTCTTACAAATTGCCCAGGAATTTAAATGCAGCTAATGTTACCTAAGAATGTTATCAGTGCATTTTAGTAAGCTAACTGGAGATAAGTTGAAGATGAGTAATTCAGGTCTTCTTTTCTTATGAATTCTCATTGTCCTGTCAACATTACTCTAAGTATCTCTCTTCCTACAAGGCAAAATAAAATTTGGAGATATTATTACTTAACTCCAAAGTATAATCAGTTATTTTTTCATAGAGCTGTTTTTCTTGTGATTTTACCTTTTTTAATTATTAGAAGAAGGGAGTCTCTACTGGGGTGAAGGGGTTCCTTCTGGTGGAATACACCTAGATAGGCCAGGTGTATTGTCTGTTGTCAGGGCGTTTCCTGTGTGAATCATTCATCTCTTTTACCTTTTGTTCCCAGTAAATTTTTATTATCCCCACTTGTGATCTTTGCCTCTTGCCCCTCCTGCAGCGAGGAGGAGGAGGAAGAGAAGGAAGTGGGGGAGCACCCAAGCAATGCATGCCTTGGAGACCCAACAGGAGCATTAAACTGGGAAGTACCATTGCTAAGCCACAACATCTGGATAGATGCATATAGAAAATATGGAAAGGAGCACATACAAAATTATGTTGGGTTTCAGTATTTTAGAAATTATTGCTCGGCAATTAGAATGAAGCAAAGTTCCAAAAGCACATAGCAGAAAATTAATTAATGTTTAATTTTCAATAATTACTGATTACACTCTCAGTGAATCTCTGAACGGGCTTCCAGAGCAAGATTCATCTCACCCAAACTAAGATCCCTGCAGGGAAATGAGCAGTGTCTGAGCTTATCACCCTAAAAAGTCCTTGTAATCAATATGGAAAAAGACCAAATGAGAACAACTTTTTAGATTTGGTTTGTCTGACCTGTGGGAGATACTTTACAATGAGCTCAACCATATTCTAATGAAGATTGATTTTTTTTTTCCCCACTATAAAGAAGAATTAAGATGATGAGCTTTCCTTAATTGTATGTTGCACAAATACTTACTTTTGTCATATGAATTGTTACATCATGTTGCAATCACTGAAACGTGGTTTTATTCACAGTTTTGTCTGCTTCTCTAATGTATTAAAAGGATTTTAAAGAATTTGTCGATTCTTAATTTTATTGTTTTCCTTTTGAATTGACTATACTTACAAGAACGTTGATAGATATATTTGGTAGAAGAAAAATGCAAAAGAAAATCCCATTCTTAGGACAGGCATTCCACTAATTTTGTGAAGGCAAGGAGACTGATCCCATGTGGATATGGTAGAGCATAATTATCTATCATGTGGAATTTATATTTTTCTGCCAGGCCTCTGTTGATAGCTGCAGGGAAGTGGTGAGGACAAAGACAACACTTGAGCATGGGCCAGGGCACTCCCGTTGTATATTTAATATCTCACTATTGTCACTTTTGCCACCTGCTGCACATTTAACTTCCCTGACTCTAATTTCTTTTCTTGATTTGTGGGGTTTTCCCCTCCAGTTCTTACAGTTCACAGCAGAAAAGAGCTCTGCTGCAGGGTTAGATTTTTATGCACTGCAGAAAAATAACTGTATGCAATACATTGTGTTAGAAAATTTTTGATAGAATATCTAGCTTATGGGACTGCCCTCTAAGATGAGTCTTCTAGCAGTCACAACATTAGAAACGTAAGCCTCAGGTGCAGAAAATGTGTTGTGCTAAATGAGCCAGTGGTCAAATCAAAAGGAACTCTAGATCTATTAAAGGGAAGATGTGTTAATGATAAGTCCCTGGTGTAACTAAGGTCACTTCATAGCCTTTCACAGAGCAAAGTAGAAATCAATTTCATTTTAGGAACAATGAAATAGAGAGGAACCTCTTTCTTTCATTAGAATGTACTCTTAAAGATTGAGATTACATTTTCTTTTAGGGAGAATTCTCACAGCAACTGTGCATAAAAATGAAGTGCTGGAGATATTTGTAATATTTATAATGTTTTAAAATTGATACCATTTACATACAACTCATTGTTAAGAGCATATGCAAAACAAAGGTAATTGTGAACAGGAGCAAGCAGTTTAGTTCAGTTTCTCTTTTCCTTTTTGTATTCATGACTTTAAATATTGCAGAGCTGTTCCTGCTGGTTCTTATTCTGCTGAATCAGCTCTTACAGAAGCATCATTGTTCTTGTAGACTGACATAGGTTACAGACTGCCTAAGAAATGTGAATTAGGTGCCCTGATGCATAGGAATGAGCAGAAGAACTTGAAAGCTTTTTTTTTTTATTATTGTGTCAAATCAACTCTACTTGCCTCTGTAGTGCCTATATCCAGATTAACCCCAAGCTTCAAAGAGTTTTAACAAACTTCAAAGCAGGCAACTTATGAATCATTATTACCCTATTTTGAAAGTAAAGCTCTTACTTCAGGGTGCAAACATTCTTTAAAGAGGGATTGAAAACCAAAACAAAACTTAAAAAAATTGAATTAAATGGTGAAAAACCTGATACCTCTTTCCTAGTAATTTTTTTTTTTCTTTATGGCATTGGCACAGTGTGCTTTGCATTTCTTTTCAGGGTTATTTTGTCATATCACATAAAGTACAGTGAGGTGCACATAGGCCTGCAGACCAGTTCAAGAGGACATTTTACAGCTTCAAGAGGCCACTATACAGCTTCAAGTGTATATTTCCATGTAGAATAAATGAGATTAATTAAGATAAAAGAAGCTGACATGATATAGTTGTACCTCTGCAGGACAAGTATTCTGCTGTGTAGATTAAGTGGGACACTGCATGATGTTTCTATGAGATTAAAAATTACTGCAGAGAAGACAGACTTGTGGGTTGTCCAGTACTCCCCTCCTTAGGGTTATGTAGCAGTAAAAATCAGCATTCATCCTGCATTCTCAGGACTCCTCCCTAAACATTCATGTTTCTTCTGATAAAGAAACAGGTCATATGAATTTCCATGTTGCAGCTGCATTTCTACAGACTGAGACAGGATTAATGAGTGATGTTAGACACTTTTATCCTTATGGTGCTATTCAGAGAGATTCAGCATTCAGGTGGCAAAGTGCATTTTTCCGTAATGATTAACGTCTGTATGGTTCCAAATATACCAGTATCTCCAAATCACAATGTGTCTGTTGCAGATGGACTCCTAGTCAAATAACTTGGCATCTGTACCAGTACAACATAACTGTCTGAATGAGGATGTACCAATTGAGATTTTTCATTAAATGACCAGACTGGTACAATACTGATATAACCCTTTATTATCCACTGATGATAGAGAGCGTGAGCATTTGAGGTATCTTAATGTTCTGACCAGAGAGAGCTGCAATTTTCTAAACATGTGTTTATTTACTAAAATGTGATTTACCAACATTCTGAACACATATTTGAAATTTAAATGCGGAGCAAATATTTTAAAATGGAGCATGACTATGTTTTGAGGTAATACTAGCATTTTAATTGACAGTAAGGAAATTGAATTACAGAAATCAACTTAATACCCTTTAAATAGTAAATGAGAATACCTATGAAGGAGTTTGATGCAGTTAAACTAGTCAACTTTAAATTTATTTCTCTAAAAAATTTAGATTAATTTGACTGATGGTCCTCCATGAATCAAATACATTTTTGCATGAAAGATACAATTATAGAATGATATAAGAGTCTAGATTGAAAATGACCTCTGGATACCCTCAATGGAAAGCAGATCCTTAGTTTAGGATGTGGCCTTGTCAAACAGTCCTAAATGTTTCTAACAAGGAAAACGTCTGAGCACCCTGTTTGATGTTTAACTGACCTCAAGACTATTTTTTTTCCTTACATCTAAATGGATTTCCCCCTGAATTAACTCATGCCTATTATCTCTTGTCTGTTCACTTTCCAGCCTTTTGAAAATAATACCTCCTTCTGTATAACTACTATCCAGGTAATGTATAATCATGATTAGGTCCCCCCGAACCTCTTTTTCCCTCAGTTCTTCCTTCACAGTTCCTTTATTTTTTTTTTTCATGCATCAAATTCTCCAGTGCTCTCACCATCTTGTGCCTCCTCCTCTGATACCTCTCTGTTTGGTCTGTATTTTACTTGGAGAGTACCAAAACTGGGCACAATATGCCTCATGTGGCTTAACAAGTGCTATGTGGAGTGAAACAATCACATCCTTTGTGATGCAGTTGCTGGAGCAATCACTGAAATGATTTGCCATCATTGCAAAGGCACGCTGCTAACTCTCATTCAGCTCACTGTCCATCAGCAGCCCCAAATTTATTCTATCAGAGCTGTTCCCAACCTGTCAGTCCCCAGTCAGTACTACTGACTGAATTATTCCATCCTGGCTGCAGGATTTTGAATTTTACTTTGCTAAATCTTGTGCAATTCCTTTCAGCCTGATTTTCTTGACTATTGAGGACTCTACATTTTACCTCTTCCATCCAGTGCTGTCTATCATCTGTCCCAATTTGGTATCATTTGATGATAATGTAGTTAGTGCCATCACCCAGGTTGTTTTCAATGACCCTGAGGAATCCCACTCATGACCTACTGACGGTTTGACTCTGAGATATAGATGACTTTTTGAGTTCAGTACTTGAGACAGTTTTCCAGCCATCTTCAGACTGATTTGTCCAGGCTCTCTAATCAGCTTCAACATGTGAGAGATCATGTCAGACATCCTGCAGAGGTCAAGATAATGGATATCCACTGTTGTCCTCCATTCACCAAGGAAGCCATTTCATTATAGATGGCAGTAAGACTGGCTCAGCACAATTAAATCTTTGTAAACCTGTGTTGGCTCTTGTCTTTCATTTGTGTGGAAAAATATTCCACATGGAGTAGTTCTATTATTTTGCCATGAATGTCTATCCAATCAGTATTTTGCCATAGATTTTTTTTTTTTGCCATTGTTGATGGACATATTAGACTATTTTTTTATCTGTCATCTTCAATTTTTGTGACCTTCTAAAACTGGCAGAGGAGGTTTGCACTAGTATCTTCTGATGTCTTCACATTTATTCCATCAGGCCCTAAAAACCTCTTCCTGTACAATTGCTACAGATGGTCTCTAGCTCAGTCCTCCCTTGCTGTCAGTGACTCACCATTTGCTCTTCCATTCCATCTTGGAATAGAGACTTGAGAGCTGACATCAACCTTAAAGACTGAGGTGAAAACACGGCTGAGTACTTCTTTTCTGTGTCATTTCCAACTAAGTTGCCAGCTCCATTCAGCAGCAGTCTGTGTCTTCCTTGTGCTTCCTCAGTACTAACCAACTTATAGAAGTCTCTCTTTCTAGTTCGAGCTCCAGCTGAACTTTTCCCTTCCTAACTTCATATCTTCAAGCTCAAATAACACATTTTGTATTCCTCTTTAGACATGTACCCACTTTGCCATTTATAATTTTTTCTTTGTATTTGAGCACTTTGAGTGCTATCTGCTTCACAATAAGTCTGTTTTATGTTTATTTAGAGGCCCGCTCCTTTTTTCTTTATGTTTTGTTCCCCCACTCCAAATTAGGGGGATGGACAGAACTGAGCAGGCTGTCTCTGAAAATTTCTCAGCACCTTTGCCCACCAGGGCAGAACTCCCACTGAAGTCCTAACAGTTCCCTAAGCAAAAACTCTCCTAGCACCTGAAATCTGTACTTCTGAAATCTAAGGTGTTTATTTTGCTACTATTCCTTTTAATGAAAACTTTAAAGTGAGGAGTAGGAGGATTACTGTATATTGGCATTCATATGTGTTTGTGTCTATTTGTGAGTAATTTTGTTTTTTCTGGCATTAATTGCACACACTATACATACTAGTCACAAATATTTACCATTACTTCTGAGCTCAAATGCCTCAAGAGTTTGTAATACAGGAAAACTCTCCTGAAACTAACTGATATGTTTCTTTGCTGCTTCTGCTCAATATATATTATTTTGGCTGGTTTTGTGTTTAGAACATGGAAAGTCAAAACATTTCCCTTTTAGTAACAATATCTAATTAAAAAAAAAACAATAAAGAACATTTTCATGATAAAAGCAACAAAGAAATAAAATTTCCACATGGAATTTTCAAAGCAGTCTTTTAAATAACAGTAAAAGCTTGAGTAGTATAATGTAAATTGGAAGAATTCATGAAGAAATGGGACAAGTACTGTGAATGACATCCATTTCATCTCAATTAACTAATTTACAAGTCAGGTATGTAGTCTAACTCAGATGTTTATACTCTCCATGTAATCAATGGAAGGGAAGAAGGAATTGACATCCAGAGAGTGAATAATTCATTTTTAAACAGGTATCTATTAAAACCATGATAAATATATCTCTGGAGATGCTGCTCTCTTTAATGTCTGTCGAGGAGATTTAGATGAATAGAAGAGATTTCTAATTTGAAGATGTTTAAAATGAGATGAAATGAATCTCGTTACCTGTATGAGCTCTTCATGCATAAAAATGTTGTGTGAGAGCCCTATAAACTGTTTACTAATACACCTGAACAGTACCAATTGGCACACTGAAAGAATCCATGCAAACAACATTATGTTGATTCCTAGCAGATTTATTTATTCTGTTTCAGAGAAAGACTGATCATTTTCTTTGGTAGAATTAGATCGAATTGCTAAATATTTTAAATTTAGATTGTTAGAATTAGTAATTAAGATATTCCATGCATGTACGCTTCCCCAACTATTTCCAAATTCATTCCAGAGTAGAAATCCTCTTTTTGTATTGAAATGATGTTATTCAGATCACTTTATTTTATCATATCTTTGTTTCTGATTGCTGCAATCACTCACTTGGCCTTAGAATTTTCACTATGAAAAATAGCAAAAAATAAAAAAACCCCACAGCTATTGCAACCATCACCTGTAATTCCTGGCCTGATTACGTTATCTATCTTCTCATTCACTACACCAGTTCTCATCCATTTTTTTTGTACAAGTACTTTTAACCTTACAGTCCAACCTCTTTAGAATTTGATCCGTTTCGCTGCCATTTTATGAAATAAATACCCTTCCTTATCATCCACTAATTATGTTGTCATACTTCGAACTCTTATGTCCAAATTTTCCAAGCTGCTGCCCTTTAGCTCATTTCCCAATTGTATAGTGATAATTTCAGAAAAAAATTAATTGCAATGCACAAAATTTAATGAAGGGGTTAATTGCTTTTGTAAAAGGAACAGAAAATTTGTTTACTTCTAAAGCCACTAGATGTTAGAGCTCTATCTCTTCTATAAGACTATGTATTATTGTGTATGTAATTAAAATATGCAAATAAAGTCCTAAGTAGAGCACTGTCAATGTCCAAAAAAGCAGTAGAAAGCTGTAAGAGAAAGAAGATAACTAGAAAAAATAAGTTTGACCACTTTCATCTGAAACAACAAATATACGTTACCAAAATCAAAAGGAGTTTCGGCTAACACACTCCTTCCTAGCTAGGCTTAGGTGTGTTTTCAGAAAATGTGTGATTTGGAACCACTCAAAGAGAGAAATTAAAATAAACAAACAAAAACTTCTTAAAAGTTTCACCAAGGAAAGGTGCATCATATCTATCAATCAGATAATACATATTAACAAAGCAAGGATCTACTCTTGTGTTCTCTATTAAATACTGAAAGCAGAGCACAAGTACTCTGCTGTATATTTGGGACTGGACAGTGGACACAAATAATCTCCAAAAGAATTTTTTTCAAGCAAGTGGTAGGAAAAGGATTTTCAAAAGTATCCTTGAACCTCAAAAATACACAATGTCAGAAAAGGAGTGAATCCATCAATAATGGGGAAAAAAAAAGTTGTTAATGCTCAGATTTCAAGGTTTTTCTTCTAAGAATCAGCTCAAGAAACATAACCAAAAAAATCAGATTACTTATCAGATTAACTTATATAGACTATTTCAGAAAGCCACACTTCTTAAGCCAAAATGAAGATCATACTGACTTTCAATTTATCTTCTTCAAAAAAAAGTCAACAGAGACAGACTCTGTGAGAATCTACTTTCAGACATTAGTGACACCTTCTCATTGCCTATGAATGAATTGTCTCAGCAGAAATTTACAGTTGGATTTAATTAATTCCATTTAATGCATGACATTTTTTAACAGAAAGACATGAAATACATTCATATTGTTCAAAGTAACTCAGGTAGCTCATTAAATCAAATAAAATGCAATAACAATGGGAAAAAATTCCTAATTTCTCTTGCAAATCAAGCAAGAGAGATGTTTTTCATGTAATATTTGCTGGATTACTGAAATCTATTCTGTACAGATTTACTACCATGACAGAAACAAAATAGTTTTTGTAGGGGTGTTAACTTTTATTAACTTTCCTTACACAGCTCATGTAGTCTTTAGTACTTCCCACTTCAGCAGCCCATGGATACAAGGCATTCAGATACAACCTTGGGAAATCAGGAAACATGGTATAAAATTCCATGGTTTAAGGTACTTCTGTCTAAATTTTGACAGGTATAAAAAGTTCTGGGTTTTTTATTACCTGACCTATTCTATAAAGTTTTGGCAGGAATCTTAACTGTCACAAATATGTGTTCTCCAAATAATCTTAATTTGAGGGTCGATGGTTCAGCTGCTGGTTTAATCACTGATTTAATCTACTGATTTCTATTTACCATGTTAGATGTTAATTGTTTTGTTGAGCACTTTAATTTTATTTTTCATGTTGCTGTAGCACTGGATACTGTGTCATATAAGGCACCAACAGACAATGGGCCATATACCAGGGACCCTATAGCCAGAATTAAACAAAATAGTTTGATATTCTTAAACTGTTGCATTTCTAAGTATGAAATTCAGAAAGTGTTTTGCAGTCAATATTCATGCTCTATACAACACTGTATTTCCACCCAACAATAATTTGACATAAAAAATGATGCTGAAGTATTGTTCAGAAAGCAAATCCCGATGGTTTCTGCTTTGGTTTTTAAATTTCTATTTCAGTTTTGCCTGTATTGGTTGGTTTCCAAGGCAATATTGCTCTATTTTCAAATTCCGTTTGCATGAAAGTTCAGACAACAATAGAATTTTGACATGTGGGTGATATTGAAAAATATTTGATCTCCCATGTCAGCATTATTGTTTTCATAATTTGCTTGTTACCCTGTGCCTTACAACTGCATAGCCGTCTTAAGATTACTACATGCCACAGCTTATGGCAAAAGTTGCTGCTTTTGCAGACTATTTCCTTTATCAGGGTTATCATAAAGTGCTCATTCATAACAGCAGAGAGAGTCCATTCCATTCCACCTGCTGCTATTTAACTCTCCTGTTAGGGCAGTAGCTGTGTTCTGGTACATAACTGTGAAGAACAAAGCCAAGCAAGGGCACGTGCTTTCAAACACTATGACTGGGAGTGTCACAATGTGAAAGGAATCCTAAAGTTTTTTCCTTCTGATGTATTTAAATATTCATTTAGCTATCAGTTTCATATGATTATGAAATAAAAATATTACATATTTTGCAATGGAGAACTTAATTTGTTGTCTTCATTAACTTTCTATTTATTGCCCCCTTATTATCAGTAGTTTTCCAATCAATTAATTTTCATTTAAATATGTTAGCCGTTCAAAGTTCTTTCTAGGCCTAACATTATCACACAAAGGGAATCAATATTGTCTTGCTTGCACAGAAGTGATCAGTGAATTATTTATTAAAAATCAAAATAAATTCTGCATTCAGGTTTTGCTTACCAGAATCACCTAACATACAATGACTTGCTGTATTACCAGGAGAGATATAATTTCATGCTATAAGGAATAATATCACTGCAGTTTGTGTACTTTAGAACAAAGAAGAGAATTATATATTTTTTATATTGTAAAACTGCTCAAATGCCTAAATCCAAGGCAGCATCCAATGGAAAAGAAATTAATATATGTATTTGAGATTTTCTTAAAAAAAAGAATAAGCTGAAATGTTACTTATTAAAAACAAAACAAAACAAAAACAAAACAAAACCTTCTCTAAATAAAGCTCTGATCATAATGAAATCTGTCATAACCTCTGTGGGTAAATTCATTCAAAAGGATAAAACTGTTTTATCCAGACTATTTCAAATGAGTCTCTCTGTGTGAGATATAAAAACACAGTTTATCCGCAGAAGTCATGAACACCCTCTGTAAGCTAAATCAACTGCTCATGAATATTTTACCATATTTTTAATTTAAAGCAGTATTGCTATTGTTACATTTGCATTAGATTAATGAAGATGGTCATTTCTCAATGGTAACAAAGTGAAAAAGGAAGAGAAATAGGAGGATGTCAAGTAATTCGTGTTAAGAATATCCTAAGGAGCTGACACCTTGTTGAATACATAGCATTGAATTACTTTCTGCTGCTTTTTAATCTTAGAACAGCTTTATTGTTTGACCTTGTCTCTTCTTGAAAGATGGTCTCTATATACCTGCCTCTAGCATTCAGAATCTAGACATGTCTTCTTAATGCCCACTGATGTTGCCTTTCTTCCGATCTGTTTCTCGCCAATTCCAGCCAGCAGTTACCTGCTTTTAATTGATTTCTTTAGACTTAGTATTGGATCCTCTCTGAACAGCCATTCTGAAATGGCTACTTAGTGATTAATGAATGAGCCAGTAAGTAATATAGACCATCATCAACAAATACACTGTGTAAAGGAATCCCCTGTATAATGCAGCACTTATAAAATGTAATAAACTGCCCGTTACCCTGCAGCCTTCATGTACCTGAACAGCATGAGGGACAGCCTTCAAAGTCTGTGGCAGACAGCTCTGCAACTGAAACCCTTTAGTGATAGTTCACTTTCTAGCTTGTATGGTTCAACAGCAAGACAGTCAGAAAGTATCCTAGTTCTCCCAGCAGACTCACAGCTCTACCTAAAATGTGTCTAATTTTCCCACAGCCCCAGTTTCTGGTAATGTTGTTAAATAAATATCCTGGATAAGGAATATCTTAGAGTCATCCAGCTATGTGAAATCAAGTCATACTGAATTAGGGTAAAATTAATAGGTAAACTGAAGCCCTTACTGAAAACCTCCAAAATGGTAATGTGTCTGAAAACAGTCATATAATAAATAGGTAAAGTAATAAAAACGTTGTTCTGTTTACATGGTGACTGTAACACAAAGGTCTGCCATTCTCTCATGTTTTGGCTTTCCTATCCTGACAAGAAAATTTTTCAGGTTTTGCTTATAGCTTCTCCCAGTGCTTGAGAGAATGTTAGCCTTTACAAACAACTGCTCTTCTGAGATATTTGAGACTATCAAGGATAGTTTTAAAACAGCTGCTGGTGAATATTATATGAATAGAAAAACAGTCCTTTTGTGTTTCTTATTTAAGAAGACAAAGATCTCTACAGAGACACATCTGCATTTAGAAGGACCAAAGGGATGGACAAAAAGAGTGAAAGGCAAATCACCAAAGTATCTTTTACCAATAAATAATGATGTTAGCATTTCTGGTACACTTCATGGTTGGTTTTTTTTTAACATTAAATTAACTTCTTGAAAGAGGTGCTGTTCACTTAATTTTTTTATTTTATTTTTTACAACAAATGAAATAAAAGTAATAATTGGTCCCAAACAATTGATCCCTCCCTTCTTTGGGAGGACATTACAGTTCACAAATTGGAAAGAAAAATAGAAGTCAGAGTCTTGAACAAGTAAAAAAGAGCTCAGTTACACAATATGTGAGCATTCTGTGAGCTGTTGGAGTTTCTTATCTCTCACTGAACATACAGATTCATATGAGGATTGAACAAAAAGGCACAAAAGAAGAATGAGGAAGAAGAACATTTTATTCAAAATAAAGTAGAAATGAAATTTTCAACTTTTCCCCTATATTTTTTTGGTTTTATCTTCCACAGCAGAAGGAGGTATGCGTAAACCCTATTAAACTATTCACATTTACATCTTTAAATTCAAAATTAATGAATCATAATTGTGTTACAGTAATCCACTTTAGGACATGATTGACACTTAAAAGCTGTGTCCTTATTAGTTATTTGGTGCTTTGGATTATATTATAGTTATTCACCAACCTTAAGCAATGTGTCTTTGTAACCTAATCACTAATAACTTGGTCACAATCTTAAAGCTATTATGAATAAAGCAAACGGGTGCAGTAAGTAATAATTGCTTCCTCTGTTTGTGTCCTTCCTGTTTCAGTATTTAGCTTCCAGATAAGTCTTTTCAACTTCACTTTCGTTCCTTCCCTTTGTTTCTTCATCCCTTGAACACTAACTTTCCACGATCCATGCCTGGTAAGAATTAAGTTCTATATGAATCAACAGAGCCTGTCTGTACAAAAATTGTCCCTTTTTTCTCACATGGTTTAAATATAAAATAATAAAGATAAAAATCACAAAATAACTGAATTCTCGAGGTTGGAAAAAATGGTTTGCAGTCAATCTTGTCCAAAACCCCTACTCAAGAAAGACCGGTGGACTCAGACTACACCCAGGCAGCTTTTGAAGACCTCCAAGGATCCATCCTTAGAGACTGCACAACCTCTCTGAACAATCTGTGCCAGTGCTCAGTGCTGAAACTCACACCAAGTCATGTGAAACTCTGCCACACTGCTCGAGGATGTTACAAGGACAAAGCACTTCCCACGAGCATAGTTGTTATCAGTTACAAGTTTAACAGTACTACAGATGGAAAAAACAACATGGAATCCATTTCCTATAGATGATGTGGGATGCACACAAAGGCTCCTGACCTTTGAGAAGGTCATAGGATTTGTAATCTGAATGTCAGATGGTTGTACAAACATGAGAGATAAACCTCTTTTTGTAATTGAACTGGGGGTGATTTTTAATGCCAAATTATTGTACAAGTTATAAATTCTGTATATTTACAGGTATCAGTATAAAATTTCTTTAGACTTATAGGTAATGTTTAATATGAAAAAAACAGTCCTGGTTAGACTAGGGGTTACCCAGATGAATTAATGTAAATTAAGGGAAAATGGTTGCAAGAAAAAAACCAACAACATTGAATTATACAATGCAGACACCTTCCTGGTTGACAATTTAGATGGATAAGGAAATTTACCCTTGTGTTTCCCAGTGGAAATGAGGGGCAATAGCTGTTTAAATAAACAAAATGTCACACCAAAGAGAAGTCACTTATTTGTCATTTTTGTTTGTTTGTCTGTTAGTTGGTTGGTTGGTTGGCTTTTTTTTTTTTTTGTTTGTTTGTTTTTAATAAAGAGTGTGTGTGTGAGTACAGCGAGGTGGAGGGCATTCAAGTTGCTTTGAGCCCCAAGTCTCAAAATCTAACACTGCCAATACAACTAGAGGAAATTAAGTAGAGCAAAGAGCAGTGTCTCTCAGAGAAATTTTAAGTTGAATGATTATTGGATATGCTTTTAGTGAAATTTCTGTTTCTCAAATTTGTGACATCAGTGGGGTTAATTTACTCATCCTCTAGATGTTTATTATGCAGTTTATATATGAGCTAATATTTCTGACATTATAATCAATAAAGTAAAAAAAAATGGGGGAAAATTTAACTCATTCTACTGTAACTGTCTGAATTAGGTCAGAGGAATTGTTCTCTAGAAATGTCTGGAGAATAGCAATCAGGGTAAGTTTAGAAATCTATGCTGCTGTCATGGTTTAGCCCCAGCCAGCAACTCATCCCCACAAAGCTGCTTGCTCACTCTCCCTGCAGTGGCATGGGAAAGAGAGAGGGGTAAAAGTGAGAGAACTCATGGGCTGAGATAAAGGCAGTTCAGTAGGTAAAGCAAAAGTTGCATGTTGAAGCAAAGAAAAACTAGGAATTTATTCACAACTTCTCACGGGCAGGCAGGTGTTCAGCCATCTTTAGGAAAGCAGGGCTCCACCACACACAATGGGTACTTGAGAAGACAAATGCTATCACTTCAAATGTGTTCCTTTGCTCTCTCCTTCCTCCAACTTCATCTGAACATATGGTACAGAATATCTACTTGGTCAGCTGGGTATGGCTGCCCTGATTTTACCCTTTCCCAACTTCTTTTGTTCCCCCAGCTTACTCTCTGATGGAGTGAGGCATGAACACCCCTTGGCTCTGGGTAAGCACTGCTCTGCTATAACAAAAATATCTCTGTATTATTAACAAGTTTTCACTGGAAAACCAAAACAACCCTACTATACAGAAAACTGACTCTATCACAACAAAATCCAGGAAAACTGCTGATATAAAAATTTATGGGAGATGGATCCCACAGCAAATAACGCTTCTTTCCTGTTTCACTATTACATGTGTGTGGTGCCAGAAGTCAGTAAAAAGAAGAATGTCCTAAGAGACCTGATCCCATTTACATAATTCAAGGAGCTGAGTATACCTCCTGCCTGCCTGTAGCTTGCAGTCGTGTGTTAAATCCTTCAAGATCACACTCCATCTAAACCATGGCTTTTTTGCAAAGCTTTGAAGACAGCACAGATACCACAGAGACACTTTTGACAAATGCTGCTATAATATTTCATATTTAATATGGTTAGATTTCTTAACTGGTGATATAAAATAACAGAGCAGGATCACTATAATTTCAAGTCCTATAATGTTAGAAGTTACAATATAAGGAAGGCAGACTGTAATCACAATATTTTTATTATGTATAGATTTAAAGAAATAAACCTGGCAGAAGCTACTGATTAGTCTTTGTTTTTAGCGTTAAAACTTACAAGTTCACTGTCATAATGTGATGTAGTAATGACTGAAGCAGATACTTCCTCAGTAATTTCTCATAGAGACAAAAATCTGGTAGATGAAACATACCAAAAGTTTTCAATGATTTAATTATTTTCTTCCTTTAATGACGCTAAATAGCCAGCTGTTCCTAACTGAAGAAGAATAGAGTGAATACAGAAAATTTTGGAAAACATAGGTTTTCCTTCTCAAGTAATGCTTTAGACCTTCTTTAAATTGCTTATTAGTCTGTTAGCAAGAAAGAGCTGATCATATTTAATTAATTTCTGTTTTGTCTAGTCAACATAGAGTTATAATATCCTGGTTAATATTTTATAACATATATTGAAACATGATATTTGTCTGTGATTCTTATGTCAAATTCTTTAAACAGCCTTGCCTTTTTGTTAATTATTCCAGTGCTTTTATCCCTGAAGGCATACATCATTGACAAACACTTTTAAAAAAACTTTGTTGTTGTTAAATTGTAAGCAAGTAATTATTAATCTGAAACCCAGCTCAACCAAGCATCTAACGCTTCAGACCACAGCAGCTGCAAGGAGACAGCAGAAGCCAGAATCAACAAATCATACAACATTCTGCTTGCACTTCTCTTTCTCATGGCTGTAAGTGACAATTCTGCATCATTCAGCTGGGTGGAAGGGAGAGCAGATTTGGGATGAATAAAAGAGCTTTGTTCAGATCAGGAAATCTGTTATGGAAACTACTGCAAAATCATCACAGCAAAAAGAGTCATCAGAAAACAAATTTGTTTTGCATAAAGGCCCTGTGAAACATATGTGATGGGTTGGGTTTCACTATGGTTTCTCATTGCATTTGGTAGGGTATTTTTATAGCATTAGATGTAATTTTCAGAGGAAAGAAAAATAAAATAATGCATCTTGCTTCATTTGAAAGCATGAAGTACAATCTCTAAAATACTGTAAGCTAAAATGTGTGGTTGTACTCCACAACTTAAGCAATATTTCACATAATGACACTGAAAAATTCTTGTTAATACTTTTAGAAATCGGTAATTGATTGCATGTTTGGCCTGAGTTGTCCTAAAGGAACTTCTCAAAAAGTAAATAATCAACAGATTCTGAATTTTCATACATTTTTGAAAGTGTTACCAGTTTAGTCTCTGTAAACAATTTTTCATCTTTGGACATTTTGATCACTTTGTCTATATGCCTCTTGCAACAGACTCATTTTTATGGATTAATTCTTTTAGATGAGTGTCATGGTATAACTGCAGGCAGCAGCCATGTAATTGTGTGCATTGTGATATTTTTATAGAAGTATTATGAACTGTTCTTTCATTTACCATTCCTTATTTTCCGGGCATGGTTCCTACTCTTCTCCAGTGACATACTAAATTGTTTCACTCAGGGGCAAGAAAACCAAAAGAAAATAATTCTTTGCCTACCTAAACATCATAGCACAATATTAGTCATATAAATGAAATCATTAAACATATAAGCACCAAGAAAAGACAAATTATTTTCTAAACTTGAAGCCTGTTAGAGAATTTTGTAGTCTGGAAGCCTCTTTCTGTCATAGGCAGCATGAAATTTAGAAATACGATCAAGTCAAAGTGAGAGTTATTGCATTTTGCCAATCATAGGGTGTATGTGGAACATTCTTAGGCTGGTTAATTGTTAGATGTGCATCTTCATTTTAATGTATTTATATACATTTGGTTCTGACAAATAGCCTGGTGAGAGTAAAACAGGAGCCAATTGTTGAGTGTTTTGACATAGAAAACATGAAAGATATTCCACTGTAATATACATTATTTAATGCATTAGCATCTTCTTCTCCTCAGTCTTCCAAAGTTACTGCTCTGTTTTGTGTGAAGAAGAATGTTTCACATCAAACAGATGAAATCTGTGGGGTGTTCATTGTAGAAATAAAATCAGTTCAATGTCAGTAATTTTCCAGTCAAATCATCAATCAGTATTCAGTTATTCACATATTCCTATCTGTTTGTTCATGTCTAGCTGCTCTACTGCTGGAAGCAGGAATGAATATCTGCAGTTGCTACTAAAACTGCTAGCCAAGTACAAAGTGTTCCTTATTTTATTTCA
This sequence comes from Petroica traversi, assembly GCA_025920805.1. Lineage (NCBI taxonomy): Eukaryota > Metazoa > Chordata > Aves > Passeriformes > Petroicidae > Petroica > Petroica traversi. The sequence goes on along the minus strand of JAHLSL010000062.1, from coordinate 13,703,901 downwards.
AAACTCTATTGCCAACCAGAGTTTCAAGCACAGGGAGAAGTAAACAGCTGTTTCTTTGCCAGCTTTAATTTTATACTACTGCCCATTAGAGACAGAGGCATAAAATAGAATAAGAATTACTGTATTTTCTTTTTGTTGGTTTTATATTCAAGGGTTAAAAGACAAAACTCCTGTTTATGTATGCACTTCATCCTGCACTTGAAAATTAATGATTCTTCTGTGTGACAATTCAAGTAAAAAAAATAGTAAAGAAATATGGTGGATCACTTCTGGCATATGAAAACATGAAGTAGTTGTGTTCTGCTAAATGAATAAAGGTCTCCAAATTATTAATTGTGCCACAGATGCTACTCCTTCAGAAGGAGAATAACAAAATGGTGCATTAACAAGAAGCATAACAGACTTTTTTTGAGATTTGAATGCAAAGGGCTCTGTATGAGAAAAAGCTCAGAAAGTGCTTGAAGAAAAACGGATTTAGGGTTACTGAGGCCATTATAGGGGCAATATGTTTTTGGGGAGGCCTGTAATATAGACAAATAATTTGAGCCAGAAAAAGAAACTATTAAGAGAAGGGAAAGTTATGAAAATAATATATAAATGTACTTTTATACAAGGAAAGGGGTAGTAACATCACTGCCTCATCTCGTTTAAAGGATGATGAAAACATTGGAAATGGTTACCCAAGAAGGCTGTGTGGAATTTCCTCCCTGGGGATGTTTAAAACCAAGCCAGTGAAGACTGAACTACCCACTCTAAGTTTGAAGTCAACCTGCTTTGAGCATGAGATTGGACCAGATGACCTACAGGAGCTGTTTCTAACCTAAATTATTCTATTATGCTGTGATTCAGCTTGTCACAGATTGCTCTGAAAAACTTGGCAGGATAAAAGTTTTAAGAAATTAACATAGCGTTCCCTGAAATAATTTTTAAAGAGTGTTTCAGTATGTAGTGAATACATAACGGTTGAATAAGGATTTCAATTCAGTAAGAAATTTTACATTTTCTATGTTCCTCCAACCCTATACAGCAGAAAAAAAAGCCAAAAGACCACTTCTTTTAGTATCCCAAAAAGCAAAATTCTGAAAATAGCAGCAACAGCAAGTTTCTTCATAGAGAACAAAAAGTCTCACTCTGCAGAACATTTTTTTCACAATACTGCAGTGTTGTATTAAAATGGAATCCTTAATTCTTTCTTTCAACAAAACCTCTAAATATAAGATTCTCATTGTAGCAGAGGATTCCTTTAAATTCCATTCCATGCTTAAGTGAGGTCTATCTTAGAGAAGTTTGCATCCTAATATGACTGAATATCTCAGTTGTTCGGTCCTCATCAGTCATGACTCTTTTTCTGTTAGTTTAGCAATATGAGGTAAAATACTAAAAAGTCTGCACTAGAAAATCTAAATTGATGTGGTAGCCCTGTTTGAATGCACAGCAGGGCATTTAGTATGAAAGTTCCAAAATCATTATAAGTTGCTGTTATACCTACTTAAAAGTTTAAATATGTGTGTGCAGCATTGTAGAATGCATCATAGTAGAAATTGCTTGAAGAGCTGCCTGAGATATAGAGAGCTTCCAAGTTTTAGGATCCTTGCTCTTTTGAAAATGAGAGCTGAAAATCTTGATTCACACTCCCTCTCACATACATACTTAGAAATTCATAATTTAAGATATCAAAAGACTTTTGTTTAACTTAAATGATGACTTGGAAATCCCATTCACCATAGTAGATTTTATGTCTTTCTCCGCAGTAGATTTCAGGTAATTGTTATTTATTTATCTTCCATGAGTTTTAGGCATGTGCAACTAATATACTTGCAAACTTGTCACATTAAGTTGAAATTATGTGCCTAGAAAAAAAGCTTTGGTGGACACGGGATTTTACAAAACTATACATTTATGGTTGCATGAAATTAGATAATTGCAACAACAACAGTAAAACAATTCCACCCCTTGGCAATAACACTTAACATTGAATGATATGGGCCTCGATGAAAAAGCTGGCAAATTTAAAGCGAGTACCAGCAGATCCATGTATATATAATGAATGCTTCAAACAAGCATGAAAAGTGTAATTTAGAATAGGACTAATATGCTGAATTTTATTGCCCTGCATTACTTAGAAGATTGATAATATAATAGTTTTTTTCTCTGTGGTAGTAGACTAAAAATACCAAGAAGTTAATTGCAAGAAAACAGATATTCTCTCCCTCACTGCTGACTGCTTTGTGATACAATATTTCATAATATGAGCCATCAGAGGGTAATGGAGTGTCCCCTTTTTGAAGAACAAAAGATAAAGTTTTGCTGCTTGAAAGTTACTTAAACAGCAAAAAAATAACAGTTTTGTAAGAAATTATTGTGATGAATAAATTGTGCATTATATGCTTCAATCAGGGTAGAAAACTGGGAAAAAAACTTATTAGAAGTCAAAATGTGTTCTGAGTTATATATTGTGTAGAAATTGGTCTGTATCTAGCTTGTTATTAAAAGAAAAAAAAAGAGGAAGTAAGTAAAAACATTTTTCAAGTGCTAGCAGCTGCAAAAAAAAAAAAAGTGCATTATCACAAAGAATTTTAGACTGAAGCAAAATTTCAGCCTTTCAGGGTGTTACATTGTCAGTCTGCTTTATGTAATGATAATCTGGAATGATTAAAACCTGAAAGGGGTTCATGTTAACTTTTGGATATAAAATCTTTTTCATTTACCTTGAATCTTTCTGGATGAAACTAAAGAGCAGAATAGAGTAAAAGAGATATTTAGCCTTAGGCAGTAGCTACCTACAGTCACTGAATTCTCAGTGACTGAAATATAAGGTTATTTTTTTTATATTTGGATAATTTTTGATACTTTCAATATGTGAGGAGTAAATATTACCCTGTGTTTTATGAGTACTATGCCTGTCTAAGGCTACTTCATCTTGTGCTCAGTGTGATTCCAGATACAAACTGCAATGTTGTTCTGGGCCAGAGCATCATCTTTTTCAGGATAAAATACAAATGCCCACCCAGGTTCACCAAATTTGCTGTACTCAATTTAAACAGTAGGAGGTAATGCATTCTTCCCTGTTATTCCATTCAGTTTCACTTTTCTGCAAGGCAAGATCCCTTTGATTTACTGTTCAATAGCAGCATTCGCAAGCCAGATAAAATTATGTCTTCTAAATTCACATTCTAGCTTCTCTGAAGTTTCTTGTTCATGTGCTCAGCTTATGTCACTAGCAAGAACTTCATAATCTATCAATGCTGATAGCTCCATTTGAATCTTTCCAGAGTATTAATTTTTTAAAGTAAACCTTTGATTCCATCGGACTCTTCTCTAGTGAAAATTACTCACATTTTTAAACCTCATAATGAAAAAAATCTGCTCATATACCTTGTGGTCTTTCTTCCTCTATGGTTCCTTGTGTGCAAAACCATTAGGCAGATTCTTCGAAATAATAGTGCAGACAGATATTTTTTTTCTTTCCAGATGGGCATGAAGACAATGTGAGTCTGGTAGGGCTGGGACATTCATAGCAACCACAGTTCCCAGTAGTCTGTTCCTGTAGGAATGATGAGGCATTGGAACTGCGGAAGAGTAGATAAGCTATCTGAGTTATCTCAGGAGGCAAAAATTGTGCTTTAAAATCTTTTTCTTTTCAAAGTGAAGCTGTCTATTTTAAGAAAGGTTTATGAGTGAAGACAATTGGGGAAGCATATCACCATTAAATTCTAACAAGAGAGAGCAAAGGCAGATATCCACAAAACAAACTGAACTACTGCTCGGAGTGGGCAACTGAGATGAGTGATATTGATGACTTCAAAACTAGAAGGGAGGACTTGAGGCAAATTTACTTCAGGCAGTGTAGCAATTATTTTGAATGTGACCAGGATAAATTAGAAACATATTGCTGAGAAAGAAGCACATTTCTAAGGGAAAAGGCTGCAATTGAGATCATCTCAGTAGTGTTTCAGGCAGACTGATATTTAAAGTCTGGGGAGGTACTTCAAGCCAAGTACTTCAAATACTGTGCAGTCAACAGTTTATTTTACCAGCAGTGCCAGATGTGCTTTGATAGAAAGTTTAGAGCCTGGCAAATTTGCTTGGATGTGTCCTGCAGCTGCTAGAGTTTTTAAAGGAATTTACAGGCTGTAGTCAGCACAAAGGCAGCTAATTTTGACCCAAAGGTGCAATAGCAGCTTAATGTGCCAGACATGTCAATGTAGGTTTTGCAGTAAAATAAACTATTTGCTTTGAATTTTACAAAATTTGAATGGATTAAAAATGAAGATAAACTCTGGTATCTCTTTGGTTCTAAGTGCTGTCAAAAAAAAAAAGTCACATGGAGACACCTTTATCTAATTAATATTTCCTATACATCTCAAAAATAATTTAATTTTTGTTCATGGATGTTCATAATTCTTCATATCTGATGTTTACTAAAAAGGTTAGACCACTTTTCTGAGTAAAAAGAGCCTGCAGCATCAGCAGGTACTGCAGAAAGCTCTGAGCCAAGACTCTGCTAAGGTAGCAAATGGTGCTGGAGACCATGCCAAGGAATCTGAACTTTCTGAAAAAGTGCAACCATCTTTTAAGTGCTTCTGAATGTGTTAGAGTTGGCAATTCACATACATATTACCATCCAAACTTATTTTTACCCTTGTGCCTTTTGTTCAGATCAAATGCAACAAAGGTCTGCTGTATGAGCAGTGACAGTCATTGTGACAAACACAGGAAGAATTTGTAGAGAACTGTTTCAAAAAGAATCTGTTAAAAGGGCAAGATGGTATTAACTAACTGTGTAAAGAAAGAAAGGGCAAAGGAAATGAAAGAATTAATGAAATTAAAATTAAGGACCAAGAACAAATTCTCATCAAATGTGAGGGAAGTGAATAATACATGAAAAATGCTTAAATGAGGTTCAATACAAGTGACATGGAAAAAGAAACCAAAAACTCAGAAGTAGAATTTCAGATGCCTTTCACTGGAAAAATCCAATTTCTAGAGAAATAAGAGGAAAAAAATGCATCTACTTTTTAGGATTTTATACATGATCTGCATGCATGGGAGAACATAAGGGAAGAAGAAGAGATGAAAAGATCAGTGGTTCTACCTTGCTGTTAATTTGATTTAAGACCGAGCTTCATCTGGTGATATGCATTGGACATTGTTGCTCGGCACTCATACTGCCCATTTTGCTTTTAAGAAGAACTCAACTTTTCTGGTTCTCTTAGTCACTTATCAGTTTATCCCATCTTCCTGTTGGCTAGAAAACAGGAATGGAATTATAATATGTGTTTTATTTCTAATTCTGGTATGTGTCTATATTGCAAAGCATCTAACCCTGATTTTGACTATGACCATATTGTTCTCTTTTTTTTTGTTTGTTTCATTTTAATCTTCCTATACATAAAATAGTTCGTATCCTGTTGTTATGGTTTTATTAACTTTTTTCAATAATGAATCCAACAATTCTCTTCTAAGTTACTGAAGTATTTAAACCACTGGTATTTTAAGGAGATGATGTCCAGGACTTGTCTTATTACAGAAAAGAAAAAACTGAGAAAAAAAAAAATTCAGTTTATCAGCGGGAATTTCAGGCACAAAAAGATGAAGTAAAATGTTCAGAAAGATAATATATAAATTTATAGACACATTAACTTTTTTAGAAAATTCTACAAAAGGGTCTTTGATTACATAGATGTCAAAGTGGTGAACTTTTTTTCTTCCTTTAGCTAAATCTCTTGTATATCTATTATTTCAGATAGGCCCACCATTTCTTACCCAACAGAACTTTATGGTTATATTCTGAAATATTCTGAAATATTTAAAGTTAATGAAGATTTTTAACTTAGAATGAGATATTTTATGGTGATAATTTTAAAACTAACAGAAATTAGAAGAAACAACATTTCTTGGATTAGTCTCTTAGTCACAAATTCATCCTTTCCTTTTTCTATAAACTCATTTAAACTTTATTCTGATCACATTACATTTTAGTGTTGCTATAGATAGAGCTGAATTTTAAAAACTGTCCTCTGAAAAATAAAAGTCCCATTTTCATCAAGTGAATTTTAATTCTCTACTTTGAGCAGTTTTCAGTTAAAGAGAATTGTTATTCATTATTTTATCTTTTCTAACAACTCAAATTCTTTGAGGCACATTGATCATGCTTTCCGTGACCAGGTTCTTGAAGTTCTTGTACTGACCTTTTACAAGTGAATTAATCTTATTTCAGGTACATCGCTCTTTTTAAGATCATAGAGGCTCCCAAGCTTTTAAAATGTTCCTTTGAATCATATATGTATTTCTAACTGTTCATCTATTGATAATATTGGTGGATCATTTTATCTTTTGACTTAGAACTTAAACTTTTTTTAAGATTTCAGTGGATCTTACATAGGTTGCTTGGTAGAAAATAGAAAGAAGAAAAATGCACGCTAAAATAAAAAAGTCCAAGCAAGACAAACAAATTGGAAAAGGGGACAAAGGAGGCACCAAAAGGAAAAAAAAAAAAGAAAGAAAAAAAAGAACTATTTATTAAAATAGATTCTCAAAATGATGAAAGCATACAAAAGCAGGAAACCCCTCCCTCCCCCAGAAAAAGGTAAACAATATTTTTTAAAAAAGAGGGGAAGAAGCTTTGTATATTGGTTAGTTGTATTTAGGTCCTCAGGAAGCATAAAGTATTATTGTTCAATTTTATTTTTTTGCAACAAAGCCTTCTAAATAATGTAAAAAACTTAGGGTAGCCTTAACTGTGAATTGCAAATGAGAGCTCAATTTCAATACACACATTACAAATACAACAAAATACAGTCTAGGCTTGATTTGTTACCCATACCGAAAAACAAATTTTCATTTCGAAACACATTATTGGGTCGTCAAACTTTTAGGATGCAAGACTGGGACCTTGGGCAGCTCTGGAAGCTTTGTATAATGAAAAACCTGGTGAAATCATTTGAAAAGAAATTTCTGGCAGAAAGGTCAAAGAGCACTGGTAGAGGAGATATAGCAGATTTTAGGGAATACTTTTCAGAAACTTTTCCCCCTTGCAAAGCAAAGGATAAAATTATAAATGTTCTTTTCTGAAAGACATTACTTAAATATTATGTATTTTGGCAGTGATTCAAGTCAAACTTCCTGTGGACTCCTAGCCTTTACTGGTTCTCTACAATGATAGAGCTCTTTGCTCCAGCTTGCTATGGAGTGAAATAACAGCACAGTCACAGTGCAAAGAGAGCATTCCATACCAGCGGGAAAGGACCTGAAGGACATGGTAATAAATCTGATTTATTTTACCAAATAATTTATTTTGCATAACTGCACACTTGCATAAAAATGTGAAGGAGAAATGAAAACACAAACGAAAAGTTCTGTTTAATGAAAAAGGTGTAAGAAGAGAACAGTCCAAGACACTAATCAAATTATGACTGTGCATTAAATAATTAAATGAAAGCTGACATGAGCATCTACTAGGACTTCATCACGGAGTGGTTTTTTTTTGTTTTGGTTTGGGTTTTGTTTTAATTTTTAGTGAAGGTTGATGAAACCTGCCAGTGAATGTTTTATAGTATCTCAGCAGCAGAGTTTTGAGATTTTTTTTTTTCTGTGAATTACTCTACCTTGAAATAAAACATCTGGTCCCATAGGAATTTCAACATAGTTTAGTTTTTCAATCAGTAAAGAACACATTCACCACTGTAACAGTGCTGGACTTTTGTGTGTCAGCCTCTTAGAAGAATTCACTGTGTCTCCATAAGGCCTAAAATGCAGAGAACTCATCTGGGAGGCAAGTATGGTTCTACTTCACCTTTATCTCCCACAGCTGTGAAAGCTGTCAGCTTCTAAAGCTGATGAGTTGAGAATTCAGAATATTCTCAGAATAGTTCAACTGTCTCACACCAGCATTTCTTTAACATGTTCCTGTCTTTCCCCTGGATTTTCTTTTTTCAGAAAACATAGCAAGATCAACCTTCTCCCTATATATCAATTTGGTATACCCTCTGTGTTTACTACAGTGATTGTTTGAATGGCTATAAAGAATTATCTTTAAGTACTCCATTTATGTAAGTAACTCAGTTCTGAAATATCTTAAGAAATGTTATAGTAGCCAGTAATTATGAAAAAGCCTTTAAAGACTGGAATAGTTTCAAATGCTATTTGCTCTGCTGCCAAAAATCACATTTTTAAATGTCTACACTTAGCCTTTATTTCACACACAGCTATCACTGGAGCTGTGCAAGATGTTACTTTTTATTTAGCTCAAAACTCGTATTTCAAAATTTGTCCTTGTTCCAAATCAAATAACCATTTTTCTGATGATTTCCTATAAAAGAGGGGTTCTTTAAAGCATCAACAAATCTGAAGTTTTTTTGTTCTAAAAAGGCAAAATGTTTTCTTTTATTGCTTGCATAATTTAACAAATGGTTCCTATTATGAAATATTAAAGCTTTCTGTCTAAATATGCCACATAATTCATTGAATCATAGAATATCCTGAATTGGCAGGAACCCACAAGCATCACTGAGTCACCTTCTGACTCCACATAGGCAACCTTAGGATTAAACCAAAATCTAAGAGTGCTGTCCAAGTGCTGCTTGAGCATCAGAAGTCTGCAGCCATGACAAGCTCCGCAGGGGGCTTCTTCCAATGATTGAACACTACATCAGTGAAGAATTTTTTCCAAATATCCAGTCTGAACTTTTCCTGACATGGCTCTGAGACGTTACCTTTCATCTTCTCCTGAGCATCAGAAAGTGGAGACCAGCTCTTCCATCTCCACTCCCATGTGGAGATCTCCACTCCTCCTTATGATGAAGTTGTTTCTCATCAGTCTCCTCTTCTCCAAGCTGATCAAACACAGCATCCTCAGCCACTCCTCAATTATTCCCTCTAACCCCTCACCATGTTTGCTGCCCTCCAGCCAGTCTAGTAACTTCATACCCTCCTTATACTGTGTATCTCAAAACTGCACGCAGGACTCAAGATGAGAACACACCAGGGTTGATTACAGTGGGACAGCCACTTCTTACCAGTCAGACCAGGAAAGCTCCACTGTGCTTAATGCACCTCAGGATACAGTAATCCTCATGCTTCAACTCTAGTAGTTCATATTTTTAATTTTCACTAAAACTATGCATCATTTATACGAAAGATGGGGTTCATCTCAGCTACATTTACTTGCCTAAAAATTGGGCAATTAATCTAAGTCAATTAGACATTCTAGTCAGGAGACAGAAATAGACGTCTCTAAATCAAAGTTCTTTTTAAATAGTTGTTGCCATCATATTATGTACCAGTGTTAACTCTCACTGCCAACAGAACAAGGCCTGCAGTTCGCATATTTTACTGTCAGTTGCTCCCCTACAATTATGTAAATATTGATGTACTCTCAAGTTCACTGAGTTAAAATTTACAAGAACTAAATATAATGGTGTCTCTCTTATAAATAGATAAAGAAATTGTTCTACTTATTTGGAGAAAAGGAAACAGAAGAAAAAAGGTAATGTTGGTACCTCTTTTGTGTACAACTTTACTGATTTATCAACTATAAAAATTGTACCAAATAGACCTGAAAAAGTGCATGTGAATAAATAGTTTTATTTTTGTCCACGGATGTTGCAATATGAAAAAGATTTACATAATTGCAAATATACAAATGGTATCGGCATATTAAGCTATTCTATTCTTACTTGTTTTTAGTACAATTTGGATCCAGATTTTTATAGTTAACAAAAAAGTATCTTATAATTCATGAATGTGGCATAAAAGTGCTAAAACCAAATAGAAATGAATTTGCATTTTAACTTAGAAACTCAGAGCATTTAAAATTGTGGTAAGAAATGCTGCTTTAAAAAGAGCATTTCAGATTGTCAATTGCAAAGAACAAGACCTTCCAAAACCTGTGACTCTGACTCTTTAAGTGTCTTATAACCACACATAAAACATGGTTTGTCATACAAGTTCCAAAACTTTAATTAGCCTTTAACATGTTGTTTTTTTTAAAATGTCCCTCTTAATTATTCATTTCAGTGAAGCAGACTAATTATGCTTCTTGGATAAAAGCACATTGGCTCATTAATCTTTCTTTTTCAGTGACATATAAACAGCAGCTATGATGAACAAGATAGCATTTTTTTTAATTATGATTTTCTGCCTACAAAAGATAGAAAAAGTTTGGGATCCTGAGGGAATGCCAATGTTATTTAAAGATTATAGTTATTAATCTTATTATTATTATTTCTGAATTTTATTGCCAATTAATTTCTGCCTTTAGTATTTTTCATGTTTCTGGCTATTGCCATAAGCCATATTTGCTTAGCTTTTCCCAAAGCATTGATAATCGATGCAACTGTCTAATATTAATTAAGAAACCTTTAGAGCATAAGAAAAAAATAAAAACTTCTTACCATTTCTTAATTTTAAAAATTAATGAGAAAAAAATAATAATTAATCATTCAGAAGACTGTATGTTTAAAAGCTTCTTTCTTCTTTCTTATTTAGGCTTAAAACCACAACAGCCTTATTGCTGCTGCATTCTGTTTTATGGTTTCTATTTCTGTAAAACTTTGCTGTGACTCATTATTACACTGGCTATCAAATCTGGTCCATTGTTCTGCTTTTTACTATAAGGTTAGAGAGCACAAAAACTACTTCTGATCTGGCAAACTTAGTCAAACTGTTGAAGCCTTGTCTAGTTAACGTGTATCAATTTATTGCTTTAGCTCCTTATTGTCTCCTTTTTTTATGTGATTATGATGTTACTTCAAATAATTTCAACTTGTATCATAATTTTATTGTTCTGGGGATACCTGCAATATGATGACATACACAAGTATGTTCTCTTCAAATTAATTAATTGAATACTAGAATGGTTTGAGTTCAGCGACCTTAAAGATCATCTAGTTGCAAACCTCATGCCATGGGCAGGGATGCCACCCACTAGACCACGTCTCAAAGCCCCATCCAATCTGTCTTTGAATACTCCCAGGGATAAGGCATCCACAGCTTTTCTGGGCAACCTATTCCAGTGTCTCCCCACCATCACAGTATAGAATCTATTCCTACTATCTAATCTATCTTCCAATTTGAAGCCATCCCACCTTGTCAGATCACTACATTCTCTAGTAAAAAATCTCTCTCTGTTTCTTGTAGCTCCCTTTAGGTGCTGGAAGGTTCCTATGAGGTCTTCCCAAAGTCTTGTTTAGGCTGAAAGATCTCAACTCTCTCAGCCTGTCTTCATTGGAGTGGTGCTTCAGCCCTCTGATCATCTTTGTGGTCCTTCTCTGGACTTGATCCAGCAGGTCCGTGGAGCCCCCAGAGCTGGATGCAGTGCTCCAGTGGGGTCTCACCAGAGTGGAGCAGAGGGGCAGAATCACCTCCCTTGACCCGCTGATCACATTTCTTTTGGTATAGCCCAGCATACAACTTCCTTTCAGGTCTGAAAGAATGCTTTGCTGACTTATGCCAATCTTCACATCCACCAGCATTCCCAAGATTTTTTCTTTAGAGCTGCTCTCAATCCACTGACCACCCAGCAAGTATTTGTGATTCAGATTGCGCCAATACACTTAGCCCTGTTCAACCTCATACAATGAACTTAATCTGCACAGGCCCACTCTCAAGCCTGTCAAGGTCCCTCTAAATGGTATCCCTTACCTCCCTCGTGTTGATCTATCACATCACACAGTTTGGTGTGGCCTGCAAACTTGTTGGTGGTGCACTCAATCCCACAGTTCATATTGCCAAGAAAGATGTTTGAGAGTTCCTGGCCCCAAAACTGACCCCTAAGCAAAACCTCTCATCACTGATGTGTACATTCTCTCTTGAGCTTTCACTGTGCATCTACAAGATCTCAGCAATACTCCTGTCCCTTTTAAAGACAAACTTGTTGCAATTTCTCAATGTATTCTTTCCAAAGGGAAGTCCAAAATTGGTCACAGTACTTGAGAGGCAATTTTACACAAAATACCAAGCAGAAAGAAGTAGCATTTTTGACCGGCTGCCTACAGGTAGCACAGGATACTGTTGGCCTTCTTTGCCATGGGGATTACTCTGCAGGTTTATATTTAATTTGTCACAGGGATACCCCAGTTACCATTACCTGGAAATCTGCTCTCTAGCCATTTGGCAATATTGTGACTGCACGGGAGTATGGGATTATTCCATTTCAAGGACATAACTTTGCAAATTTTGTCAAACTTTGTCAAACAGGAGATTTGGCTGCAAATATATTATGGCTGGCTGTGAGAATATCGCTAAAATCAAAGTAATTTACATACACGGTTCTCCCCCCCACCCACACAGCCAGACATCTCACCAGTGAAGACCATCAGGCTGCTAAAGAAGCTTTGGTAAATACATGCTGCCTGTTCCCAATCTCCTTCTTCATGTAGGTGTAAATGACTTACAGCAGGATTTGGTTAAAAATCTTCCAGAGTAATGAGGTAAAGCTGATTATAATTTCATTTCCCAGATCTTTCCTCCTTTTTTTTATTGAAAATAGATGTGAAATTTCCATTTTTTCCATTTTGAGAGCAGCTTCACAATGTTGTCAGCTGCTGAAGATTAGCCCTAGTAGGCAGCTAAGCCCCACACAGGTGTTTATTCATTCCCCCACAGCGGGATGGTTGAGAGAATCAAAAGGATGAAAATGCAAAAGCCCAGAGTTGAGATAAAGACAGTTCAATAGGTAAAGCAAAACAAGGAATTAATTCCCTGCTTCCCATGGGCAAGCAGGTGTTTAACGATCTCCAGGAAAGCACGGCTCTGTTACGTGTATGTACTTGGGAAACAGATGCAATGACATCAAATATCATCCCCTTCCTTCTTGTCCCCCCAGAATTTATTGCTGAGCATGCCATATGATATGGAATATCCTTCTGGTCAGCTGGCTTCACCTCTCCTGGCTCTGTCCCTCACAGCTTCTTGGGCAACCCCAGCCTACTCTTTGGCAGGGAAGCATGAGAAGCCTGCTTTCCTCCCTGGGCTCCCCTAAAATCCTGGCCCATAAATTCTCTAACAAACATCAACTCAGTAGCAAAACTGTGGATTTGTGCTGCTCATTTGCATACCCATCTTCCCACCTGATTTTTCTTTGCCAGTTCCATCCAGTTCTGCCATCATATTTCCCAGGTCATATGCATTCATGTACTGCCTCTTGAGATGGCTACAGCTGTGACAATTGCTGCAGGGAAGTGAGAGAGCCTCTCTTAACATGTTCTCCCTAGTTACTGCCCCCCCATCCTCCACTTTTCCACAGTTTGGTATTCATCTGCCAACTAGCCTACTATAAATTTTTCCTTTAAATACTTTTGTTAATTAAATGAAATTTATTTAATGTGTAACTTTCCCTCAAAATATATTTTTTAAAATTTTTATTGTTTAATTAGTATAAACTGGCATTGATGTCTACAGCACTAGGACAATTCATACTATCCACATACCAGTACTTGTATTTATTTAAGCTTTTAAACATACTTTGAATCTAGGCAAGAAAATACATATCTCCTTGGATTTACCAAGTGTGGGATGTTTAAGACTCTTAAAATTAATTTTTAATGAATTTAGGAGTATTATTTTGTGTAAAATTTAAAAATTTTGGTTATAAATAACTCCTCGTGCTTTACTTATTGTATTTAGATATAAATAAATTCAAAAATCCCCCCCCTTTAAATGTGTTATCTTCAGGTAAACCATTTAAACTATGTTCTAAACTATTGGTTGCACAGAGATTTGATTTTGTGAATAGTGCTTTGAATGTCATCATTGACTGCCAGATGAAACCTATGAATGGTTCTTTCACCACTCTTATGCATTTAGTAATCCTGGTTTGAAAAGAGCTTTTGAAACACATTGGAAAAACCTTCAGTTTTTAAAATTTTACTGAGTAGATCAAACAGTTCTTGTTTTTCAGAACTTTCAGCTTCTTTCCTTTTACATAACTTTCTTCACGGTACAAATATGTCTGTACAGTGATACCAACATTGTAAACTTAAACTTCTAAACTTTAAACATTTCTTGTGTTATGGAAGATTGATTATATTAATATCAGAACAATGAGAATGTTAATCTCATCCAGCTTTGAATTCTTCTATTGTACAAATAAGTATGATTGAGCTATTTGTTTGGATACACTTTGTCATTAGCTGAGACAAAAAGAATACTCTTGAACAATTCATGTGACCTATATAAGGTATCTATTTTAGGAAGAAACAAACAATTTGTTAAAGATAATATATACTATAAAGGGAATTGAAGGATGAAAACAATCTTGACTAGATGTAGATATTTATAGTGCGGATGACTACTCTGACCGAGTCACTTTAGGCTTGCTTTTTGATTAATGAAGATAAAGAGGCAGTGGTATGCTGGAAGTTTAAGACAGTAAAGAACAGCCCTCTGGGTCAAACAGACATAGAGGACACTATCACCAATTCCACTGCCAGTGCAGATACAATGTCTGAAAGAATCAGCTTGGTTCTTGGCCTCTGGGGCACTTACTCTGAAATAAAGCCGTATCAGGTACTCATGTTGTGTAGCCTTATATATGCTATGATTAAAGCTGACCTTCCACTCGAGCCTTTGCAAAGAAACATAGAGATCTTTGCCAATGTGTGTCTATGCTTTTGTTTCTCTTGCCTTAAGTGCCATAGGCTGAGAAATCTCCTTGGGAATCTCACACAGTTCTACCTCTTTGTGTTCAGGCAATTAGATTAAGTAGTGTGGATGAAATACAATTCAAGAGAAGATATTTGATGTTAGGGGACCACATGTAGTCTAAATTATTAAATTTTCTTTTCTTTTTTTTTTTTTTTAATTGAGTGATCTAAATAATACATTCAATGAAACTTCTAAAAGTTCAGAGCAGTAACCTTAACAAAGACATGAGGAGCCATTTAATATAGCAAAACCATCAATCTTTACCTCCAGATTCTTCTCAGAGGGTATATAGATCTACTATGCATCTTCATTCATAACTTCTAAGCTCATGTATACTTCTCATATACCAGAAGACCTTCAAAATCCATGTTTGGTGAGTCAAGGTCCCAATCTATACTGACAATAGTGTAAATTTAGATACTTATTTTAGAGTCTTAGTTCTCTGTTAAGTGTGTTTTAATTGTAGACCGAAACTAGAACTTAACCACTATGAAATCTGCACACCTCTAAACTTTGCCAGTGTTCACTTCTGTACTGACACAGTCACCATGTCACAGGAGAAGCATTTCCATTCTGTCTCTGGGGTCCACAGAATGCATTATATACTTAGAGAAGGACTATCCATCATCAGGTCAATATTATTAGAGTCTGCATGTTTATGGCACAGAAATATTCACTGAGGTCATCAAGCTCTTGCATTTCAGAAAGCAAATATTTCCTTTTATTCACAGGTAATTTATCATCAGAAACAGAATGCAGATGAGAAAAAAACTCTAGGTCAAGTCATGTGGTCATGTCATGTGCCTGTTCTTGCAAGGTTCTTGATTACCTGTTTAATGAGTGTGTCTCCATGTGATTTGGAGCTTCTGGAAGTCTTTAAATAAAGAGTAAAGAGTTGTTGTGCTAACATTCATCTAGTAAGACAAGTCTGGGGAACAGTGTCATAAGCTTAGTCAAAAAAGTCTAGTAAGCTTACTAAGGCAAACAGTGACAGACGCTCGCATATGCAATATATTAGTGCATTATAAAGACCAGTACAGACAGTAAATTAAAATATTTTAAGTTAACAGATATCTATTTCATACTAACTTGAATTTCACGAGTAGTGTTCCAATATGTAGGGTTCTTCACTTCTTGTGAGGTTAAGAGCTTTTTATGCAGAAACACAGAGCCATGTCCCTCCATATGTTTATTATATCTAAACTAAAACAAGCAAACAAACAAAACCCCAAAATACTCAAATTCAAAAAAACCCACCAAACTCATTATTATTATTAGGATTTTCACTTACATTTTAAGCAAGGGCTGAGGAAGAAAAAATAAAGAATATGAAAAAACATCAGTCCTAAATTCAGCAACCAGTAGTGCCTAAAACAAAATCTTAAATGGAGCAGCTACTTGAATTATGCAGAAACTTATTTCACGTAAATAAAACATTAGATTCCTTCTAGTCAAAGACTGATAAGAACTTCTAGAGAATGAGTATATTTTTCTTAAAATGGTGATGGAAAGTAAAGCTAGACATCTAGGAAACCTCTTTAATTCTGGAAAGACAAAGAATAGAAAATCTGAAATTATGGGGTTTTTTTCATTAAAGTCTTGTTTTAGTTAGAAGAAAAGAGCATGCTGTATGAATCTCTCCCTCAGTTACTAATTCAGAGAACCTGCATACTGGAGCCTTAGGGCTTGATGTCTTGCTTCTCAGTTATTACACAGCTATTGTGCTGTCTTTGAAAAGGTAGCACTTATCCTAGACATAGTTAACTAGTTATAATAGAGAAAAGAAAATTAACAATTCAGCAATTGCTTCACAACTGAGCCATATGTAAAGTAACAATTACTTAGCATGCTGTTGAAAAACATTAATAGGAAAAAAATGTGTTTGTAAGCAAATTCTTAGTGTGCAGAAACTTCAAATACTCTTTATTTCTAATCAACTGTTTCGAAAGAGCTTTCTCTGTAGATTTGTAATACACTCTCTAAGAGAGAAAAAACAAAATAGAGACACATCTATGCTTATTTGAACAAAACACTAGCAAAATTTCAACTTTGAATTGTGACACAGTTCAAGCGTGCTGGCTTTCTTGCTCATAGTGTTAATCAACAATCAGAGTCACCAGTTTCTTGATTCAGAAAAGTAATTTTATGAACTAGATTTCATTTTCTGTTTTACCTAAAATATACTAAGTTCCTCCAGGATAATCTAAGACAAAATTTACTCCTGTCAATTAAACAGCAATAGAATGAAGTGAACAACATTCCAAAGAATTATAATTGAAAAAACCCCAAACCAGAGATATTGAAAAATCCTAACAGTGTTACAAAACTGTACTATTGAATGAATACATTAATATATTATTTAAAAAAAAATTGGGTATGTTTTTAAGAAAAAAACATTCAGTTGAAAAAATTCTCAATTGTATTTTTTTTACAATTAAAAATGACCCTTGGAGATTTTTTCAGGGGATCAATGGTTCACCATGTTTCATAACTGATAAGCAGTTTGCAGGTGAATTGTTTTTCTGTACAGTTGCTTCAAGAACCATCATGCTCTTATAAGTAACCTCCTTTTTTTTTTGGTAGAAGAAATGTATACAAATAAAAATGCTTAGCACTTTGAGTTGTAAATTATGAATTTAAAAATTAGTAACATCCTTGGAAAGTAAGATAATATATAGACTACTAGTTATATCATGTCCATGGAAAAAAAAAGCATTTTTATTATCTCACAGCTCAGTCTTAATTGTTTATTTCTTATTAAGATTTGAATGCTTTCTTGTGGATTGACGTAATGTTTACATCAGTACTTATATAGTATAATTGTTCTATACATTAATACTAGAATCCCTGTTCAGCCTGTGGAATTTCATTGAAGAGGCTAGCTCTTCTAGGGGTCTATAGATGAGATACTGTATATTTGGCAATTTAGTAATCTCTATTCAACTCCTTTAATTTTGTATTTAGTCCAAAACCAATCCAAGACATGTAGTTCTGTCCCTATTTTTCACCTCTGCAGTGCTATGGCCAATGAGAACATCTAGCAATAAATATGTTAAATTAAATCTGAACAAAAAATTTAAACAATTTAGTGAAAAAGTTTTTTTATAAAGCCTGTTTCTACAAATGTTTGAATTTTGTGTATTTTTGTACCACAAAATGGAGCACTGACTAAAGATATCTAAGGAGCTCGAATAAGTTGGTAGGTTTGCATAAGTACCACAGAAGTATTTAAGGATACTAACCCATGGCATATAAACAGAATAGTCAGCAGGGCTGTGTTTAGCCCAGAGCTGATACATTTCCAATTTCATAACTAGCTCCTTTGTGACTAGCTGAGACATTTCTGCACAATACACTGCACAGGACTGGACATACCTGTAGGCTGTTGAACCATGGTAAATCATCTTTACTGAGTAACTGGTCTGATTCTCAGAGTGACTGAGCCTCTTCAAATAACACTGGAGATTTCAAACAAAATTATAGAAATTTCAAGCATAAATGTAGTTAATTAAAAATAAAAAAATCCCTATATTATTAATTAAAAAACTGGCATAATTTCTGGTCCATGTGAGGATTTGCTCATTTTCTTTTAATTCCGAATATAATAGTGCTTATACAGCATAAACACACTAACTCTATTCAGAAATTCAATATCAATATGCCACATAAAAAAATGTTAAAATATGGATAAAATTAACTAGACAATTACTTTGTGCCTAAACTTCAGATGCTTGAATGGATTGTTTTGCTATTGGTTGTGTTGTTTTTTTAAATTCAAATGCTGTTTTTGTCATACAAAAATTAATTAATGTGGTTGTCTTTTTGTTCTCCAGAGACACATCTGCAAAACTAAGTTTAACTACTTAAGTTAGACAGACTGGCTCTGTTCCATGCTTTCTGGGAAGAAGTAACAGACTATTCCTGTGATTTATATTGTAGCCATATGAGTAATGTGCTTTTATTATGCAGAAATATTTTTTTTTTAGCCATTTTGTTTCCTTTCATTTAGTAATTGAAACCACTGGGACTTAAACAAGTACTTAATCAGTCACTTGCATGCTTTGGCAAATAGTTTACATCATCAGAATCAGAAAGACCACATAGATGCAGGGAGAACATTTTCAGAGACTTCAATCCAAGGAGATGCAAGACAGCTTTGGACAGAACTGGCCTTTATTTAATCATTCTTCAGACAATGCTTTTGCTCTCTCATCAAGATGTAATACAACAGAGTTTTGCCTAGGGAAAGGAAATCAGAGAAAGAACAAATCAATTAATTGAAGTTGTTTTCATTCATTACTAAAACTCCTCCTACCAAAACCTATTAATCACAGAAGCCTCTTAAAGCATTGTCCTTAGCTCTTCCAGGGTTTACCAAGACCTTGCTCCATTGCAAAGCAGTTTGCATGTGGACTCAAATTTAGATGTGCTTTTAATTTCAAAATTTTCAATTCCAGACTTTTCCTTTTTTTTATTTTTTTATTTATTGGACCTTCCTAATGATATGTCTTGTAATGTCAAGCACATTTTGTATTTTTCCTATGCTTTCTTTGAAACAGAGCACACAAGCATCTATTTACAATTGATTTTCAAAGTTGTATCAGTTTGCAATGATTCATTGAGAACCTTTACCTATCTTATTCAAGACCATGACTTTGCCACACAACTGGGAATAACAACACAAGACAGATTTTGATTACTTAGAAAATGATGGTGTATGCAAATATATCTCTAATGGTGCACACATCAAGATACAGATAAACACATGCACACATGCACACAAATCTATTTTTAGTAGAAATTATTTTCAACTCAATCACTTAGGTTGATTTATCTTTTTTTCAAAGACAAATGTGTTTAAAAACACAATATGCAAAGGATGAATTTATAGCATTTAGATAAGATTCTTAAAAGTAAGATATAATTTTGAATATCCACATAAGAATTGTGCCTTATTTTCTTTTTTTTAAATATGTATTTAGGAGTACTTGAAAAGTTAAAAAAAGAGATTCTTTTATTTTTCCTTCAATAACTGGATTTATACATCTGTTAAATGGGTGATATTTTAGACTAATTACATTGAAAAAGAGAAAACTAGAGGAAGAATATACCTTCAAATCCTCTTCCTCTTGACTTTTATAACCTAACTCTTTAGCAGTCTGGTGAAATTAATTTCCGTTTCCCACTTAATAATACTCCATCTATAACTGGCTCAAACATTTAGGCCCACTGTCTGCTGCTGAGACCAATCCTGTTTATCACCCACTCAGCTCTGTCTATTTTCATGTGACCACTAATGAATTTCATAATTTATTTTATCAATATGAAAGCTAATTCCATTTTTTGCAAGATTTTCCTTTATTTGTATGAAAAAGGTACATTGGCACCTTGAAGGCACACAGGAGCAGATACTGTAAAAGAAGGGTTCAGACAGGATTTGGAAGAGAGAAGGTTCAGACTGTGTTTTCAGCTTGTTCAATCACAGATCAGCTGTCAAATGAGGAGCTACATTTCATATCTAACAGAGACACCATAGTAAATATCCACTATAAACTTAGGTTCTTGATTTACAGTTCTGTCACCATTGTTAGGGTGTCCATTTCATTTAAGTACAAATAAGTTACATGTTGACAAAATAAGACTACACTCTTGCAGTCTGTACTTTAGATGGTTCCATTAATCCATTTAAATCAATTTAATAATCAATACATGCAACAAGACAGTTTTCCAAAATCATTATGCAAAATGTTGCATATATGTTAGATGCTACTAAGGAAAGGAAATCTAACTGTTTTATAGGCAGAAAATACAAGCATCATAAAAAGATAAAATACGAGCCTTTCAGCTTGAGACTTCATACATTATTTTCTAGTTTTGCTTTGTACATAAACACAAACACAAGTTCTTATTATCAATGCACAGAAATCAATTTTTCCCATTGGAATAGTCTTGTTGGCATGGTAAAGATTGGATAAAGAGAAGTGGGGGGGGGGCAAGGTATTTTTAAGATTTTATTTCTCATTATCCTACTCTGATTTGATTGATGACAAATTAAACTAATTTCCCCAAGTCAAGTCTGCTTTATTCATGGTGGTAACTGACTGAGTGATCTCCCCCTGTGTTCATCTTGACCCACAAACTTGTCATTATATTTTCTTCTCTC
This sequence comes from Petroica traversi, assembly GCA_025920805.1. NCBI lineage: Eukaryota > Metazoa > Chordata > Aves > Passeriformes > Petroicidae > Petroica > Petroica traversi. The sequence goes on along the minus strand of JAHLSL010000062.1, from coordinate 13,683,092 downwards.
TTGTTCACTGAGCAGAGGGAGTGACAGTGCAACTTTGGTGGGCACCTGGCATCTAACTGCAACTCTGTTTCCTAATCAAATATTAAAAAATATTCCTTTACTAAGGTTATTTATCTTCTTCATGTAATTTTTATTTTGTTCTTTAACCATAATTTTCAATATAGTGTCCATGTGAACAAATACTTTGTCAATACTGAAAGGAATATTCAACCTAAATTCACATGGTTTCAGTTGCATGTTTGAGAGACAGCAAGGGAAACACCAAAACAATGATCTGAACTTTTTTCACTGCATATGAACATTTCTTCTTGCCATTTCCAGCATGATTGCTTCAATGCCATACGACACTTCCTCCCACTCAGCAGATGTCACTCCCCATACTATCATCTCACAGTTTCCTCTTTATTCCTGCAGCCAGTTGCTGAGAAATAAGTACCATCCTGCAGTGACATGCTCAGGCTGAAACCCATACAACTGGAAGAGCCTTATTAGTTTTGACTTAATGTGCAATTATCTTCCTGCTATGGGGAGCCAGATTGCACACACACACACACACACACACATATCCTACTGATAATATTTAAAGTCAGACATTACTTAAAGGTGTTAGCTAACATAAATACTTTCTGCAAATGATTTCTGTGGTGAGATCCCAAATTCCATATTTTCACAGTCAAGAAGTCTTTTAATTGGATGAACTTGTGAATATAGAGTTGATATTGGCCTAGGATACAAATTCATTTTTTATTTTTCTGATCAATTTCTGCACTTCAAAACATATTGTTGTATATCAAATAATGATTCTAAATCAATAGAATAACCAGTCACATGTGAATCTTTTATACTTTGTGATTGATATTTTTTGCTCATTGTTAGTTTTCTTATCTCATTGCAGTTTCCATAATTATTTTTTATCCCAACCCATGATTTACCTTTTGTGTCCCCAGTTGTCCTCCTCAGGGGAGGAGGAAGGAGAGAAGGGAGCAAGAGATGCATGGTTTTAGAGGGAGCACTAAACCACAGTGGGGGGAAAGGAAATGTTTAGGTGTACAGATATTCGTCATTTATTGGAAGTTATAGCTCATGGATAGCTTTGATGGCTCAGAAGGGAATTTAGATATTCCACAAATATTTTGAAGTAGGTTCAAACATAAACAAACAAACAAAGAAGACTGGATGAAGAATTGCTTGATTCTGATCATATCTGCAAGTTGAACATAGAATTACTTAATTCTGAAGCTATTTTTTGTGGACTCTGTCCATGTGCAGAAGAAAATTTGTTTTTTCTCCCCACAGACCATAAAACAGTTGTTCAAACTGTGCTTAAGATTTGTACAAATGACAACTTGAAAACAAAGGGAAAATACAGCATTGTTCAAACTGTTGTTTTGAGACACCTTCCTCAAAGGTATCAATCTTTCATGTTTTCTGAATGGAATCAACTTCAACTGCAAGAGTTATGGAACAACTTGTTAAGTTTTTGACACATACTAGGCAAGAAGGAAACAATCTTTAAATCATGAGTCCCTATGGTAAGTGTGAATGGAGACTTATATTTATTAATGTCTTAATGTCAATTTAAAATCTAAAAGAACTAGGCTTTCAAATATGAGAATCTTATAGTCCATATTGAAATATATTTTAACATAAAAATATGTAAGGAACAGTCACTCATTCAGTTTAAAGCTAGCTATTTTCTATTACCCAGTTTTTCACATTCATCCTTTAGATCAAGAAAATTTTATATATTTATATATAATCATATATCATATATCATATCATATATCATGTAATCAGTGTTTTTGATGGATTCCTTTGATTAACATATATTGGTTGTATGCTTGTTAAGACATAAAATTTTCTAAATAATCAATATAATCTCTTGAGAAAAGTAAAACATAACTTTGTTTCATTTTACAGAATGGCGTTTATTCTTACCATCATCAGTTCTTTAATATTTCTGATACATTTATATTGCCTAAATATTTCTTCTATCAGTAAATAGTGCTCACCTTCAAGCACTCAGATAAATGAAATTTCTGTTATCTGTTACCTGGTTTACAAGGCTTTAGTTATACTGCTGGTATGAACACCAGAGAGGACTACATGGTCCTTGGGCCAGATTGTGTGTTTGACCTTGTGTCTGTGTATGTAAGGCCCAGGAATCACTAAACACTCTTGAATGTGCTTTCAGTTTCTAACGCAAAAATGGATAGATATTCTCCTGAACAAGCATTTAGGCTGTTAATTTATTAGAGAGTAGACTATCAGAGGTACATAAACTAAAGAGAGAACAGAAACTAATATGAAATGGTTTAAAATTATATAAATGGTCACTTTAAATCATTGTTTGGTGTTTTTTTATGCTTATTTGGATTTACAAAGCCAAGATAAGTAAGAAATATTACTTATCTCCAAAATAAAATTTGTTGAAGTCTGATTAAAAGCTCAAGCAAGCCCAAGCACATTTGTTTTACTTACTCGCAAAAGAATTAAAAGTTTTAAAAGTTTTTAAAATTGACTCCTACAGTTTCTGATACATTAGTGAATAGTATGGAGGGAAAAGGACTGGAAACTTGAATGACTCACAGTTATTGTCACAGGATGAGGTTAAGGTCATTAGAGTAAGCTACAAAGTGTTTAAAAGGTTCAAGGTCATTCAATAGCAGTGTGCTATTGGTTGGACTTTATGATCTCAAAAGTTTTTCCCAAACTATTTAATTCTGTGAACCTATCTTTCTCACAGTGATTGTTCTCAGATAGCTCAGCCAAATATCTGATGTAATATTTCAGTGTGGACACACTAGAATTTTCCTTAGTTCTCTGGTAAGGTCAAATTTCTTTGGTGCTTCACGTAAATTCCAGGATCTGTGCAGTGACCTTCTAGCGGTCCCTGTGTTCGTAGGCATTAAGGTGCGGGGGAATAAAAACTGTTCAGACAAGCTTAATTGTTCTCCAGTTGTCCAAAGAAAAAGGGAATCAGATTGAAAGTGTATATTCTCGATATTTTTCAGACTTGTTTCTGAAGGTGCAGTTGTCAAAAATAAAATAAGTACCTTTGAAGAATAGCTGGCCTATTGGCTTATAATTGTTTGTTTGTTTGTTTATTTGTTTTGTTTGCTTGTTATTCTGGGAAATTTTATAAGACTAAAAGAGACAAATTCTCACAGAATTCACTTTCTTGACTGATGGCAAAAGCAGGAAAGAATGTAGGTCTTTGCTCCAAAAAAAATGAACGCTGTAGGAAAGCAGGGGGAAGGTAAGCATTACAAGTAATATTAGGCCATAAAGTCCCAAAGAGTCTATTTTAGATTGAGAAGGAGTGTGCAGCTGTGCCTGGTTTGAATTAAAGTATTCTGATTTCAGAAGGAAGTGACATTGTTGACATCATCTGTGAAGCATACTTGATAGTTCAACATGTCACAAATATTAACAAATTCTATAAAATTTCTCTTTTACTGTATCTTTTCAGAGTATTTTGAAACCCTAAGTATTTTGGATTAAAAAGCATAATTGATATAGTTCACGGTTAATACGTAATTCATTATAAATTTTTGAGAGCTTATTTTTGCAATTATTAAGAAATGTGCCTTCTTTAGACATGATTTAGTTCTTTCATAAAGTTAAAAAAAATTGATTGCACTATTCTAAGGCATTCTAAGGTCTTTAGATTTCTTTAGTTTGTTTTGATTTAATTGGATTTTCATTAAATTAAAAAAAATCCACGAAGGATTTGTGTAAAAGCTCATTTATACCTGAACAGTTAACTACCTGTCAACTGGATTGCTGTGTTGTCTACATGGTAAGAATTCTAAGTAGATGGAGCAAGGATTTCAGTGGACAGAAGGTCAAAATATGAGATAAATGGGTAGTCATGGAGACCAAGATTTTGTGTATTTGAGAAAACAGACATGAAGAAAACATTGTCCTTTTATCAGTGATGATGTGGAAACAATTATCTCAGTCTTCCTATTTGTAATAGAAAAAAAAAAAACTGTGTCTCTCTAAGGTTAAGTACAAATGTTTGGTATTTAAATGATTTGATCATTCACACTCTGGAATATTTGCAAAATTATATAAAATGGTTTAGTTCTTTTAGAAGTTTTTGCGTCCTACTCATTTCTGTTCTCGTCAGGTTTTCAAGCACTGTAGACTTAGAGAAGCAGAATATTTATGTAGCTCATTCCATATTACAGAAGTAATACTGTGACTATTATTTATAAAAAAGATAATACATCCCCTTAAGAGTTGGAACATTAGCATATTGAATGGGAAATATGTTTCTCTGGATATTTCCAAATGTAATAAATCATCAGTTAATTTAAAATATAATATTTTCTTTTTTCTTTCTTTTACATTCATGAATGAAAATTTCAAACCATGGAAATTGAAAATACAATTTTTAAGCTCTTTGAAATGCTTAAGTCCTATTCAGCAAATATATCTGTACTTCAGACAGAACCAGGGCAATAGGACAGCCCCAAGAATCACACCATGTACCTGACAGGATAGTGCAAAGGTTTCTTTAACTCTGTCAGGCTTGACCACTTCCGTGGAGACCCTGTTCCAGTGCCAAGCTACCCTGTGGATGATGAACTTTTTCCTAATAACAAACGTAAGCCTCCTCTTACACAGCTTCATGTCTTTACCACTGGTCATAAGAGAGAAGAGATCAGTACCTTCCCCTTGTGCAGAAACTTTAGATGATGAAGAGGTCTCCCCTCTTCTCTGGGCTCAACAAACCTAAACCACTCCCGGTATGGCTTTCCCTCTAGGCCCTTCACCATCCTTCTGGGTCTCCTTTGGATGCTCTCTAATAGTTGTATATTTTTCTTTTATTGTGGCATCTAAAACTGCACACAAGGACTTGAGGTGAAGCTACACCAGCAAGAGAGGATTAGGAACATCACTTCCCTTGACCAACTAGGGATGCTGTGCATGATGTACCCCAGGACACAGCTGACCCTTCTGTGAGCCAGGTCACACTGTCAACTGAGTAGAATGGGATGATGCCAGAAGAACCAAGAATTGAATAGGGGAGACTAGTAGGATATCAAGAGTAGTCGTATATGGAGGCTGAAATACTACTGAACCAAGTGGACCCCGGGTCCTGAAAAATTGTGGTTTTGACATCTTTTTTCCTCTTTTTATTCTTGCAGAACTGCCTTCTGTCATTTAAGACAGAACAGAAAGCCTTTAAACATGCTTATGGAAAGCCAAATTATTTAATTAACTTAAATTGATGTTTTTTATGTAAAATAAAGTAGCAGATGGTAAGGGGTAGGTCTAGAGACAGAGGACTTTTCCAATTACATATGAAGAGGTGAAAAATGAACAAATCTGCATAATTTTTTTATATCATAAAAAGGTAGAAAGCAATTTCCAGGCTGATTGGAATAGGATGCCATTAAAATTGCTTCTTAAGGGAATATTTTAAGTGCCTGCTTTTCAGAATGAAGTGCCTGTAATTCATGGGCACAGATAACGGCTGTACTGGCCTCTGTGTGTAAAGGCAGTCATATTTCCATGTATTACAAAATTTTCATAAATTATATGATTTATGTAAGAATTTATGGTTGCTCAAAAGCATCAGAAATGTAATTTAAGTGTTACTGCTTATAAGACTTGCCAAAGGATTAACATCAGCAGATTTATTTTCTAAATTTTATTGTTGATGTGTATCATACCTCTTCTAATATCATGTCTCTGTACTTCAATAATTTTATTGTAAAGTAAGTGAGAGAATAAAATCCATCTGAAGAAATTATTATTTAAAAAGACATAATAAAGAGATATATTTGTAAAAACATTTATATAATTAGAATTTTATTTATAGAGAAGAGACAGCATTTATTTACAAGAATATTTCACTTCTTTGTACACATTCTGTCAAAAAAAGCACCATTTTCTTATGAACTGTCCTGAATCTATTAAGATTTGGTATGATTTTCCTATTATCAGGGTATGTAAATATTTTACTTAACTTGCCACAATGTAAAATATTCTGACTTTGCACCTCAAGTCACGTTGTTATTCTCGATAGTCACTGTGATAGAGCAAATTTAACAAACTGTTAGAAAAATATTTCATTTTTGTTTGTTTAACTTATTTTAAAATGAAGTCTAGAAAACTCTTTTTGACTATCACTGGTGTTTAGTTAATTGTAATTGAAACTAACATATCTTTGAAATATTTCAAGCAACAGTCAAATTGAATATACACATGGCTTTATGAATGATTGCCATAAATATTCAAAGTGGTGAGGCAAAGTTTTCCCTGCAAATGCAATCTTCTTAAACTCTGCGAGGTTTAATAGGCTATTGCTCTAGCATTCTGTTTTTAGTTTTGACATCTATGTTGCAAACATAAGTCTTGTCAGAGTAAACATTCCTTTTACAGTCTGTGGTTGTTACAGCACATGTCATTGCTGTCACTAAGTTAAAAGTGTTGAGTGCAAAATATTAAGTAATCTAACATTTATAACTATATAGAAAAGTATACTTATAAAGGTCCTGATAAAATGTTGCAAATGGTGCTTCACTAGTAAGAGAGAAGCAAAAATATACTTTAATAAAGTAGTGAGTTAATTAAGAAATTCAATCATAAATCCAACAGTGATTTAAAAATATTGGATGGGAAGGTACATTTGATCATTTACTGCATAGAGGACAGTGTCAGATGAAGATGTCAGGGACAACCTTCTGTTGAGTCATGAGGTTCAGAAAGAACCTGCCCTTTCCTTCTCAGAGAGGAGTCTAAGTGCACATTTAGTCCCCAATTTAAGTCTAAAGACAATTTAAGTCTAAAGGATTCTATTTGCACAATGAATCCTATATATCATTTAGTTGAGATTTCAAATTTCAGCACGCTATTAATCACTAACCAAGTAGCTGTTGTAGCAAGGGATTTCTCAGCCTCTAGCAGTAACCTTGAGAGGCATCCCTATTCAAGGCAAGGTCCTAGGGTGAAGCCCACTGCTATGCAGGAGGGTCACTCTTTGCAAAGTAACATGATTGACTTATTTGTGTATCACCAAGACATCTGAGTCAATGTCCTAGACAGCCCCTGTGTACCATGTTGCCACCTGTCCCCCAAAGTCTATAGCAAGCTGAATGTGGCTGTGGATGACAGAAAACCCCACTGGTGATTGTGACTTAAGTGAGGGACGGGAGGGAGAGGCATTGTCACACTCCATGCCATGACCATAGTACATTTATCTTGCCTTCAGAGGCTGGTGGTATGGTCACTCTATGCATGTGAGTATGCATAAAATTATGTGTGTTTTGAAAATAAACAGTCATAAACTGAGGTACAGATATTTCACCTAATAGAAAGAGCCTGACATACAGGATGTGCAGCTTTTACCTATTCATTAATTTTAGTCTGGGAATCTCTCTTAGAGCTCATAAAAATCTTTCAGCCTTTACCTGTCAAGCTACTTCTTCTAGAACCAGCCTGGTCCCTTCACTCAAAACTTGTCAACACTTTTCAAAATGCCTCTTCCAATCTGTCTTAGAACAAAGAGAAATTTTCTAAAAATATATTCCTTTTTCTCTATTCAATAGCTGCTTAATTTAAAGCAATTCAACTATCTTATCCTAATAAAGGACTATGAGAAATTGCCACAGTACACTTGGAAAGAATAGTCTTGAAATACCCAAACATTTCTAGGCATTAAGAGGGTGCCAATATTTTTTTATATATTTTTATTTTAATGTCTCTAATGTGTATTAGAGCTTTATATGCAATAGCTTAATGAAAAGTGATAGGGCAGCTTTCAGGTATTTCAAATCTGAAGAGAGAAGTATCTGGTATGTTCAGAATCTGCCTCTTCTGTGAAACTTCTATATTGTCCTTTACTCAAGAGTTAATTGTGAAATTAGAAGCTGTAATGATTGGTTGTTTTTGTTTTTTTTTCTGAGCACCCTAAGTTACTTGGGAATGTTAATGCCCTAGATGTCTTTCAATGTCTGTGTACAGCCATACCAGAAAAATTAGTAATGTTTGGGATCTATTTGAAATAAGTTAAAGGTAACGACTTAGTTAATGCAATCAACATTATTTTCTCAGCAGTGAGTATCTAAAAAATGTTGTTTGGGGAAAGAAATGTAAGGGGAACATTTATGTATTTAGATAATTTTCAAAGGCATAATTTAAGGCATCCTAATTCAAACCAACAAAGATTATTAGTTTCTGCTATGGGAGTGATAAATATTTAATGTATTATTTATACTGAAGAAAAAAGGATCTGTACTACTGCAGGCATATGAATCTGATCATCTCAATTTACAAAGCATAGAACAAATATGAATATAAGAAAAACTGAAAAATATTAAAAGGGTTTCAGAGAAAATTTAGAGGTTTTCTGATTACTTGACATATATATTTATACATGTATTTATTTATATATGCATACATGTATTTCATAAAGGTATATGTGTTTCAATCTATCAGAGGAAAGAAATGCAAAACATGCATCTGCCTCAACTTCAAAAAAGCTCTTGATAACACTGTGTGGAAAACTACGGGTCAGATGAGAAAAGATAAAAATTACTAGAACTACAAAGTTATCAAGGTTCTAGTGAAAGGGTAGAAGACAACAGAAATTATTGATATTAAATATGTTATGAAAGAAAAATTAAATAATTTTTCTCAAGGGTTAGGTTGGTAATACTATGAAGTAAATTTAATGATTTTGTGTATCAATCAGGAATATCTCAAGGAATTTTACCAATGAGGCAAAGGCAAAAATCATTGCAATGCTAGAGAAAATGAAGATTCATTCCCCACATGTACTGTTTAAATAGATGCAAGTAATCAGAATAAAGTCATTGAAGATAATACAGACAAAGAAGGAAATATCTTCTTCCAATAGTGTTGGAAGTGTTGCTCTTCTATAAAATAAAATCAATTACTTTGACTTTCAATGCATGTTTTGGTTAAGATATTCTTTGTGTTGAAGAAAGTTTCTTGCACAGATGTGTACATTTCACTAACTGGTAAGTGATGAATCAGCTCCAGCTGACAGTCTGATAGCTTCACAACCCTAACTCTATTTTTTAAAAATTGTCTGATCATACTCACAGGAGAAAAATTGGTTGAATTATGGCACCAAAGAGATAGACATAATAATACAACATTTGATAGTTCAAAATTTTGTGGTTTGTAACTGGAAACTAGTAAGAAAAATCAGTGAGAAAATCTGGGGGCAGAAACTCAGGCTCATTGAAGGAGCTGGGTCATATTGAGTCCTATGAGGTACCGATATGCCACAGCTGTGAATAATGCAAACGGTGTCCTAGGATTTGTCATCTGAGATAGGACAATATTAGTTCCATTATCCAGAATTCTGGTGAGATAGTCTCTGAAATATGTGCTCTGGTCATTCATATTGAAAGGAGATGAATTTAAACTGACAGATGGAGAAAGCTTCTATGATAATGTAGAAAATTGGAAATCTATTATACGAGAAGAGATTGGAAGCACTAGGCTTGGTTAGTCTGGTGACATGAAAGCAATAAAGGGATAAGGTTGTTACCTATAAATTCATCAATGGTTATAGACTATGTAAGACAAAGGATAATTTTGGTAAAGGAACAAATTGGTACAATAAATATGTTTTGCTTGAAACTGAAGAATACCTAGAATTTATATGCAATGTATTGAAACCTAGGTTTTACAATGTCTAACAGGGGGAAAAAAACAAGGATTAAAAAAAAAATTACTTTAAATAGATTTTCATATTTTTAACGGATTAGTGACTGTGATTCCTGCAATAAAAGAAGTCATTGCTGTATGAATGTATATGAATTTATTGAAAGACATAAATAGGTATGAAATATATACATTGAATACAGCTCTGCATGATTTTAAATATCTGGTCAAACAGCTGGAAATATGAATCTGAATAAAGTCAACCAAACTATTTTCTATAGAGTCAGCTGCAGGCCTGAGAATAACAGATTCTACTGTCTCTACAGGTGGAAAGTACTTTGTTTTTTAGGATTTTTTTAAGAAGAGATCTTCAGTTTGCCTCTAGGTCAGCATGAACTTGCCCATTAATCTTTATCTAAACAAATGAATCTAATTCTCAGCTGTCTTCATCTGATAGTATGAATCCCACCCATAAACTATAATGAGCCTGACTAAGGAAAATTATTCTCACCAGCAGAGTCTCTCAGATTACCTAGAGAAAACTGCAGCTTAATACAAGAAAGTGGAAAGGAGAGAGACTAGAGCTGTCTAAAAGAAGTGACTGGACCTGAAAATAAATGGGACTTATTAGAAACAAAATTAAGGAGTGTGCAAAGAAGATAATAAAAGTTATCTGATCTATAAATCAGTGTGAAAATAAAGGGTTGGTAATAGCAGGAAAGTTATGGTAAGATAACTCCAGGGAAATATTTTGGCAATGAAAAAAACATCTAGAATCCTCTATGCCCACAGCTGATGATAACAAAATATAAGGTAGAAATACTTGAGAAAAGTTCTGATTGAACAACATGCATTGTGATAGACTGTTTTAGATTTTAGGGAGAATATATCCATGTCCAGAATCCGTTTTTTTCCCTAATACGTATAATCTTCTACTAGTCCCTATTACTGTTTTTTGTGACAGCTCTTCAAGATTCATACAAAATTCATATTTCCTCTTTCAGCTTGCACCATTGTTATTGAAGACTCAGTTCTCGAGGTCCTTGGGGTTGCTCTGGGTGCTTTTTTACTGCAGCTATTGTTCTAACATGAATAGTAGTGACTGAAAGCGTAGGTGGTAAAAATAAAATCTGAATATTTACAAGCAGAAAAATAGAGGCCTTAGTAAAATGTAAATGCTGCTTGTGTAATAGAGGCATCTCAAAAAAATGTGATTCCAACACCTTAACCCAGGCATTTTGTTTCATTTTAGTGACATCCTTGGACATATTTTACAGTTCAGTGTGGATGTCTCAGATGTCTTAAGTATCTATGGCAGATGCACTCATTCCATTAATCAAACCAGCTGTAGTTCAATACAGAGGAGGCAAATGCATGAACCAGTGCAAGAACTCCTCCAGTCCCATTGTGCTCTCTGAAAACCCACAAAGGAGCAGAGTGGTGCAGGGAGCACTGATGCTCATGTGGTTGAGGAAGAAGTAGCAGGGAAATGTAGTGAACTGACTGCAACCCCCATTTCCTGTCCTTGCAGTGCTGAGGGGGAGGAGATACAGAACTTGACAAAAAAGTAGAAACTGGGGAGAAGGGACAGGTGGGGAGAAGGTAGTTTCAGGTTTTGGTTTTGCTTATTATCCTACTCTGATTTTGTTGGTAATAAATTAAACTAATTAATTAAACTAATTAAACAAGCTGAGCCTGTTTTACCCTTGATGTTGACTGGTGAGTGATCACTCTCTGTCTATTACCCATTAGGTTTTCCTTACAATTCCTTGTCCCTGTCCAATTGAGGAGGAGAGTGACAGAGTGACTTTGGGGGACTTTGGAGTATCCAGCTGGGATCAACCCATCACAATATAGAAGTCCTAGTAGACAAGTGTGTGTATAATACTCCACCAGTTTCTCCTTAGCTTCACAATCTTTGCAGATAACACAATTTCTGGAATTGTTTTCAGGATTTTTCCTGAGTTTTGCTGCTGGATAGAAAGCTATAGATACAAATTATTTAGATATGCTCAAAATGAAGCAATTACTATTTTTTCCTAGTTAGTTAAAGCAAAGTTTAAAAATAAAATTATAAACAAGACATTATATATTTGCTTCAATTCCAAAAGTCAATATAGATCCGTTCCTAAAAACAGATAATAATTCTTTTAATCCCACAATGAAAACTATTTTTCCCATCATAAGAGTCAATGTGCTATAATGGATTGACCAAAATAATTTTTGAAAGCATTATGCACTGTGAAAATGCAATTATATATTAAAAAATAGTGATAAAATGTAAAATGTGTTAAAATCTATGAAGTAATTTTTAAAACAAAAAATTAAATAAAACTTCCAGGTGTTAAAAATATTTTAAAACAGCTGTAGAATTTTATAGAACAAAAGACTCTCCTATGTCTCTAGAGAGATCATCATCACAGTATAAATTTATTGTATTTTTGCATACATCAATATCTTCAAGATCTTGTTACATGTCAGCTTGCTGTAAAAACAGACCTAATATGACAAACTGAAGCATTTGATACAAAAGCCTGGCAGCAGAGAAGTGTACTAAATCAAGTTCATCTAACACTACTTAGGTGACTAAGACCTTCAAAGTGGAATGAGATCACACAAGAGCTGCAGAAGACCCACACTGGCTGCAGGTGGGCAGAGTATTCTGCAGCATCTCAAACAGTACCAGATTCTCATGTGTAGGCAACAGAATCAAGGCCCCTGTGTGCAACCTGAGATGAGCTGAACTGTTCTTTAGGCATCACTGACCAATTAGATTTCCATTGAATTCAGACACCTGGCTCATTAAAAGACACTTAGACATGGATATATAATGCCATTTGAATATAGACAGATAAACGCAGTTGTTAACCCAACACCTGAAGTCATTAGAATTCAAACAGAAATGCAAAAAATCAGCTTTTTTAATGTTAAATAAATGCTTTATTTTTAAATTAATATTATTGCATGCACATTTAATTTTTGTACTTTGAAGATAATAATTTACAAAGTATGACCAGTGTCATATATTTTTAATACTTTTTGCTGTTTATCCAGTCTGTACCTTTAGTGCTTCATGGCCTAGTTCCCATTAACTTTTCCTAAAAAGAAGGTATTCAGCTGCCAGTACTACCTTTGAGAATCACTTCTCAAACCTTTTATGCAGGGACAGAAATTGCATTAGCTTGGTTTTTAAAAAAACTGACCTTTATAATGGAATTTTTTTCATGAAGGCTGAGTTTATAAGAAGCATGCAGCCCAAATCCAAGGTATATAATAATTCTACCTGTGTAAAATTTCATTCTAGTTATCTATTATGATTTTAAGGATAAAATATTGTGTTTCTCAGCAGAAATGTTAATATTTCAAAGTGGCATAGATATTTCAGAAGATGGTAGCTTCTATCTTTGTGATCTGACAACTAAAAACAATCAGTTCAAATCAAGACAAGCCACATGTTTTACATAATGCTAAGAGAAACTTATAATCATCGAATCCCCAGATGTTTCTGAGATATTAATGGTTCAGGTGTCCTAATTTTAATAGCTGAACGCTAAAGGGGTATATATTTCAAAGCATATGTTTTAGGCAATATGCCTTTATTTTTCAATACCTTCTCATATGACTCAGAATCAGAATCTTTGACATGATCATAGCAAGACAAAACAAAGCAAAAGAGCAACAACAAAAAACAAAATCCAACAAAGAAAGCAATAAACATTAAAATGGGCCAAAATTAGGACAGAGCTATAAGTTTTGAAGATATATAATACAGCAGTTCCAACACCAGAACTATCCAGGGAATGCTTGGATAACTTTAAGTCATCTTTATCCTGTCATAAGGGAATACTACAGGTATACAAATTGTTTAGAAGTAACCTGCAGAGGTCATTTAGGTCCTAAATGCATCTTCGGTGCAGAGCAGTTAAAGCAAATTGCTTTGAGCTGTAAGAAGAAAGTTTTGGAGCATTTCTACAGATAAACATCCCACAATTTCTCTGGGCAAAGTCTTTCAGCATTTGACCACTCTCATATTAAATACGATTCACTTTTTTCTTGAAAAACTTCACAGCGTGTTCCCTTTTCAGACTCAGTAGGGAAATGATTGCTTTTTCCTCAATTGAGATATGTGCCAGCATTGAAAAACAAGGTCACTAGAAGTTGCTGATTCACTTGTCTCTCCATAACTATTCAGTGTCTTCGCTCCATGCTATTCAAATCAGAATTACCTCAGGCGTATGGAGTACAGTGTCTTCATGGAAAGAAAGGGAATCATTAACCTTGAGAACTCCAAAAAATTAAGTTGATCCTCTGGAACCTGAATTTCTTAATTTTTTATGCATTTTATTCTGTCTTCTGATAAAATGTTTTGGGTTCTGATCTGAGTGAATGCAAGATAAGGAGACCAGTGGCAAAGAAGCAAAAGAATCAAACGTGAGAATGGTCAATAGATGTTCTTATTTACCTGATACTGCCTAATGATTCGTTATATAAAAATACTGCTTCATTATACAGAAAGAAGCAAAAGATAACAGGGAGCAGATTAAATTCTTAGCCTACTTTTTTCCCCCTATTTTTATCTTCAACTAATTTTTTTCTTTCTACTCATTTTACTTTCCATTCTTAGTTAAATATACATGTGTACTTATTATATCTTCCTGTTTATTTGTCTATATATACTAAACCAAAATAAAACTAAACCAACCTTCTGTTACTAATCTGAAATGTTCTGTTTTCGTGCTTTAATCAAACTGAAGTATAGATTTGGGAAATGCAACGCAAAAGCTGACATCTCTATTCTATTATAGCTGTAATCACTTGAGACAAAGAAAGTGTATCTTTTGACACTCTTCATTTTTCTTTTTTTTTCAGCTTAATGAAGCCTTTTTGCTTGTCTTTCAACAATAAATTTGTTAAAACTCTATGTGTTCTCTAAAGATTTCTAAGTGTAGCATCTACTTCAAATACCAATACCCACAGCCTAAACTGTGTCAGCTGGAGTTGTAAGGTAAATGTTTGGTTCAAGTCTTGCAAATAGTGTTTGAGTTAACAAATCTCTATTCATTTCCTAATATTTTTTCACATTCTGAAGGTACTTCCATTGTGTATTTAAATATTATCTCAGAACAGTGAAATATCTGCAGCTTCCACAGTGAAACAGCATTGGTCTTGGTTATCTAGGTACAAAAAAAAATCTGTAATAACTGATTTGTTCAGGAAAACAAGGTGGGTGAAGGCTCCAGAGCACATGTCTTTTGAGGAGAAGCAGAGGGAGCTGGGGTTGTTTAGCCTCGAGGAGGTTCAGAGGTGACCTTACCTCTCTCCTGAAAGGAGATGCAGCAAGGAAGGGATCGTGTGGCAACCACGACAAGCGACAGGACAAGAAGATATAGTATCAAGCTGTGCCAGGGGAGATTCAGGTTGGACATCAGGAGGGATTCCTTCATGGACGGAGTTGTTACATGGGAATGGACTGCCCAGGGAGCTGGTCACCATCCCTTCCAGTGATACTTAATGGCATGTCTAGTTGACAAGATAGTGTCCAGTCAGGGGTTGGACTCTACGAGCTCAGAGGTCTTTTTTGATATAAATGATTCTGTGGTTCTGTGATTCCCACTTTCCCAAAATGTCAAGTTATTCCTTGTAATATTAGATAAATACACACCTGATCTGCACAACTTCAATTGTCAAATCTGTTTAAATAAAACCTGGAATGTTTTTCAGCCCTGAAAATCATCACGTACAAATAGATGGCTGTGGACAAGGGAAAGAAAATCTTACAGAAAAACAAAACTGTGTATCTTTTAAGTATTGCAAAACAGGTTCCAAACACAGTCTGTCAAGGTGTTTGACTAGCAAAATAATTGAAATTCATCTTACCGCCTCCTTTTTCTTTTAGTACATTTAGTTTTATTTATAGCTGTCCTTCCTCTGTCTTTTGTTACTTTTCTGATGCCACATTTGTCTTAAAATCTCTTGTATCCTCCTTACTCCAATGCATAACAAGTTTTTGGGTTGTTGTTTTTTTGGTTTTTTTTTTTCTTCCCTTTTCAGGAATCCCAGGCCCTGGACATCAGAGAGAAAAGTCTGGAGGAAGGAAGACTTATCCTTGGTAACGAATGATCAGCTTAAAGAACTTAGAATTCTAGAATCATAACATGAATTGAACTGGAATTGAACTTTAAGGATCATCTAGTCCAAACCACATTACATGGGCAGAGATACTTTCCACTAGATTAGGGTGCTCAAAAAATTTTTCAGCCTGGCCTTGAACACTTGCAAGGATTTGGCACCCACAGCTTCTCTGGGAAACCTGTTCTAGCATCTCACTGGACATGTAAAAAAAGATTTCTTCTTCATATCCAATCTAAATCTACCCTCTTTTAGTTTGAATCCATTAACCCTCGTCCTGGTAAAAAGTTCCTCTCCATGGTTGCTATAAGATCATTTTAAGAACTTAAAGGTCACGCTGAGTCTTCTGTTTTACAAAATTAACAGCGCCAAATCTCTCAGCCTGTCTTCATAGCATAGGTGTTCTATCCCTCTGGTGATTTCCAAGGCTATCCTTGGGATGTGCCCTAACACATCCATGTCTTCCTTATACATTGTATTCTTGAGCAGGACCCAGCACTCCAGGTGGGGGTCTCATGACAGCAGAGTAGAGGGGAAGTATGACCCCCCTCAATTTGCTGGCCATTATTCTGTTGATGCAGACCTGGATATGATTGACTTTCTGGGCTGTGAACATACTGTATTGGCTCGTATTTTTTTCAACCATCAGTATCATCCAGTCCATGTCCACAGGGCTGTTTTGCAAAATATTCATCCTCATGGTCCTAGGTGTTGCCCTGACCCAGGTACAAGACTTTACACATGGCCTTGTTAACTTCATGAGATCCACCTGGATGCACTCCTCAAGTCTGGCAGGGTCCCTCTGGAAGGTGTTTCCTCCATCTAGCGCATCAACTGCATCACTCAGCTTGGTGTTCTTTAGATTACATAAGCAGCTCAAAATTCCCACAACAGAGGTATTTTATTTTCATGTATAAAGCAGTTTTTCATTCAAGAAAAGCAAGTTCCTCATAATGTGAAAAAGAGTTACTATCGTATCCTTCTACATTTAATCTCACTTTTTTACCTCATCCCCTACGTTGATTTAATTATAGAACTTACATGCCGAAGTAGCTAGAAACTGTGAAGGAAAAGCAAATTCTTTTATCTCATTCTTCCACCAAGCTCCTTGTTGGAGTCACAGTGTAAAACCTCAGCTCACTAGGAAAACGGTATTCTTGCCCTTTGATGTATTTAGATAATGAGTCACATAGAGCTACTAAGTATCCGGTTTTGTTATGAAAAGAGAAAATTATTACAAATGCACTTTCAGTGAAGCTCTCATCTAGGGGCTAAAACCATCACTGAGATTAAGATAGGTCTCTTTTTGTGTGTGTCTTGTGACTTAACAGTTGAAGTCTGTTCTGTTCCTAAGTATTATATGATTCAGCATATCCCTTCACAGTAACAGAGACACTGGAAAAGGCACAAGTGGATACTTTTAGATAACTAAAACATTCTTTATGATAACACTTCATAAAAAATGAGTTGTTTTGTTTCATTACTTGTAGAATTTATGCAAGGAACAAAACACAGAATCTGTCTTCCCTTAGGCATCAAAGACATTTAAATCTGAAAAAGTTATAAAACTTTTGCAGTGAGAGGAGTGAGACATATACTTCCATTGTAGAGTCCTTGATGGCATTCTAAGATTTTCCATTTAAAAACTCAGAAAGAACATAAGCAATCCTTATTTAGGCATTGAATGGGGTTCTCCCTACTCCGTCTCTATATTTGGTGTACCTGTCAAAGTTTTATTTGCAGTGACGCTGCAGGGGTGGCCTTTGTAAGAATATTTTGGAGCAGCCCAGTGCCAGGGACAGACAGTTAGTTCATAATAGGCCTACACTGGACTTCAGTCTGTGGAAGAATCCATGCCGAAGTCAGAGAAAATTGTGAGGAAGGAGAGGCAAGGAGGGGCTGATATGGACTCATAACACTTAATTGCCCATCCTACCTTGACCATTCTGAGAAGCTGGGTAGAAAAGTCAGGAGAGAAATAGTGAAGTTTATTCTGAAGAAGCAGGGTTAGAGGACAAGTAATTTTTTAATAAATTGTCTTTTTTTCCCATTACCTGTATCTGCTTTACTTGACAATGAATTCCATAAATTTTCCCCAAGCTGAGTTTGCTTTTTCCTTTATGGTAATTAGTAAGCAATAGTAAGCCTATTAGCTTTTTCTTCCAATTTTCTTACCCTTTCCTGTTGAGGGGGGCAAATAGCAAAAGTCTGGGCAGGTATCCACCTGCAGAAGATGTTGCACAACCATAATCATAAACAAGGTATTTTTCTCAGGAAAATAGCTGGGACCAAGAGGTTATTCCAAATAATCTCACATCATTGCCAGGGTCAAGGAGGAGGAGAGTCTCTTGGGGAAAAGGGTTTTTTTATGATCAAATAAATGTGGTAGAGGTAGTGGTGGGGTAATGCTGGTTCTGAGCCTGATGGAGCATTTGGGTAATGATGGTGCCAAGCTGGAGGAAGGGTTTGGGTAAAGCCAGTTCCAAGATAAGGGACCAGTTCCAAGCTAGGGAACCAGTTGGGGTGGCATGGCTTTGGTGAGGGTGGTCACTGCAGAGAGCTCTTTGCATTTGAATCACCCTCTCTCTTTTGTACGCTTTTGTTCTTAATATTGTTGCTGACACTGTTTTTTTTCTTATACTGTTGCTGTTTCCAGTACTTCTTTTTTTATTTTTTTCTCGGATTCTGATCTTTACCATTTCTGTCTCCAGTTCCCCTCTTCAGCTCACTCCAGGGGGAAGAGTGAGATGGTGGGAAGATGGAGCAAGACATCTACAGCATGATTTGGAGAATCTCAGCAGGACCGTTTAACTGGGAAGTATCCTTTCTAAACCACAGTGCTCAGTTTCCTTCCCAAAAAGTACTTTAATCTGATTGATATTGCAAGTATGATGGTTTTATATTCAAATTGTCTTCAGATACACATTACAGAGATTTGAAATACTTTTTTCATAACCCAAGTTAATTAATTTAGCTATCAGATCTTAAAATCATATTAAACTGTTATGGCCTCTTATGAAGATTTCTTAGTAATGCTGACAAAGCTAACTTCCCAATTAAATGCAGCGTATCTACAGGAACGTGACATTGTATCTGAACTTAATATTTAGGGAGTAGTGCCACACTCTCATGGCTATCTGTGTTTTGAGTCCCAGTCAACATCATGAATCCTGCTTCACTGACACACGTGATTGCTCTCCTTACCTCTCTTACAGTGTCAGGGCTAGACTGATTATGTCCATCCCTTGTGCTAGAGAGAGAGCAGGGCTCTGTATGCCATTGATTTAGGCAGCTCTCTGGACACAAAAAGGTGAGACATTGTCTTCTAAATCATCATAATATACAAGTTTATGTCTATCTCATTTGCTCAACTCAGTACTGTTTAGTAAAAGGCAAAATAGAAGAGCACCTACTTTAAAGAAAAATCAACTGTCACTACATGACAAATTTCTATGAGATCCCAAGATTTGTTTTATATGGTAATTTTTTGAAAGTCTGGCCTTTTCCTTTCATTATCTGCATGGAAGTTTCTGGTTGATGAACAATATAAAGATGCAGTTCTTCATATCTGATGTCTAAATATGAATTTATAAGCACTTAGACTTGACAGTTTTAGCTTCAAATACATTCTTTACTATCCTCAGATGCCTTTTTCTCATTGCTCCTCTCACAGAGCTGTTCTTGAATACAGCATACACTATTTAAGCTTCAAACCAGACTATTTTATCTCTTTTAAAACACAGTAACAGATGTGTAAATGGTTTAGCATTTACAAGTAAATATTTATTTCTAAGGTATTTTTATCAGTTTCCTGTTATTTAACTATTTACATGTGTCTTGTCTGGTGGTGTTTCACATCTATTTTTATTTTTTTCTACTAAGCAAACTATCAGCATTGAAAACAGTACAACTGGATGTGTGAATAACTCAGTGAACCCATCAGCAGGACTTAATTAACAGCAATGTTTGCAGCTTCTGTAACTTTTTCAAATTCTACAGGCTACTCTGTCAGAAACTCAAATTTCATCACAAATTTTAGTTTATTTATAAGCAGTTAAATGCATAATTTTCCTTTCAGCCCAGTTTGGCAGATTTTTCTCCAAGGGAAACATAATGTAATCTGTTTTTATGCTATAGAAATGGAGAATTGATATATACAAAATGTTTATATATAGTTAAAATTTATATAGTAGTTTATTTAAAGTTTAAATATAAAAGTTAAAATTTATAGTAGTTTATAAAAGTTTATATAGTAGTTAAAATTACTTTTATATTAAATTAAATTCTTAATAGAATCGTAGTAAAAGTCAACATTTACCCACTGACAATTCAAGCTACTCCTTTAGGTGTGTGTAGAGTGTGAGCTAGTCATTCTCACAGTCCCAAAATCTGAAATACCGCATATTTCGTCTTCATTTTTGAAAAACATTGGAAGAGTAAATACAAAGTAAATCACCATTTCCGTTCCTCCCTCTAGCAGAGTAAAACCTAAATATTTAGTCAGGAATAACAGGTCTTAAACAGCAAATCTGGAGTGGGAATTGGTTTACCATTGAACTCTTCACCTCCCAGTCAGAGATTTAAAATATTTAACATCCTGAGAATTCCTCAGTCTCTTGTATGTGTTTATTTTTGGACTTTTATTAGAAATATGAGGACAGCTTTATGTGAGGTGGAGTTACAGGTCTCCAATACAGTTTTAGTGACTTCACCTAAAAGAAAATGCTACCTAGGAAAAAACTCTCCTTTTTTGCATCTAGAGAGTGTAATGGGGAGTGTTTGCTGTGGTTGTGGTGTGGAATTCAAAATCAGTCTAACTGGTAAAGTTTAATATTACTGAAAACCCAGCAATATAAGACAGGAGAATTTATACTTACTTTCCCTAAACTAAAAGAAATGCCAGACATTCATTCAACTCCATGTGCAAAGACTATGATTATCATTCTCGATTCTTTGAGATACCCATAACTATGTGAAAGAGCCCCTAATTATTTATTACATTTTAAACCCCTGTGCAGATATTTTGTATGTCACTGAAGAAAAATAAGCAGTACGCTCAAGCAACGAGAAAAGGAGGCTACAATAATGTGTTTTTACCTATATGAGGGAGACAACTATCTTCATCTACAAATGCAAAAGTGAATGATAGGTAGTTGTAATATGTAGTGAAAGACATTGGTAAATCACTTCAGTAGTAATGTAATCTTTGGAAATAAGCCAGTCAGTGATGATAATTCACTGCAAGTATTTTCAATTCTGCTGTTTCCAGATCTTGGGTTATATATCAGAGTCACCAAAAGGGAAAATGTAAAACATTGTATTATTCTTACTAATTCTGAGACAAATACTTCCATCTTTTGGTTAAACAGTGTTTATCTCGGTGGTGACTGATTCTGCAGAAGTTTAAGTCTATCTTGTGCAATTATGTCAGTAGAATATTTTTATTGCTTTGGCATGCTAGCCTTAGTAACAGCCAAACACAAACCCAGCTACTCATTCACTTCCCTCCTGTAGGGAGACTGGGACAGAAGATAGGACTGAAAATTTTCTGGGCCAAAATACAGACTGGTGACTGTTTACCACATAGTGGGAGAAATGCATTTATTTTACTCTAATTTAAAATAGATTTGGATACAGAGGAATCAGGACAAATATGAAAACAAGACATTTCTTTCCCACACTCTTAATCTTAATTTCACACATCCACTCCAGACTTTCTTACTCTCTCCCTAAGTAGCAGGGTAGGGTGTGGGGAGAAATAGGTATTAGTGGCCTCTTTGCCCCTCCCTCCTTCTCACAGTTTTCCTTTGCCCTCGTGTGTGTTTTCCCATGGGCTATAGCCAGTCCTTCTGGGCAAAAAGAAAAATCTGCTCTGGAGTGTGTTCTCCCACAGACTGCAGTTCTTTCAGGAAATAACCATCTGATCCAGCTGGGTCCTCTCTTCCTTCTCCTCTTCCTCGTCTCCCCTCTTCTTCTCCTTCTCCTCTGTCTTACCTTCTGCCTTCGGTGTTCCTTCTTCCTTTCTTTTCTGCCTGTCCAGCATCTTTTGTCCTTTCTTAAACGTGTAGACACAGGGGTGCCACCAGGGCTCTGCAGTGGGTCCCTTGTGGAGCCAGCTGGAACTAGGTCTTCCTGACACAGGGAGCCCACCACATCTGCACATACAGGCCGCCTCTGCAGCACTGCTACTGAAACTTCATGACATGGACCCAATGATTTTGTTCAGAAATAAAAATTCACTTGAGAGCAAATTTTGATTTTTCCGTCTTTAGATCCTGTTTCAAAAGCCTCTAACGTTTCTCCCGTGCTTGTCAAACCTTTTGACAAAAACAATGAATAGCAGACATTTTTCTAGAGGCCCTCCTACTCCAAATATGTGCCATATGGTTAATTCAAGTGCTGCTTCTTTGGTTTCCATTAGATGTCTCCTTGAAAATGTAAAAAGTATTTTTTTTCTTTTCTTCTTTTGAAATCCTGATCTCTTTTGAATATTTTGTAAAGAAGATCAGGTTTTGGGTTGGTGCGTTTTTGTTTGTTTGCTTCGGTTTTGTGGGTCTTGTTAGTTTTGGTTTGTTGGTTTAGGTTTTTCTCTTTTTTTAGATGAACAATAGAGCTGAGATCTTTTTACATATATGGATATTCATTAATAATTATTGTTCTCACATGCACAAAATATGGTGCATGCTGGATCAGATGACAACTACTTTTTATTAGGTAATTCAATGGTGAATTTCTAGAGCAATTATGGAACATTTAGGTGAAATTTTATTCCATTTCTCATAACATATCACATTTCTCAGAATATAAAACTAATTCTAATAAAATCCTGGTAAATAAAGACTTTACACACATAATTTACCTACATGCAATTTAATCTTTTAAAGTCATCTGCTTGTCTGCAGATTTCAATGTTGAAGTACTTGACAGCAGGGGAAGAAGAAGGATACTCTTTTCTGGTCTTTTCTTGTTTCATTTTTGTCTTTCTATTTCTAAAACAGAAAGAAAATTTTCTTGCTAAAATCCTTTAAGCTTCAATATTAGTTTCTCTGTGTAACCAACAGGTTTTAACTGCTTGCTGGGTTTTAATTTGGTCAATAATTGCATGGTTTTTCCAGTGATAGGTGATCAATCCATTAACTAAAAAAAATTATTTATGTTACAATTCTGTTTTATATTTCACTGAGATATTCATTTCAGTATGAAAACAGCACGATATTTATCTTCACAGTTTTTAAGTGCTGAGAAGATTCTTGAGCTTGTAGGTACTCGGTTTACAATGTCATAACAAGGATCAAAAACTATTTTCAGACGTTGGTGTTCAAAATATTAATGAATTTTATAAAAAGAAATAACTGAATTAGAATAAAAATTAAAGAGGAATAAAACTCTACCAAATAACACTAGAAAATATGCTGGAGAAGTCAAAGTCTTCCTCTTTCACTGCAGTGGAATAACATAAGTTTTGGATTATGCCTTTTATCTATTTCTTTTTTCTCTGGATTTTGTTATTGAGTAATTTACTTTCAGTAGAAAGCATGTAGGACTTCCAGTGAGGTCCTTTTCCCCCCAAAACTTACTAGTGTGGCTACTTTATTTGATATTTTCTTTTTAAGATGCGGAACAAACTGAATCACTTTATTCTATTTTCCATTCAACATATTTCAACATATTTCTTTAGTAGGTTGTTAGCCACATAATGTCAGTAAAACTCTTGCTTTCTTACCTTTATCTGTAGTTGTGTTTTAAGAGTGTACTTCACATATCACTGGAAGACTACAAAGGTCTTGTCAAGAGAAAGTTTTCAGTTTCTGGATGCCAGCTACAGGAGGCTTCCACTTAGTCTATTATCTTCCTTGAGTAAAAGCGCCAAAAGAGATCCTTAGAAATAAAAAATAACCAAATAATCAAAAATGTTTCGATTGCCTTTTACTTATATTAAATTAGAACTTTCCCCCCTTTCTCTTTGGTAGAGTACACAAGGATAAAAATGTGCATGCTGACCTACTCTAAAAATTCAGCCACAGAATGTTTATTTTGAAATATTTCTTTTTACATACAAAGAAAACAAAATTACACAAAAATAAAAGTTAAATAAGCAACTACACTGAATAACTTAAGATCCAGAAACAAAGCATATAACAAACATTAGAGCAAAATCTTCTTTTTTCTCAAACATGTAGTAACACTTTTAAATATTTAATATTCTGTTACTGCCTTTCTATCTGCATTAGAGCTATTAGTATTAATACAAATTGCAACTTCTCAAGCCTCAGATATTACATTCAAAACTCATTTTCTGATGTCATTAAAATATGGCTTTTTGGAGAAGTGATTTACTTTATTTTCTAAAATATTACTCACAAGGATGTTTTGACATAATTAAGTCAATAACATTACTTAGAACCTCCATATAAAAGTAATTATTTCATTGTCAAATATTATGGCAATGAATGTAGACTAATGATGCAATTTGCTTCAATTACAGTTGTTCTATGAAAACTGTGTTTCTGCATATCAACCTTAAAGGCAGAACTGAAGAAAAATAAGTTCATGGTTTGATAAGAAACTGATTATCTATGTACTCCTCCCATCTTGGCAAACACAGGATGAGTATTTAAAAAATAAAAACGCTGCCCTTTTTGTGGTTCCAAATGCATTCCTTCCCCTTGCTCCACAAAATTAAGCAGCAACAAGCTGCAAGCTCTTGTTCTGTTTCACATACTGGAATAAATGGTGCACTTTAATTATAGGGGTATAACCCACTCTGGTGAACTCAATGCCATGCCTAGGCCCTTTGCACAATGAAGATATTATACCTGAAATTTAATAGGAAAAGTGACAAGTTTTTGGCAAGTCTCATGTAGGATTACAATGTGCCATATGTAATGCTCTCTAAAATAAGCATTACTGTCTTTCTGCTAGAGGTGCTTAAAAATCTTAAACTGACAAGTCCTAGAGCTGATCCAGACTTCAGCAGTTCACCCTGTGTGTAGCTCCTAATTAAGACACTATGGCATTTAAATTGTTCTTCTTTCTTGAAGCATATTTCATGTATATAGATATGCATAGACTTATTTTATACCATCCCCTGTTGCCAGTTGTCCCTGGCACCAGACCATCCCTGGCAGAAGCAGAACAAGCCTCTCTTGGTGGGCTGGAGCAGACTTGGCCAGTTGGAGGTGGTTGTAGATGGCTGGAGCTGGTTCCCTCAGCTCTCATGTGACTGTTGCCCACCAAGATGGAGCTGATGCTTACTGAAGGACAGCAGACAGAGAGACTGTGGGAAAGGGGAAACATTAACTCTTGGTGTCATGGGACTGGTGGGAAAACTTCCACCCCTCCTACTCGGGGCACCAGGGGCAGCAAGAAGTTGGTGGCGTGAAGGGGTCTCATTCCAAGTGATGCACTCTTGTTGGAGGTTAGAATCCATCAGGGACACATAACCCCTGAGAAGAAAGGCTTGTGCTAGTGATGGCTTCTGTCTGGAAGCGAGAATGGTGGAAGAATCAATGAGGATGAAGAAGCGATAAAAATATTGCATGAGGACTCATACAGTGATGTCTTTATACCTCTTAGAATATGATTTTATTGTTTATAAGATTTCCTCAGGTCGTGGTTGAGTATGAGATATAAATACAAACAAAATTGTTCAGATATCTGCAGAGCCAGAAATCAAGAGTAGTTAGAGACTTTGCCAGATACTGCTCACACACTATTTCAGGTAGAGCACCAGTACAACTATGTCCAGGCTTCCATTACAAAAAGAAAAAAAGAAAAAAAAAAGTGTATAGAAGAGTTCTTTCAAGAATTACATGTGCTATTTGCCTTCTGAAATGCACCTGTCAGAAAAGAAATTGAAAAGACTGTGAAAGTTCTGCTGCTTATCTGTTACCTGATATCTCCTGCTGAGGAATTAGACCATGTTTCAGTTAAACTAATAGAAAAAAAAGAAAATACCAGACACTTTCCAACTAAAGAACTGCAAAACCTCAAACTTTTATTTCACATATTGCCATAATTCCTGGCTCCAAAGACCTTATTGTTAAAGCTTAGAATCTAGGAAAGTAGAATTTGAAGAATCAGAGAAGAGTTTCCAGATTTGAGTCTACATTTATTTTCAGATTGGCCTTAGTTCCCTTTTATTTTTCCCCAACCAGTTTTTTCTTCGAACCATCAAGTCAGCCCATCATACCTAATTTGGAATGATCATCTGTTATTAGAAATTCATTTGATAAACATAACTTATTATCAACCCCTCCCCCACATTTTTTGTCCCCAAATAATAACAGTTGCACAACGTCTTTCCATTTCCAGAAGCACTGACAATCCTATTCAGGCCTGATCAGAAGTGTGACAAGCAGTTTGATGGGAGATTATTCGCCATCTCTATTCCAGCTTGATGAGACCCCACCCACAGGACTGCATCCAGTTCAAGGGCTACCAGTTCAAAAAATATGTGGGCTTGTTAGAGAAGGTTGAGAGAAGGGCCACAAATTTCACCAAAGGGCTGGAGCACCCATCCTAGGAAGAAAGGCTGAGAGTGTTGGAGCGTTTAATCTGCAGAAGAGTTCAGGGAGACCCCACTGCGGTCTTTCAATACTGGAAGAGAGTTTATAAGAAAAACTGAGAAAGAATTTTTCGCTAAGGTCAATATTGGCAGGACAAGGGAATTTAAACTGAAAGAAGTTAGATTTTGATTGGTTTTATGGAAGAATTTTTTTGCAGAATGAGTGTGGTGAGACAGTGGCTCAGATTACTCAGAGAAGCTGTGGATGCCCCATCACTGGAGCTGTTCAAAGTCAGGTGGAACGAGGCTCTGAGCAACCTAGTTGTGTAGAAGGCATCCCTGCCCAAAGATTGGATTGGATTATCTTTAAAGGTCCCTTCCTACACAAGCCATGATTCTATGATTCTATTACATGACTGATCAAGCTTGTATGTTTACAGGAGTGCTATTCTGAAAAAGTGGTGACAAGAAAGACGGGTAAACATGCAAAGATGCTTTTAAGGAAAGGTGAATTAAATGTGTAAACTGAATCTGAACTGCGAAACATAAACAGATAATCAAACAAAGCAAAAAAAGAAATGCATTTCTGTTTTGTGTCACATTTAAAACATCAGAGATAGTGACAAACAGGAGATAGTACAGTGAAGAGTCACTAAAGAGCGCAGGACATGAGGGGTGGCTGAACAACTTGAGGAAAAGATATTTAAAGGGTGGCTTAACAGTAGTCTTGTACTGCTTAGAGGGTGCAGAAAAGAGAGTTGGTCTCGTTTTGGAAGTGCATAGTGAAAGAATGAGGGACAGAGGCCACAAAGTGTACAAAGGGGAATTCTGATAAAATAAAAGGGTAGAGGCAACAAAGCAAAAAAAAAACCAAAAAACCCACACTAAGAAAGGTGAAGCAGTGGAATGGTTTGTCTAGAGATACTGTGGAATTTTCATCTTTGGAGGTGTTCAGAGTACATCCAGCTACGGCTTTGAGTAATCTGATCTAATCATAAGGTTATCTGGGTTTTGAACAGAAGGTTCAAAGAGAGGACTACTTTCAGCAGACTCCTTCAAACAGTCTTTTTTCTGTGATTTTATATTTCAATATGTTTTCTGCAGGTGTAGTTTAAATTATAGATAAGGGCAGCAAAACACTGGAGAAAAAATTCTGTGAGCAGCAGAGGTAAGGTCAATAATCATAAATTTCTTAATATGTGTTCAGAGGAAGTGAAGTAGTAATGTTAGTAGAGATTCTAGGCAAGAAGGAATAAGAAAGGCATTAATTATTCAGAAAAAAATAAAACATACATTTATGTGGCAAAACCCATCACAATTATCTTGACAAAAATGTTTTTATTTAGTGACATGAATAGTAAATATTCTGAAAGAAGAAACTAAACAAAACCAAAACCAAACAAACAAATAAACAAACAAAAACAAAGTCAACAGACAACTGACCAAAAGGCTATTAAAAGAATGCACCAATGGAAAATATTTATAAGATTGCCTGATACAGGATTTGGGTAACATTTTGTCTATTGTAATTCAATGTAATTTTCCCAGAGCAAGGACTGACTTGATCATAGTCCAAATTATAAAGAATGGATACTTTAGTCTTTCTATAATACAAGAATAAAAGTTGTCATTAGAAAGGGATCTGCAATTTCTTGATCTAATTCACAAAAGAATCAGGAGATGGGGCTGCTACTGCTTGATTTCAAGGCAAAAGTAGGTCTCAAAGCATGCCTTACTTTGCCCACACACCTGATGTAAATTTGGTGCTGCTGGTAAAAGGTAGTTTCTATTTTGTGATAAGGGGCACATCTGAGTGAAAAAAAAAATAAAATAAAAAAAAAAAACCCCTGAAAACTGCTGTTAGGGATGAAAGTTTGATCGAGATGACAGTTTGATAGACAAATGGATATATGATAGTCAATCTACATGGTGAAAGTTTAAATTAGGGATCCTTTGATTCCCCTCTTAAGTTTCCCTGTCTTTATTCTGCTTTCTGAAATTTGCTGTGTCTGAACAAGGAAAAAATGCTCATAAAATCCAAAAAATTAAAGAATTTCTATGAAGATGTAGCACACCCATAAAAGAGTGACGACTGTAAGCCTCATGCTAAAATATATTAAGGATATAATGAAATCTAATATTTATAATGGGAAGAGTGACTAGGTAGAATTATGTGGGAAGTGAGTACATTTTGCAGTGTAACATGAAATGTGTCTCAATCAGCCCATCATATTAAGTTAAATTATGTATGATCAAAGAAGTGCTTCAGAAATTCAGAGGGGACTTTAGTATTTACTTCAACAGGAGAAAGCTTGTAATTCATATACCAAAAGGAGTGGGGAAAATAAAGCAGCTATTTTATTTTTTAATGTATTTAAATGAATGATCAAAACCAGCAGAAGTCTTTAATAACACTCCTAAGGATCCTTACAGATGAATTATAAGAAAAGTGAGTTCATTGTCCAGAGGAGTAAAAAAAAGCTCTGTAAATGTGTATACATTCTATCACAATGTTGAAACGTCAACATTTTCAAAAAAACACTTTGACTAGAAGTAAAAATGTTGAAAACAACACACTTGAGGAACGATCCTTTTATTTTTAAAAGTTCGTGTCAAAAATCTAGGGAGCAGAAAGCAAAAAAATATTCACATGGAAATTATTGTTTTAGCAATTTTATATTGTTACTGAAATCAACAAAATGCTTGCAAGATATTTCAGTGTTTTTAAGCTTTGTTTCTAGGAGACAATGTAGTACTTTCATTAAAATAGCATAAACTGAAAGTAATGTTATTTTGAAGGTAATGACTCTTCACTGTAAGAAATGTAAACTGGTTTTATAGTTTATGATGATCATTGAACTATATACCAGTAATTTAACCTGCTGTCTTGGTTACATTGATGACTTTATAGAAACAAAAGAGGTACAAAAATCCTGTATTTGCCATGCAAAAAAAAAAAAAAATAGTTAGAATACACCCAAGAGGACTACCATTCTAAAATGTTTAAAGTGCTCATGTACAAAACAATAATTTAGAAAGGAGAAATGGCAAAAAGTGCTTTTCCTGTCATCTGAATAATATAGTATGATTCAAGCATGCAAAAAGACTGTGTAAAGAAGATAGAACTGTATAAGTGGTACACATTTTAAATGTCTTTAGGGTAATAATTAATTCATTAAAAGATGTGCTACCATTGTTATAGAATGATGAACTGAAAGAAATTTTGACATTTCATTGTCCTAAGATAGAAGTAGTAGACAACTATCTTATGAAATGGCTTTAAATAAAATAAATGCATTGGTATGAAAAATGAATGGAAACAAACCAAAAGTATGATTTATGAATGAAGGAGATTTTTCTGTATATTCTACATTTTGTATCTGAAAAAAAAAAATGGGAAGAATTATTGTGTTCCACTATAGTAATAAGTATTGTTGCTCATTTTCTTTGCTAGTTGAACAGTTACAGCAAATGTCTTAAGCTCTAAAAAACCTAAAATCATTAAAAAGTCTACTAATCAAGGTTAAAACACATGTAAATATTGTAATTTTTATGTCATTTCAGTAGTATAAATTTTTTGTCATCTACATAGGGAGATGGTTTTTCTAAACTAACTTTTGAGAAGAAGTTAAAGGCATGCAGTACACAAACTTCATAATGCAGTATATCCAGACCAATAGGCAGCCAATGACTTAATTAAGTCAATAATTTAGTAACTGATATTAATCTTTGTACTAACTGGAAAATAATAAATTAATATTCCCAGGTGATTGGATCTGGGCCTAAATCCTGAAAAGTGAAAAAAGCAAAATATCGTCAAATTTCCTTTATTCTTCTCCAATTTTCTTGGCTTTGATATCTACTAAACATGAAGAAAAGGAATAAAGAAAGCAAGAAAACAAGAAAGCAAAAGAAAGAAAGAAAGCTTAATTCTTGATGAAATCTGGGAACCTAAATAAAGATTAATTAAAAGAAGTTCACAAAAAATACAGAAAAATCAATAAAAAAACAAAATTCAGAAGAAAAATTCTAGTCTAATGTGATGATTTTGAGATTTTCAGTTAGGTGAGAGCATCATCCTGATGCTTCACAAAGGTTTGACAGCATAAGAATACCTGACACACTTTAAATATTCTTAAATATTGAAGAATATTTTAAGAATTTGAAGAAACATAAGCACTTTTTATAGTATCAGGCTTTTCAGATAATGGCTTATGACTAATCAGTTTGAAAAGGATCTGCAGATGGTTATGTGTACATAGCCTGAGAGACAGTTTTGTGTCATTATATTTCTTTAATGTATCTATTTTTTTTAAATGTTGATTATTCATAAATCCCTTATTGTATGAAAGGGAATGTATCTTTAAGATGCTCTCCAGTGTAAGTTAGAAGGAGTTATGTAATGTGTATGCTCATTT
Source organism: Petroica traversi (assembly GCA_025920805.1). Classification (NCBI taxonomy): domain Eukaryota; kingdom Metazoa; phylum Chordata; class Aves; order Passeriformes; family Petroicidae; genus Petroica; species Petroica traversi. The sequence goes on along the minus strand of JAHLSL010000062.1, from coordinate 13,652,384 downwards.
TATGCCATGATGATTTGCTAAAAAAAAAAACCAATACAATTTACTTATTTTTGATTCCTTGACTTTGATCACTAAAGATCATGATGATCAGCTCTTAGAAAGGGCAAACTCATGTCCTGTTGTGGATGACTGGAATCCTATGTTGTGCCTCAGGGTCACACCTATGCAAGGCAGTTGTGGTCTATTGCACCTGTGTGATTTATATTTATCTAAAAAGCACCCAGTGAGGGCAGACATCTAAGCAATATACTACATTTAAAAACACTTTAAGCAGTGTGTGGGTGTTGTTTTAGGAAGAGGTTTCTGTACTCAAATGTTAGGAAAAAAAAAAAAGAGATGGGAAAGTAATGTCTGTGATGACACCATTTTGCAGTAGCTCTCCTCATCTGTATTTGTGGTATGTTTTGTGATTTCACAGTATTGCCAGTTTGGGATTGATTTGCAAACTATAAAAAAAAAATTAGTTTTTGGTCTTCTGGGGAAAAAATACAATGGGAGAATTGAGAAATGCCTTAATGTTCAAGGAAAAAAACAGGCGGAAATTTTATTGTCAATAGAATTACTGATAGAATTACAATATAGTATACATATATCCCTATCTCATTCAGTGGGAAATCCTGATTAAAATTCTTTTTTACTGTGACATAATGCCAAGAACTGACAAAGAAATAGGAGAAACTGCAAACAAAGTGCAACCTAGCACTCCAGGGGAAGGTTTGATGAGAAAGAACAGCATTAGTACCATAGCAACAATCTGCCGTGTACACAGTTTCTGAGGTTTAAATGCAGCTTTATCAATTTAGTGGGTGAGGGAGGTGCCCAGCTGTAGTATTTTTATGTCTAAATCTTAAACTTTGGCTTCCAGCATTGAAGATATTTTTTTCTTGGTATTAAATCTATCCCACTGAAAGCATGTCAAATTGGTTCACTGTAAAAAATCAAACAGGTCTAATAAAATAAGTGGATTTAGGCAGTGAAAAATTATAATATAATAGAGACCAATTACTGCTGAAAAAAAAAATAGTTGTGTTGCCATAATAGTAATTAAAGGAAGCGAACATCTCTTGTATGAAAGATGAACTGAAGAGTTTAAAATGGAATCAAATCTCATAAGAGGTGAAAAGAAGGGCAGAAACAATGACAAACCACAAGGTGGGAAATGGTAATGGATGATTGCACCTGAGTCACATGAATGCATACATGAAGCTTTGGTATTTTTGTCTATTAAGCTCCATGAAAAATGTGTGTACATGTCATTCATTCTCATGTTGTACAATTTCCAGAACAGTGAGCCTGAAATAGAGGTATACTATCATTGTAAAACATTCTGGAGAACTGTAAGTCAGTTCTGCAGGTCATGTGATACATCAAAAGGGTATCTGAGTTATTACATAAAAGAAATCCAAATTCACTTGGAATTTATAGTATACTAAATGCATCCCCAATGCATCAATACACTGAACTCATTAAATCTGTGCTGTGCTTTTCTCATAATTGGAAGTTTCAGTAAAATTAGTTCAGCTTCAAAGCACAAGATTAAAAATCACCTTTCAAAATATTATCTGTAATCTTCCCCTAACCTGTTGATTGCTGAGTGTTGAATAGAAAAATAATGTTTTGGCCATGAAAGACACTAGTTAAGAAGACATGCAAAATCCCATATGTGACAAGTTTGAGCCTACACTTTGGGATAAAAAATCTGCCAAAATTAATCCTGATTCCTATCTGGTAGATGTGATGAAGCGTATAAAATATCTGCTTCAGAGAGTGTGTGTGTGTGTGTGTGTGTGTGCATGCACTAGCATCTGTATGCATAAATTAACTGGCACACAGGACTGCTTTGTGTGAATATTTTGTGATAAAATTGCAAGGCAACATTCTAAATTGAAGTGACAACAGATTTTTTTAGAAGAGAACAAATTAAAACCACAGATGGAACCTGCACCATTTTTTTACATTTGAGCTAAAAGACAGCTTTGACTTGTTGTAAGATACAAGCCAATTTGCCTTTCAAGGCCAAGTGAGTATTTTTAATCATAAAATCTGCTAAGAGAAGGAAATAGTTTCCTCTAGTTCTTCTCTCTATATACATTATAAATAAAAATGAAGGAAATAGACCTTGATTTTGATCCTGTTTCTGCTTTTGAAAGATGTTTTTATAAAGATTAAATATTTTAGTGACAAAAATAAACTCAATACTTTTTTTAAAGTTCATTTTTTTAGAATAACAACTTAATCCACTGTGTACAATGAACACTTGCATTTGGTCTACTGAATACTCTTACAAAACCATGAACTTTGTGGTGGTTCATATACAGAAATAGGTGTACGTAGATTCATTGGTATAGAGAGCACAGCTATATGGCTCCAAATCTTATTATATTAGGCTATGTAAGAACCTAGGAATTCATCGCACTTTTATTTTCCCAGCTTGTAATTTAGACAAAAATCCTAACAGTTTTTGCTAATGATTTTACTCTTACCAATAGCTTTCTAACATTTTAGCATAACTGCTTGGACAGAGATAAATTCATGAAGGTCAGTTTGCATAATCATCCTTAAGAAATACATGCTTCTCTGAGCAATAGAATAATGCCTGTAAATTAACTGGAAGTGTAAAGAGGATTTAATTTAATTATACCTTAACTATTTTTTTTTATCCAGGACAAAGTAAAACCAGTTCAAAATTAAGCAAAAATCATCATCATCATCATCAGTAATATAAAAAAGAAATAATATAATACTGTAGAAGTGCTATATCAATGCTGATTTTATCTCACTGGTTTTATTTTCTGATTCAGCAGCCTTACTTGTGTCAGGTCAGAGTGTTACACCCCATCTTATGGGGTATCTGACAATTTTACACTTGCTGCTGCAGCTGAGTTCTAATATAATTGGATTCAAATTTCCATATGTTCTTTATTTTTTGCTATATTCTGTTGTATTTTCTCTTGTGTGGCTATGATATGCACAGCCTGGGCCTTAAATTATTCTGTTAAAGAAAGCTATCTATCTATATGTGTGTGTATCGATCTATCTATCTATCTATCTATCTATCTATCTATCTATCATCTATCTATCTATCTATTTCTTCAGAATGTTGAATTTTACAATTTTCTAGACTTGTTCTCAAATATCCATTCTGAGACTCCTGGAGCAGGTTGAGTGGATTTCTCTGTTGTCCCATCCTGTTGGGATATTTTTCAACACAAACTCCAATTGTCTGGTATATTTATCTGTGATCTGGATGACCAAAGAACAAATCTCATTTAGGCCCCATTTACTTTTTGTGACAGGTGGAAAAAAGAACTGCAGAGATTCCAATTTTCAGGCAAAATATGAAGAGAAAGAAATTGGAGTAACACAGACAGCGGTGTAAAATTTCAGCAGATTACAAAAATCTTAGAACATCACTCCTATTTTATAAAGGGGGTGTTTTGCCATTTGCACTGACTGTCAATTCCCTTTTTATGTTTGCTATTCATTAGCACTTCACACAGTACTAGTTTATCTTGCTGTCCAGCTATTCCAAATGACAGATATTTTGTTTCTGTTGAAAACTTATGGAAAAAATGTTGTTCCCATTAAGTGAAATTCCAATTCTCCTAAAAAAAACCCCACTTTATTAAGAACAGGTATTGATGGTTAGAATACTCATCAGTGGAGTTTATTCAAATAGGAAAGTAAATCGGGCCTTCAATAGAAAGTGAAATAATTGCTAACAATTTGAACAATTTCTATCTTTAGATTCTTGGCTAATTAAGGTCAGTAGGGTTAATCCTCATGCAACCTGTGACAATGATGCATGCCAGAAGTACTCCTAAATAGAAAGGCAAAGTAAGGAAAAAAAAGAAAATAGGAGTGGAGAGTAAAAGTGACAAAACACAACAAGCTGCAATGCATCATAAATTACTCCTATGATAAAAGAGGAGGAAATGAAATGTCTTCTCCTGCTTCTATGCAAATGCTAGAAAGGTGAAATATAACTTCTGGAAAGTCATTTCAGACTGCTAAAATATTTTCACTTTTACCAGTCATGTATAACCTCTGCCTAGTGGAGTACGGACGGTTACTTACTATGGTATTATCCCTTGCACTCCCTCCAATCCATTAGAAAAATGAAAACAGAATGGGGCAGAATATCAATATTTTTTTCCATCATCTCAGGAGATTTTATCTTTTTGCAGAATATACCAAATTTCTGCAGAAAACAGTGTAATGTGCCCGTTTCTTGCCATGGGTGTATTTCCACAGTGAAGGAGGTATTCCACACCATATTTTGGATCATCCATACCTAACTAGTTCCCCCCTGAGTGGTTCAAAGAAGCAGAATCAAAAACAAGTGAGTCATAAGCAATAAAGTAAGGGATTGGGTATGGGTTTTCAGTTCTTGAGGCTAGAGGCATGCTAATTTCCTTTCAGTGTGAGACCCAAGGGTGCATCTTACACCCTCAGGCTCAGCTACAAGGGACAAAAAAAAAATGTACAAGCAGGTGGGATCTGTGATGTGTACTAAAAGCTCTCCCCATCCAGAGGATCAAGGGCCAGGACTGCAAGAGAGAATGTATGATCCAGTTAAGATGTCACCAAAGAGTTGAAAAAAACAAACAATTTCTCTGAAGATTTAACAAAGACCATGAATTCCTCCACCGTATAAACGATATTGCTAAGGAATTTTGCACTAGAAGCAATAACATATCCCAAAATTCAAATGTTGCTTTGAGAAAGAAAAATCTACATTTATATTATATGGATTCTACAAGTTTCTAGATATGTGGAAGAGAGCAATTTCCTATGCTAGATGATTATCCCAATTAAAGTGTGGAGAAAAAAATGAATGAAAGTGAAAGCACCACAGAATATTTTTAAGAATACAGACATGAAAAACATAAACTCGTTCTTAATGTGAACTACCCAGTGTTATGACTCACTTTGTGATTCAGGCATCACTTATTATGTAAGACTGTTTATATTCTCTTCCAAACCCTTGTTGCTTTTTTCATGGCCTTTTATTCAGCCTACACTCTTGAAAAAGTCTATAATTTATTCTGTAAAGCATTCTAGTTGGTTGCACCAATTAAAGATAGCACTTTAAGTCTCCCTTTGTCTGTTTATTTATGTAGGGATTGACTAATTCAAAATATATGAAGAAATGTTGTATTGACCCTACAGCTCTTTGCTCCCAAACAAATCATCTAGTTATTTTTCAGTGATGCAATCTATTAATCTTCTGTGGCTCCTACATTCCAGAGTATATAATGATCCAGTTGCATGCATAGGAAATGGTAACAAAATTTTCCCAGAATGCCTTGCAACCTGATGGGTAAGACTTTTCCTGGACTTCAGGGAGGTTGAATTTTCTCTGGGTTTTGGAGAAAAGCAGAACTGAGGTTTCACATTTCTGAGCACAGAACCCGAGCAGATTTCTGTTATATAACTGATGGATACCAGCACTGGCTACCTTTGATAAATGCACACACTCAGTTCAGTGCCTACTGAAGGACACTCATTAATATCGAACTTTTCTTTCAGCTAGCTCTAGGCAGTGGTTCATTTAACACACAGACTGTTTGGCTTATGCTTTGGATTAGTCTGATTTAATGGACTATCAGGGGAACCAAAATGCCTTCAGCTTATAAGGTGTCATGCGACTCACATGCTTAAATATTAAGTCAAGCCTAGTTATCCTTAAAAGCAAAAGAAAAACAAGGGTTTACAAATAAAAAATAATTCCATCCTCAAATCACTATCCAAAACAACTGAGAGAAATTTGTCTCTGTAAAAACTGCTTCCCTTTTTTAGCTGTCTAAAATTAACTGACGTGAATTGTTTGGTTTTGCTGGTTTGGAGTTGGGTTTTCTTTAGGTTTTTTAAGTAAAAAATTTGTATATTCCAAAGCTTGAGTCAAAGTACAATATAACTAATCTCAAACCATAAAACAAAGTTTCTGATAAGCAAGAGCCAATATAACTTCAGTTTTACAAGATGCACTAATTCATTTCCAGCCTAAATAAAACAGAGCAATATGAGAGAGATGTAATTTAAGTAGCTGCTTGTTCATAACCTCAGGCCTAGTGAGAGATATAAGACACAAATCTCCAGTATTTAAATCTCCTGTAGTTCGCAGAGTCCTCAGTGCCTGTTTGCCTCCGCTAGCATTTTTCTTGTTGATAGTTTTGGCTTCTGTATTTCAATATTACTGGTGTCTTGTTGATGTTAACTAAAAATAACTGTCTTATGGATAAATTTGGGTTTAATTGTCTTCTGTTCGATTACTTGCTATTTTTCTGACTATCCTCAGATAGTCCTTTCTCTTATTTGTTTACTCTATCAGTCATGTCCTCATTTTACATTGTCTTACAACTCTTTACAGTATTCATCAACAGCAATCAAATTCCTGATGAAATCCATATCTCTTTGTTTCAAAATTATTCTTGTTGGTCATTGAAAGGGAGGACTAAGAAAGGATTCAGTATGTGATATTCTTATTAAAGCAAAATGGAGTCTCAACAGAAAAAATTGTTTACTTTGGAATTATTATAGAACAAAGTGATTGCAATTTTATTACAAAAAACAAATATGTTGTTTATATATTAAATAGATATTTTATTTACACTGGCAAGTCTAAAGGATTGATTCATTTCAGATTTACACGCACGAAATAGCAGCTTTCATTTCGGTTATTAACATAGTTTATAATTAACTTTGGCTAAAAAGAAAAGATCTCTTTTCATACAGTCTTGATGCTACTTTAAACATATTATGATATTTGTCACTATTCACTGACAAATAGTGCAGATAGGTACAGAAAATAAAAACTGATCTTTTGTGGGATTACATGACTTTTACCTTTAGGCTGTTTACATTCAGTTACACAACATAGTTTTTTTATCTTTTTTTGTTTAAGAAAACCCCCAAATTAATGTGTGAATAGGCTTGCGAAAAGGGAAAAAAAAAGATATTTTGGAGTTTATGCTCGTTGTTAAAAGCAGTTATTACATACATGTGTGTATATGCAAAATAAATTTTGGGTTAGTCTTTTAATTTTTTAAGGTTTTCTTTTTTCAAATCAATGCACTTGTTGAAGATATTACTACAGTCTTTTCATTAAGAAGTCACTCTATAGGTATTACCACCATCTTTCAATGAAAGCATTGTAATACCTTCGTGTGCATGGAAGTTTCTCCACAAAAAATGTCCTATAATTTTCATTTACTTATCAGTATTGCTTTGAAACATATGTGGTTTTGGGGTTTTTTTTGTGCTGTGATGTGGAACCATCACTGGTAAAAGGAATAAGAGTTTGTAGCACTTTTTGGCCTATTCCATTTAACAGAGAGAATTTTTATCTTTTACTTGATGAGTCTATTCATTCTTTTTATTTATCCTGAAGACTGTCACTTTTCTTTTATTCTTAATTCTATCTGATGACTTTTTTATTAAAAGGAGAAAAGAAGATTCCGTAAAACATTTTTCTGAGCCAATTACAGTTTTGCTACTAAACTGGAATGGCAGAACACGTTTTAGCAGTAATTGAGCTGCTGCTATTGCGCATAATGGAAAATTTTCTGTCAATTGTGGGGGCTGAGAGAAAGGAATAAAAAAAAATGCAACTAATTAGAAAGCCACTATATATTTACTTGATTTTCTGATCATGATGAGAGAGGAAGGGTTTAAAAAAAGATATTTATAGCAGAGTATTCAAATGATTTGCAATTGTGTTCTGGGGTAATCATTCTCCCTTCTCTTCATGGCTGGTCAGTGTATGGAGTAAGGTAAACTCTAGGAATTACCTCTTATGATTTTTTTTGTGTCCATCATTGTCCTCTTTCTAGTCCTTTTGAGGAATTTTAATTTCCTTGTGTCCTATTGCAGGTACTTGTTTTACATAAATTCCACTAAATTTGCCCCAAATTTAACTTATTTTCATTGCACATGAACAAACATCTGTTTTTTCTAAATTTAATTTTGATTCATAGGATTTTAAAGGAAATGTTCATAGCAATAGTTTACTTCTGCCTGCAGCAGAGTTTCTCTCTTTTTTATTATTATCGCAACAATATTTCTGACTTATCGGGCAAGTAAAAGAGAATAACATATTACCATTGTAGTTATCAATGAAGAAAAACAATGAAAGTCTTCATTAACTCTGTAGTTTTACTAATTACTAGCTAGAATAGGTATGTACTTTCCACTTTATTAAAAAAAAAACAGAGAAGGGCTGAACATAAATAAAGAAAAAGGAAATTCTGTAGTGTTGCTTCATAAGCAAGCCTGATGTTTCAATATTATGGGGACTTGTGTGACTGAAGAAACAACTGAAACATAATGCAATCTTGGTGTGTTCCTTAAAATCATATTCATTTTTTCTAAATGTTAGTTTACCCTGACTTTTCTCTGCAGAAACAACATGAGAAAGAAATCTTGCAAGTTCTGGATTAACTAAACCACACCTCAATATCTTTTACTCATTTGGACCTGACAGCTCCCATTCACCGATGAAGAGAGCCTAGGTAGCCTTGATAATTCTACATCTATACAGTGCAATTTTTCTTTGGGAAAAGAGGAAAGTAAACAAAGAAAAAATCTAGTCTGTCATAAATTTAGAAGTACAGAAATACCTATTTAAGCTTGAGTGAGTTATCTTAAACTCCCTATATAGACAATAAAAATAGACACCTTCAGAACACAGCTCATCTCTTTCTATCTCTCTATGATAAATTAAAATACTCCTTCCCGGGAGAGAGAAAATATGGAAATTTCTATTTTTAACACAGCTGTTCTGCTGCCTGAAGGTTCACAGAATTTTAAAAACATAAAAGAAACAAGTAAACTTTTGAAAAATAATAGATATCTGTATCTCACAATCCTTTCATTTTTGATTGATATTATCTTTACCAAATGAATAAAGCCTTCAGGGACAATAATTCAATTTTAAAAATACCCACTTCCTAAGTTCCTATGTGAACTATTTGCTTGAGGTCACATTGTGCTCAACAAAGATTAAGGGAAGAAATCACCCATAAGCATTTAGTACTCTTTTAGATGTTCTAGTATATGGAAGGTATCATTTGACTTGTGTGACATCTTGCTTACACAAGTTTTAAGAGAAAATCATAGCTCTTACTAGATAATCGAGGATACTTGAAATGATGCTGAAATTGTCATTTGTTTAAGCTATTTATGTATAGGTACCATATATGTGTGCATGTGTGAATGTTTGTATATACACTCACATATATGAAGAAACTCTCAAAATAGCCTAATAAATATTGCGTGGATTAGCATGTAATATTTTATCGTTTAAAAAATACAGGAAAAATAATGAAAAATGTGCATATATTAAAAAATGTGTTCGTATACCTTGCTTTGTGTTTGCAGAAAAATGGGCAAAGAACATATGTGATGAAAATAAGATGAAAAAGTAACACTGCATGAGAGATTGAAATGTTAATGTTTATGACTCCAGCAATTGGCCATTCGTAAAAGCAGCAGGGTGCTTTGCTGAGGCCAGGTTTGTGCACCCACCTCCCAACCAAAGGGGAGGAGGAAAGTTATATGGGTGTGGTGAAGAAACCTCTGATCTTCATAAGAAAGAGGGGATGAGTACCCACCACATGGAGGCTACAAGCTGGGATTTGAGCTAGACAAGGGAGAAGCTGTCAAGAAGCAGAGCCTGCAGAGATATTGGGTTTTTTTGTCATGTTATGTCCTCTCTTAAACACCTGTCTCACTCACACGACTCTTCATGTATTTACAAACACTGATTGTTGAGTGTTTCATTCTAATCTGCCCCAAGGGATCTCTAAGCAAGAACCTGAGTTACCCTTGCCCACATGGCCGGGTGGTAGCTTAAATTTACATAAAGGATTATTCTTATGCTTTTTTCCTTCTTCCTTTCTTTTCCTGCCATATTTCCACCATTTAGGAAATAATTTCTTTGGTGTAGAATCCATGTTTGAAGAAAATAGTAATCATACCCTTGGGTAATATATAAATCTAACAAATTACATTTCTCATGGACTTAAGCAGAAAACAGGTATACTGCTGAATATATAATGCTCAAAGAATTTTGTGAAAGCAAGACAGCTATCACTATAGAAATACTGAAATCCTTTGTCACATTCACTAGGGACAAAAGGGGCTTATGTGAAAGAAAAAGAACAGAGTTCCTTTTGAGACTTGTAGACTGTTGGTATGGTTTGAAATGCTCAGTGTGTCAAACTTATTGATCAAAACATCCTAAACAACTATTACATTCTTTGAAAATAACACAAAGAACTCGGTAAAATGTATTGACTGACCTCTTACTTTGAAGTCACAGACTGCTTCCTCATGCTGCATTGGCTTGTTATTTATTTTTCCTTGTAAAACATATTGACAACAAACATTAACTCATCAGGACCAGGCCAGTGATACTGAAGTAGGAATGAAACGCAAATATTTTTTCCACCAGCCTGAGAATTGTGTGTGTGTTTGTGTGAACTCTATCTATTTGTAACTATGTATTTTCACTTTCAAAATGCATTCTAGCAATACTAGGAATGTCAAATTCACTGCATGTGTGCTTCATGCTATACATTCTACTCAGGTTCTGGCCACAGCTAACATTTTGCACATCTATTGGTCTTCCCAGAGACCTTTGTGATGATAGCAACTCTTCCTTTCAACACAGATGATCTGCTAAGCTGTCAAGAGCAGGTCTCTAGGTTCTCCCTATAGTCACTAAAAATAGGCAAAGTCCTCTGCCTTAGTCCCTGACCTGCTATATAAGCACAAGGCTGTGGGTAAGCCGACAAAATGGGTTTGGGATAAAGGGATAAGAAGAAAAGCACATATAAAAAAAAGAGATGAAATACAAAAGAGGGGAGAGTGGGGAAGAGAGACAAAAGAAAGAAAAAGAAAGAAAGAAAGAAAGAAAGAAAGAAAGAAAG